>JBBPCZ010000042.1:12666944-12689897 GCA_037974445.1 Brycinus macrolepidotus
CAGAGCGCTGCGTGCTGCTCGCACCCCGAGCACAAAAAAGCAACAAACTTTCAAAATAAAAGGATTAAAAAAAAAAATTAAATTAATTGTCGGCGTTAAGTAAATAATGCGTTAATGCGATAATAACGCGTTAACGTTCCCAGCACTAATTTGAATGCAATGTCATGAAAGTTGGTGTAATACGTTTGTCCATATTGTGTACCCTGAGCACAGCTCCATACACTCAATAACAGTTACGGTTTAGTCAGAATCAGCCAGCAGGTGGAGCCAAGAGCAAAACCAAAACACCCAATTTGCTGTAGGCGGGTAGTGGAGGCTGATTCTGTTCTTCGATATCTGAAGCCTGTCATTGCTGTCAGAACAAAACCTTGTATCTTCATTTTTGTCTTTTTGTATTTTTTGAACTCTGTTTCAAAATGCCAGCTACAGTTTACTCTGTCAAAATTTCACAATGAACAGACCAATAGAAGTGGTCCAAAATGACAGAAAAACATATTGTTACACTGAAAGTTGAGAACATTTTCCTTCAAATGTGAAGTTACTGTTCTGGAGATAAGGTTCGTTGCTCTGACAGCGATGATATAATTATTTCACATGCAGATGAGTGATTCTTGAATGTTTCTTCTATAGATGCATCACTGGCCGGCGTTGACCACCTTGTAACAATTGATCACCTTTCATCATTATCATCACAGATTCAGCTCTGAAAACTACTGTGCTTTTTCTGCATTTACAACAAGCAGGAACTAAACAAAAACACCAATTAATCACACTCAAAATAGGCCTATTTGCACAAGTGCTCTTTTATTTGATCACCATTTGTCCTATACCACAGCTACTTCAGAGGCACTCTAACCCATCAGAACAGTCAGAATACATACCAATGTACACAGGCCAGAAAAAAAAAAACACTTTGTATTTACATAGTAAACCACAAAAAAAAAAAACTTCTGTGGAAAACTTGATGTAAGCAAAAGAAATGACAGGGCAAACTAGACATCAGTCAATTTACTTCATCAACGTCATATTGTGCTGTAGTACCCTGAAATTTAGTCTCATACAAAGCTTTATAAATATAAAATATTAGTTTATATTAGTCTGGTCACTATAAAATGTTATGTACCTAGTACAAAATAATATACAACAAAATGTAACAAAATGTGTAAATATCACCAAATACTTAAACAAACAAAAAAAAGAACACAACACAGGTTATTAAGGAGGGACACGAAAAACCTACTATAAAGACAATAATAGTAATAATAATAGTAATAATAATAATAAACCTCTAAGTTGAAGCTGAATCTTGATTTCTAGATATGGAAAACAATGTACTTGTGTACCATGCCATTATCCATAGTCCCTTTAAACAACTTGGTCATTCATTAATGCTTGGTTTAACCAACAGGGGGTGACGTAACATTATTGTAAAAGTAGCTTGGGTGGACAGTAAAAAGGCAGCCAGGACAGTAATGTGTTCCACTGGGCTTCCACACTTCAAAAACCTGTACTATACCTACTTCATATGAGTGGAAAATAATTTTTCTATTATAACACTGCTTGCAAGGAATGTGGGACTTTCAAAAGTCCATACGAATGTGGTAAGAGCTCTGAGGGTCAAAAAATACAAAAAGAATGTTTCAGAATATCACAAAACAGGTGATAACACAATTGGAAATGACATCTTTATTCTCAGATGCACCTTCAAACAAGCTTCGACAAGCTTCTCTCGTCCACACTTAACAGTCACTCACACATGTAAGAGAAACACATTACACACATCTCATATGTATAAAAACAATAGCAACAAATACAACCAAAAAATAAGGACAATATATATCTATACTTAAATTAATGCTGTATATACCATCTCAATGTACAGTACACAGTGCTGAATTCAATGTTTGTGTTTAACCCATTCACACAGAGTTAAGCCAGCCAGCAGCCAACTCGTGCTATCTATGGACAGGAGAAAACAGGGTCTGAAACGGTCAGAAAACTATGTGCATCAAGAGCGTCCGGATTCCTCTCAAGGAACCGCAAGACGACTGCAGCCAAGGAGCATCAACAACTCTGCATTGTTTCTCTTCAATCAAAACAAGTCTTTTTTTTTATGAAAATAAAGGGTACAAAGTCTTTACAAAGTGATGAAAAAGCTGTTCTGAAATATCCAGTATGAAGGGCAGAGGGTCACCGTCTTGTAGAAAGGTGGTCCCTCGGACGCTCAAATAAAAAAAAAAATTAAAAAAAAGAAGAAGAAGAAGAGGAAAATCATTTCCAGCAAGAGATTGTCGTTTCCCTTCAAAAACAGGGATACTTTTCACTTTCGGAGGGGACAAAAGGGGGTCACTGCTGGCTTGTCAGAAGCTTCACTTCATAGACTTGGCTTCTTCAAGAGAGTTACGTTCTGTTTAGCAAAGAAGACCTGCAAAAAAAAGAGCACAAATACAACATCAGAATCTATCAGAACCAAGAAAATACAATAGATGTCATAAGATGAAGTCATACTAAAACCAACTTAACCAATTCAACAGCAGAGTAACATCTGTTTCAGACATCTGCTACTGTAAGATCATTATACTTGCAAGGCCCAAAACACAATAAAACAACCTCACATGACACGTTTATCACTTGCCACTTTGGAGTCGTGGAAGTGTGGAAGTGTGTGTGTGTGTGTGTGTGTGTGTGTGTGTGTGTGTGTGTGTGTGTGTGTGTGGCAGCATCCATTCATAGAACACTTGGACATTCCCACCTGTTATAGAAATATTCTGCCTAATCTACACTTTGTGTCCATGTTTGTAGACATCTATTCTTCCATTTCAAGTCGAGGATATTCATAGGGAGTCTGTCTTCCCTTTTTAGCAGTAACAGCCTCTACTCTTTTAGGAAGCCTTTACACTAGATGTTGGACCACCTGTGAGGATGGTGGCCTAGGCTCAAGTGCGGCTGCTCCATCGGTGATAGAAAAGCTATGCTATCTATGCTAACAAGCTATGTGTGCACAAATGAACACCTGTGTGAATTAGAGTAATTTTATTCACTAATCAAATGGGGTGTCTGTGTACATTTGGACCTGTTGAAAATTATTTTGGTTTATATGCTGAGAATATGAATATATTGTCTTTATATGTAAGCACTAGTTTCACCAAATTTTCTTTGTACATGCAAGTGTGCTTGGTCAATAAACAGATTCAGCTTTTCTTGCGATTTCCCGGCTCTTGTCTGCCCTGGTCACTAGAGAGTTAATTTCCTCACACTAAAGCATTGACAGTCACGCTCCAGCACAGGCTGGAGCACGTAGTGCTGATCCACACAGAATCTGGTGATGTGACAGATCCTGTCGCAGTGGGGGGAAAACGCCTCTCTCCATCAGCCCACTCTCTGTATTGCTCCCTCTCTCCCTCGCCTCTCCCTGGTTTGGATGGCTGTTGGGAAACGTGACTAAGTGGACAGCCAAGTGGACTCGGTCCTTGCCAGATCTGAGGAGGGGTTGTGTTTAGTCATCTATTGCTAACATGATCATGGACTCCCTTTTCAGTGTGGTGGTAGTCCCTTCTCTTTGTATTTCTAACACAATCTTTCTGAATAAAAGATATCGCATTTAGAAACACATTTTATAGTCACTAATGTTTTTTTGTGGTTTATTTAGATTTTATTTCTAAACACATTTAACTATATTTGAGAGCTTCCGCTTTTTAAACAGATTTCTACTTTGTGTACATCTAGCCCAGAAACATGGACAAATTGTGTTAAGCCCACTAAGCTTATTAAAAGTGGCCCAGCATTTGTATTCTGGCGTTTCACCAGCACCTACATCAGCAAATCTTTTAGCCAGCTGAGCGACAAAATCCAAAATCAGCCTACTGCTTCTGTTCATCGGCACAGACATTATTTCAACACACAGCCAGACACAAAGTCTGACCTAGATACTCTACGAAAGCTGTCAATCACAAACAGTTGTACAGCTGTGACGGATGAGCTCTCCCTCTCTTATACACAACTACACACACACACACACCTGAGAGATTTCCATCTGTCCTTCTCCATGTTGTTCTCCGGTCCCTCACTCTCGTAGGATGCCAGATACAGAGCTGTCGGAAGATAAGAGAGGAGGATGTGTCACAAGGCTTTCGCTTGCGCCCATGTTTTGTTTTTGACTCATTTCTGTCTCGTATTTCTCACGTTAGGGAATTCTTTGCACTTGAGGTAATCTGAGAACACGACACGCTTGTGTTCATGGCCCTCTGTTCTCATATTGCGCAACTCCTATCAGGTTTGTGTCATGAGAAAAGATGTGATGCAGCCTGAGGGCGGTGTGTGTTTGCAATGAGTAGACGCTAAACAGGTAAATGAGTAATCGGAGTTTAAGGTGAGTCTATTGCCAGGAGGTGAATTGTGTTGCCCTCATGTTACAATGGTCAGAAAAGTCTAAAGAGGCATCAAAGAGTCAAGAGGCTTATAGATACAGTGTGGGAAGCCAATGAGGCAGCGGTCATCTTAAGACAGGGGTGCCCAATTATGGTCATTTTATTCAAGTGTAGACTTATTTAACTGCTGGTTAAAAAGCTGATAAATCCTTAATATCTTAGAGATGTACTGTGAACACTGAATACATTTGATGTGCCTGATAACCTCTGTAGCTCTTTCTGATTAAATGATCGATTGCCTGCACTCATCAAAGGGCTTACCGTCCTCACTGAAGACAGGGACAGTCAGGAGATACTGCAGAATCTTGCGGTCCCTCTCGAAAGGGCACTCCACCTTTTTCCAGGTCATGAACTCGCTCACTTGCTTGGCCAGCTCCCAGAATTTCTGCAGAGGGAAAAAAAAAACAAAACAAAATCAATCGCATATTAGTGTTCAGTTCCTTTTTTTAACCATGTTTTAATACTCTGCAGACACTGAAACAAGAAAGCTCAACTCAGCACTTCACACTTCCTTATTCTTTACACCTTGCATCTCAGCTTGCGTAGCACTGGCCTGTATGTTCAAGTGGTCGTTGCTATGCAGAATCAATGTTTTTCCTCCACTGTTATGCTACAGCTAGAACTGGCAGCAGTTGCATCCACTAAAATTAACAAATAAAAAGGAAGTGGAAGAAAGAAGTACCTCAAAATTGACGTGTCCATTCGGAAGCCGGTTGGAGCATCCTTCATTGAGGAAGTAAATGTCCTTGATTAAGAGGCTGAAGAATGGGATGACAATCTGAAAGGGAAAAAAAGACAAGTTAACAGAGTGATTCATGAGTGCCACAAAAAATGATCTTTGAGGAACTTGTACTCGTTACTAGGCAGACATACAAATAGTACAGTCAGTGTTTTACTGCTGTCGTGGTAAAACCTAGTGTCCTTGGAAAAATGTTAGCGTTAGTTAATTCAATTAATAAAGACCTGAAAGGGTGGCTTACATTTGTCATGAAATGTTTCCATAAGTTAAAGGGCAGCTTTTGTTTTACGATGGCTAAAAGCATCCCGGCAATGATTTTCAAAAGCACAAAGTGCATTCAAGTGACGTCTCTGCCAGCAGATTAACCTTTACACTGGATAGCCTAAAGCACAGGTGAGAATTACAAGTTGACTTCATTAACCTACAGCTGCATAGAAAACACAACAGGATCTTCCACATTAGCATGCAATTACAGTGGGCGGAGGAGGACGTCGCCACTCTGTACGTCAAACAAAGAGCTCAGCTGTCACGCAACACCTGAACTAAGCCCTGTAACCAAGCAAAACCCAAAACAACACCCGTCCTAAAAATAGACACACTGTGACACCTGTACATACAGACGAAAACAAGTGTCCTCCAGTGTAAAAAGGGCCAAACCTAACAAAAACACTGCAAATGTGAAAATAATCTAACTTTAAAATGAATATTCACTTTAATAATACACTTCAAATCGTAAGACAAATCAAAGAACCTGAAAGAGCCAAGTAAGTTCACTTAATTAACTTCATGAAAAACTAACTGCGATATTATTGAGTTGTTTCTAGTGGAAATCCTGGTCTTGGGACACAAAAACATTACTTAGTGAAAGCACTACCAAAAAAGAACCAGGAAAACAAAGTTCCAGAGTCATCACAACAGCGAGCAGGAAAAAACTACCATGTTGGAAGCACTCTGTCAACAAACACCCCACACACCCCTGAACGGGGTGGGAGTTTTGAACATTCCAGAGTTGCTTGGGAACATTCCGTCTCATGACCCCTGTAGTCGGGGAAAGTGGACGTCTTCCCAGAGCATCCTCACATGAGGTTAGTGTCTCCTCGCAGAGACAGCTGATGGGACACAGCGTATTCTGAACGAGCACGTCTGCTATGTTGAGTGGTCTTGCTAGAGGCAAGATAATGAAGACCGATCTTGTGCACACTGGCCTGGGTCACTCGCCAGTAGGGAATGTAGGAACATTCAGGGCGTCTGGCCTGTTGCCATGTTTCTCCAAAAGAGAACAGAACATCTTTTGCGTAGGAAGCAGCACGTCCCCTCTGACGTCTCGTCCACTAAAGCCTGACCCACTTAAGGCTCGATTCATCCGCCCTTAGCCTCAGAAGCTTCATTACATAACTTTCTTGACCAAAGCTGACAGCAGACGCCTATGTGGCAAAAAACACTCCATTCTTGATGGCATCTATAAACAGGAGGTCTGGCAGTTTCTGAGAAAGTTTTCACAGTGTCCGTGCTCCCGCCAGATTAGTCGTTTTCCAGCTGGTTGAAAGAGCAGATGCATGATATGATCTCCTTCTGTATCACTGTAATCAGCTCTTATCACTGCAGATCCGATCCTGTTTACTAAGTGGAGGCTCAGCAGTGCCCAGTTTTGCGTCAAAGACTTCAAAAGTTGTTTTGACAAACATGTTCAAAACCAGGCGAAACAAAGAACACAACTATGTGAATTCGTTCTGTTCGTGTGACGAGACGCAGTGGAACAAGAAAACAAGACAAGCTTATAGAAGAACAAGAAAAACCTGCACAGTGAGTACATACTGGACTTAGACATACCTTCTCTCTGCTGCTGTGAGCAGTAATAGATCTCTGGGTGGCCCCACGCAATGCTGTTCTATAGTTGTAGAAGTTGCTGGATGGGTCCATCTGGTGCTGAAGAGAAAATACAGAAGAACATTAGAATTTATAAGTAACCCGAGAGGCTATCTTCATTAACCTATTCCAACAGATGTTCTCGTCAATGCCGCCTCATCAAAAAGCTTATGTTACATTCACAAGCGCGATTTAACCAAAGGCAAAGCATGTCATCCTTGTAACAATTCAGTCAGGGACATTATTGCATGGGAACCAAGTAAGCTGATCCTTCTTCTAGATCAAACCCCATGTCCTCAGGACAAGGAATTTCAAACCACCTTCATCAGATATCCATCCGATACACCCTGCTGTAACTCCAGATAGGCTGAAAAAAATATGTACAGGGTCAGGCCTAGACCTCCATAAAGCTTACAAGAACGACCTCAAGGTGAAACAAAAAAAAAAAAAAAGAAAAGAAAGAAATTCGGCAAACGTCCTCTGAAGATTTGTGGGCAACACCTGCAGCTTTAGCTCTCAAAGTTTCAGCAGGGAAGACAAGGGGCTGCCTAAGTCCTTTAATCTCCAAACCCTTACATCTCAGACTGTGCGGAAAGGAAGAGCACTTCTTTTTCAACTATCTACTGTCTACTGGAGCTCAGGTACAATGCTGTGTGATTTAAGAGCCTAAAAAGCATAAGGCAGGAGCTTCTGTTGAAAAAAACACATTTACACATCAAAATGCCACAAGACCCAAAGGCATAGGAAGGATCCCTTGGCTGTAAAGGGGTGAAAAGTGGGAGGGATGGAGGTTTACTTTTCACCAGTCAATTATCCAGCTCACTGCCTTTGCCAGTCTAAAGACGAGGGTAAAACCGAGATAAGACCATTTCTAGACAGTCAATACAAAGCGTCTGGGCAGAATCAACTGAAAAGGTTTTAAACGATTTGCATCTTTCGAAGGCTACAAACATTGCCTGACCATTTTATAAACATTTTCAAGCGCACTCGAGGGCTGGATTACTGTATTGCAGAACGCTAATGGCACACGAGTGGTAATTCTGGCCCATGGAAGGTTTAACTGGAATGAGTGGGTCTCCGTATTGTCAGGGAAGCGTGGCCACCGTGGGTGCGTGAGTCACCACAATAATGACCAACTAACAGTTCACTTGTACTGCATCGATTCCATGTGTTTGAAATGTTGTGCCACATTTTCAGTGGTTTGTCACAGTTGCACATCACTATTATTTCACACTCATATTAATCCCAAGTGTTTCTACACGTTCACTCTCATTTCCCACTCTTATTAATCCTAGCGCTCAAACCCATTCTAATCTCACTGGTGAAATGACTCATACCCACCCACCACCACTACAGACATTTACAACAACCAAAAAAAATGTGTTCTTCAACAAAAAGGAAAGAAATACTCATGAAAACTATACATACCTCCAGAATGTCAAACTTGGCCGTTTTGACTTTGCCCCAAGTCTTCTTTAGCCGTGACACCGGACTCATGTTCATTCCAGCTGTAAAGGACACACAAACACAGGTCAGTGGAGGACAATGACCAACTCCCACTTTCAGCTGCAGCTGCAGTTTCTCAGGCCCTAGACACACAACTCTGCAGGAACAATAGCATTAGTGGGTGCATCACTTCTCTCTAACAGTATGGTTAGCATATGGTATTAAGGCTCACTAAATCTGGGTGGGGTGAGCAGTAGCGAAGCAATGAGGTCACTGCACTGTTACGGATGTCTGATCAATCTCCCTTTGCTGCACTGATCCCTCTAGTGATGACCAAAACAGGAATCATTCAGCAGCCTTTATCTGAGGGCTGAGTGACTGTGGAAGGTGGATAATCTACTGTTTGTAGATTCTCTCATGCCTGTCACATGGGGGGTTCAGGATGTAGAGACAAACAAAAGAAAGACTGTTCAAGTTTGAAATTGTATCTTATTGTTCCGTAGGGAAACTGATAAAGAATTCGGACTAAAACCTTCTCCAAAACTTTAATTTTATACAAAGTATGTACTTAATGTCTGACAAAGAGATCAGAACATTCTGATAACAACTATGTCCTTTTTTTCTTCACTCCACACAATAGACAAAGGCAGTGATCGCATGCTAGACAAAAGTTGATAATATCTACAAACACAAAGAGGGCTCTACAAAAGAAAGTCGTTTCAGCGCCGACAGGTGTGAGGCTCAGATGTCTTCTGAGACACCACTATCTTTGACAACAGAACGAATGATGCTCCAGGCTCGGACACGTGCTCATTTGTGCTCTATTCACCCAGCACAATGTCCCAGCCTCCAAACAAACGTGGCCCGTGGTACTCAACCTTTCCCATGACTTGTTTATTCTCTCGCTGCTACTTTAATATCTGCCCTGCATCTCCAGGGAGAGAGGACTTGTGCAAGAGCCCCAGCCTGTCGGGTTTTTGCCCCCAGGGAATGACCAGGGAAGGGACAGCTGGTTCCACCCCCTCCGCCCTCTCTCACTGAGGCGCTCCCTCTCATCTATCGAACTGGCCAGCTCTGACCATCTGCCTGCAGAAAAGTGACTCCCTCACTCCGGGGCAGCTGCCACCTCCCCTGACTGTCCACCCTGTAGCCCCCCACGCCTCTTGACGATCTGGGCATCAAGAGCAACCCAGCAAATGAGGAATTAATCACAGAATACTATACTCGGGACTGGAGCAAACGTATTTATGCAAATGCCGCTACTACAAGGGAGCTGCTCTTGAATGGCTGGATATCAACAAACCTATTTCACAGTTTTTATTAAAAATGACCATTGATAAATCAGTTTGTTAAATGATGCAAGTCCTTGCACTGCAATGTGACAGACAGAGAAGCATTCTATGAGTGCCGATACCTGCCAATATTATATTACTGCCAAAATGGCCCTTTACTGCTCTTGCAGTGTATTTGTTAACCCATTAAAAGCCTTATTGTTCAGATATTATTCTCAATATATTGTATTCAGTAGTTACTGTATTCTGGCATGTCTATGAATTATTCCATGACTACTATGAAAGTGTGTGCCCAAATATCAGCCCTTAGAGTTTCTTGGATTAAGTACAGACTCATCAATCATACAAAATCCAGCTTTGCATAAAACAACAGATTACTTCTAAAAAAGAAACATTTCATTTGGTGTGCAATTTGGTGTGAAATTTTTTTCATGCGTTTGTCGAGGGTGGCAGAGTACAGATTAGAAACAAACAATTTCCATTATTCAAATACATTTCTGGGCAACAAAAGGCTTTCTCTGGGTTTAGCAGCTGGAACTGATTGCTTAGAGCAAAATTAAAGCACTCACAAATAATGGCCATGAGAGAGTTGAAGTTGCCAATGTTGAAGCATTCCCGCGCTACGTCGATGAAAAACTCAATGACTCGGGCCCGATGCTTTTTCTTCACCGGCTGCATGATTAAAAAAAAAAAAAAAAAAGTCTTATTATTTCATGTAAAAGCTAAACAAAATGTTTAAAAAACAAAACATCACCATATAACGAAGACAATTTCCTGGTATTTATTACAAGACATATTGTAGCAAACATACAGTTGCTTTGACGTTTTTGTACTTTGTAATTACACCTTGTTTTGACAAGCTTAAGGGCATAATTGTCCAGGTAATTGAAGAGAAGAGTTGTTCTGTCATAATAAAAGACACTCACCATGCAGATCTCTGTGGCTACCAGGTAGCTGAGTCTGTTGAACCACTCCACATATGCCTCCAGGTTGCTGGCTTTCTTATGAGCGCTAAAACAGTTCTGCGGAGACATTTTGACAAATTATCAACACAGCTTTAACAGCTATGGTGAAAATACAAGACAGCTGTACAGTCAGGCAGACATGTAATTCAATCTATTCCATCCATGCCATATCATTCAATCAAAAAAATTCCTCCCAGCCTTATTGAAGCCAAACCTCAAATTAGTCAAAACAATCGTCTCTCATGGAGTCTATTTTTTTACAACTCAAATGACCTTTGTCTCAACAGGGAGTTTAAAAAAGAGAGAGAGCCTTCATGGTTTAAGTAAAGGACAGACAAGAGCACTTAATCAAAGCCTGAGTCTCTGAGTAAGACCCACCACACTCTGTGGATAGTGACCATTGTCTATTCATGTAGATGCTCTGTCTAAAAGCTTGAGTTTCTTTCTCCCTCTCATTCCTTGCATTCTTTTGGACTGGTCATGCTCGCCCCCCACACAGACCAGTCTGCCCTGATCTTTCTTCCTGATAGACAACCTCACGGAGGCATGCCTGAGGATGAGGACTTTAGAGAGGCCGCTAAGACAAAGGAAAAAGCGCGCCACACACCATGCCAAAGGCTGTTGCTTAGCAGCCGAACGCCTGACTGAAACTTGCTAAGGCACAGCCATAAAACACACTATTTTGAAAAGAATTTCTGATTGTGATTGATCGTGATTTAGTGAGTGGAATGTCTGAGGTTCACTGTGTGAAAAAGGTGGCACTGCACTGACCTCAGCCTAACAAATATTGTTCCTATTGATTAGTCTGGGTTAAGTATTAGCCTTTTCTGTATGTCTGAAATAGGCAAAACAAAAAAAAATCTCATTCTTTTAACCAGTGTTAGTTTTTTTGGGTTTTTTTTGTTTTTGTTTTTTTGAAGGGCAGTGTTACCTTCTCATTGTCTAGAGGGCCTTTCTGAACAAACGCCTGGACAAATTCTTCAGGTCCTATGTAACTCAGTCTCTCCTGAAAAACAAACACAAAAAAAAGGAGGTTAACCTTTCTGTCTGCATCATCTGTCAAAACGCTTCCAGTGGTCACCTTGAAAACATCACAGCCTATCTAAATAACAAAATCAATAAGGCCACCAAACTCACTTTATCAACACCCAGATGTCGATATTTCAAACCTCACTGTTAGGACAAGGCAAGGTAACATAGGGTAGTGTGTGAACTGTGGAATGTCGTCTCACCAGCTCAATGTGTGTGAGTTGTTGAGCCAGGGTGAAGGGGTCACTACAGATGGTCAGGATGTCTCTTTGGATGGACTGAGGCTTGGTTTTCAGCACAGTGAGTCTGTCCGTCACCGTGGAGTTGATCTTTGCCAAAGCTTCTTCGTACTGGCTGAGCGTGGTGAGTTTACGAATCAGACCTTGTGTTATTTGCTGCACCGTTTTCCGATAGAGCTACGGACAAACACGGAAAAAGGAAGGGGGGGGAGAAAAAGAAGAAAAGAGAGACGGAGACATTAGCGCTGAGCTTGCATCAGGATTTACAACCATGCTAACACTTAGCACGGGCCATTACAGAGTAATGATTAACTGGACAAATACTGACGTGGATATGGCCTGCTGAGAAAGATGAGAAACATTCTGGGAAACATGAGAAATATTCTTCCTGCAAACATTTGATGATGCAACACTATCACTGAAGACAGGCAGTAACTGTAGCACAGCGCGAACGGATTTTCAGGTGCAAAATGAGAGAAGAAAAGCCACTTCACTTGATCGGTCAGCACCGTCGAGTAAAAGAACTGACAGTTCTGCTGACGGGGTCCAAATTGAGGTCTAGAGTGGGTTATGTAAAGAGTTTCTGCAGTGTTATGAAAGAGCAGCGCTCTTCACGGATGTCCTCTGAAAGACCTACTAACAGAACCCTCGGTCCAGCGGGCCACCCACTTCCCCTCATAACTCTGTCCACCAGTTCATGTTATCTAATAGCAAGAGCTGACATGGTTCAGGACAGCTCTTGCATAACAGTGTGAAGCGCAGTGGCTATGCTCTATTTCTCAACATTGACACTGGTGAAAGAGGTATGGAAATTGGGCCCCTCAAATATCCACATCCTGTCTGTCTGCTCTGGCTGCCAGGTTTAGATTGCCAAAAGGCTTGAAACAGTCGGTTCTGTAAACGTACTCGCTGAACGAGTTTCACTTGGTTCCAAACCAGCTTATTAGCTATGGGCCAATGGTAAGTCAGATGGGAAATTGAAAGGTAGCACATCAATCAGTCTAATGACATGAGAGACTGTGCAGCCTCTCTGTAACTCAACAGGCCTGGGGTAATAATAAATTATTCTGCCCCTTAGGAACTCGTATTCTTAAGTTCCTCACTAAGGATGCACAAAATATTGTATGTTAATTGATTTGGCTACTGTTTCGCTGAAATTTCCCTCTGATGTTCAATCAAGTATATTAATCCAATTACAATATTGTCTTTTTCTATACTGATCTTGTAGAATCCTGCGATGCACAAACGACCTCTCTAATCAATCAGTCTTTAATTGTGTGCTGTGAGCACTCGCAAGCATTAGCTAATTAGCAAGACAGTCATGGACTTAGTTCAGAGTGATAGAAGAGAGGAAACTCTAATCTCAGCTGTGTTGTGGCCCGAAAATGATGAACATGGTATGGCTGATGAACTTTGGTCAAAATAAATCAGGACAACTATGTCACATTATTCTGATATTTTAAATATATTACAATGTGTACTACAATGATAACATGTACATAACATACAATTCCAGTATTTTGTCCATATCATGCAACTCCAACCCCAAGAACAATCTCAGCTGTTACACCGATCAGATAACTGTGCAAGTGAAATGACTTGATCAAATGAAATTTTAGCAGAAATAAAAAATGTAAAATTCTTATATATTGCCTAATTATTTGGGTAATCTGTGCTTGTTAGAGCTTTTGCACAGAAGAGGCAAACATGTAAGAGATCAAAGAGGTTCTCAATAGTTGTCACCATATGGGAAAGCTTCTGTCCCCACCACAAATAGAGGATGCGGTGATTATTTTTAGAAACAATTCGTGGAGATAACTGGCTGACATTTTGAAGCAGCGGGGAGGATCCTTGCTTGTTTGTTGCAGAAAGAAAGTCGCTTCGGTCCCATCTCTCAGCTTTAACCCTGGCATCGGTGGGCATGACAGCCGGCTTCATGGTAGCACCTCAGTTTGAGTTCAGCCCTCACTGGCATATGCACTACACCCAGCCAAAGGATGAAGACTCTCCAGAATGTCTTCTGTCCTGGAGTAAACACGGGCCTTGCAAAAGGAGACCAAATGTGAACTGAACCTACCAGTCAGGCCTAGATCACAGAGCTCGGCTGCACTGGGCTCTGCCTTCCCTATATAGATGACCACATCCATAATGATAGTTTCAGCAGACCAAAAGCCCAAAGACCGAACTGCGGTCTGGAGGCAGATGTTACAGCATCTATTCTGGGCTCACCAGTCAAAATGCAGTTGTACTACCGAATAGTGTAAAATGTTTGGTTACTGCTGGCCAGCTACATGCAGCATACAGGCTGTAATTACACACTGCACCAAGAGTGCTGTTGTTCTGCTGGACTTCTAGCCCTGAAGAGTACATTAGAAATGTTGACCTCAAGCATACTCAGGCCTAGCTCTAAATACAGACATTGTCTGCTATGCGCATCTGGCTGAAGCGAATTGCCGGTCAAGTCTAGATCCAACAACCTGCTGTAAAAAGAAGCTTTGCTAATGCTATCCAGTTAAGGGTAAACAGAGTTCACAGAGCAAAAAAATACCAGACATGGTAATGTACGGCACAGACACAGCACTGATGTATTGTGCGAATGAATGCATTATTCAAACTAACACAGTCATAGATATAGATCTGCCAGACAGACATGACATGCAGTGCAATACGGAGATGATACTTATCTCACTTCTTCCGCAATGGTTAAAAACTGTTTTGTGCATTTTCGACTCAAACATTTATTGTTCATAAGTGCAGCTTGCAAGAAACTGCCACTTAACCCTAAATGCAAGCTTTTCACTGTATGTATTAAATCCATTGAATAAGCAGTGCTCATCACCAGCCTTCTGTCTCTTGATTGAGTGGAGTGTAAACAACTGGGCGTGTAAGCGACAGAACAGAAAGCCATTGATCTTCCAGGTCAGAAAGAACCAGATCAATCATCACACATCTACTTATTAGATGAGTCACACGAGTCTGGAAGCTTTTTTCCCCCCCTCTTTTTCCGTCCAGAATCTTCATTCACTCTGAACTGATGGATGTGTATCCTTCATTTTCAACTGTCTGCCCTAACTAGCCCCCTGCTGATAGTCGTTTCGCTAATGCTCTGAACCTGCACGAGACCACAGCAGCAGGCTTTGATAAATCTATTTTTCCATTCAATCTCTCCGCAACAAAACTCAAGCATCCTCACTGCTGAGGGAAATAACTGTTCGGCTTAGAGCAGGAAAGGGAAAAAAGGGTCCAGCTGGGATGTTTGAGCGCAGAACATTGAGAGATGGCAGCTCATGTGGAACTGACTGTCTCACCTAAGGCGGTAAAGAGGGCATAAGGTGTAATGGGGAAAGAGTAAACCCAACACATGGAATGAAGAGGAAAATCCCAATCTCTTAAAATGGAGTAGCATTTAGTTTAGCGGCTGTCAAGTGAAATTTATATGGGCTTTAAAAACAGCAAAAAGCACAAGCGAGGACTTGGCAAAAAAAAAAAAAAAAAAAAATGATGCCATGATGACCCTCTTTCTTTTCCTCCATGGAAAAAAAATCCCCTTTTGGGAAAATAAACGCTAAGCCAGTGACATTCGAGTCAGTGCTAATGGAACTATTTAAATGCAGTCTGTGGAAGAGCACCAGGGGAGACAAAAGCAGTTGAACAATAGAGCTTTCTTCTCTCTCCACTTGTCAGGCACGACAAACTGCTTTGGGACTGAAGAAATCTCTCCCCATCCCCCAAGAACATACCCCTGCTTCACCCCATGTGTTGTGAGCAACACCTTCACCACAGCTGACTGGTACAGAAAGCACACTTTGGCTTTCTGAGGCTCTGTTATTCTGTCTTAAGGCATTGGTGAAAGACAATAAGGTACAAAGTAAAACTCATGTTAAGAATAAGAAGAAACAGAAAAGAGACCTCAAACTTTTTTTTCTGACACTTCCATGTTACTACTGTCAAAAATACTTGGTCTGTTGCACTTGCATGCTTTAGCAGAGAATAATTCAAGATGGGACCCTCACCTCATCCCCAGTGCTCAGTCGATGCGTGAGCTCCTTCAGACTCCTCATCATCCTCTCATCTCGGAAGTCACAAGGAAATGTCTCTGTCCACTCTGTCAGCAGCTGCAAGATCTTAGGGGCAATTTTCCTGATTCTCACCTGGAGATGAAAGTCACAGAAACTGACTGTGAGTACCCAATTAAAGACAATCCACACTGTTCTAGGACAAATGTTCAAATTTTGCTATTCCAGCTGTTCTAACCCATCATTAAGGGACTAGTCCCTGTGGTCACTTGTACCACCATTGACATGCTTCAGAACTGACCATTACCTTGTCTGCCTGAGGGTCACCGAGTCTCTGATGGTCCACACACAGGTGGCACACTTTGGACATGAGCTCATACGGGTGGATGAAGAGACGGGAACTGAGCAAGAATGTGAAGATGTATGTCCTCTGTTGATTAAAAGGGAAAGCAGAATTAATTATACAGTAATTTAAATAACCTCTGAATGATACAGTATGCTAATTGAGGCTAATGCATGGAAATATGATTAAACTTAATGAACTATACAGATTATTTGGCAGCTCCTAAGAAAAAGATTAGAAATTTGCCCTCACATCAGGGTAGTAGGCCACAGTGGGGACTAAATGCTGAATGAGGGCCTCCAGAGACCCTGACACGAGGTTGTTGTCATGGTAATACAGGCCACCATAGTCCTCCTCTTTTGTCTGGTACAGGTTCTTGTTATAGCCACTGGACCCAAACATCCCTGGAAACGGTGGCGTTTGAGGCATCTTGTCCTATTGGACATCAAGCAAGATAAAATCAGAAAACAGTTTTAGGCCACAAAAGGTGCAGATCAACAAAAACACATTCAAAAATCACAACAGACAGCGGCACATTATGTTCCTTCACTTTGATATGCGAATATTTGTTTACCTTTGTGTAAAACACAAGGTCCCAAACTCATTAAGGGAAGTTGAGTGGAAAATTACTCTTCTTTACAAGTCTACCCATGAGGACATACCCTGTGTGATTAATCTTGATGTGCAAACACCTTTCCTGATTGCACCAGCACGTTTCACTTAATCTCCACATGACTACAGTCATGTCAGCCGTGAGGGTAGTGCACATGACCACAAGCACCTACACTCACTTTCTAATCCATGGCACTTCTACAACAGAGCTGGATGCACTGCTGGCATAACGTCCCTCATAGTGGCTAAAGAATAAAATAAGCTTTGACGAGCTCCAAACTCACGTGGCAACAGAACACAGAGTGCTCATTTACAGTAGCTCAGTGGACTTCACACAAACAAAACGTGATAACCTACGAGAAATGGAGCTTCTGAAAAGACTGATTCTTCGCAAAAACCAAAAACGTGTACTGGGATAACAGTCGAGTCCTGTGAGGAAATCAATGCGAGCCACGGGTGATAAGAAACCGAGAGCTATCATGCTCCTTTCCCATACTCTCTCTATCTGCCCCTTCCAACCTCGTGCTTCGGGCAAACCTAGAGTCAAGAAGAGTTTGTGTACTGTACAGAGCCCCCAGTTCACTGAACCACCTGACCATATGGGATAGTACCAATGTACCAGCACGAGCTGCCGTGCCACCTCACACTGCTGCTTTATAAGAGCGGCCAGATTCCTGGAGATGAAGAGAGCCTCGGGAGGACACATGGGCCCCTCAATAGAAGCCATTCACAGTCCCGGCACGGGGCGCCCAGGGACCTGCAAACAATCGGCAGCCCCAGCGGCCGCTTGCCTATTCAGGCCGGCCTTTAGCCGCAGGCCTCCGAGTGCCAGGGTCGGACAGGGGTGTGCAGGAGAGGGGGAGGGGTTTCGAGGAGTTGTACGTACACCAGTCTTCTCCGCTTTCTCATAAGACCACTGACATTAGCATTAAAATGGGGGGCCTGAAAGTCAGCGCTGCACCCCCACATGCATCTGTTGCAACATGTGTTCCACCATCCCAGCACGTCAATGAGATGAAGGGAGCGGCAGAATAATCAATGTCAAGAGTGTGTCGTCTCCCACTGTCAAGGAACAAAGTGCACGTGTGGTCTTTATGAGTATCGGTTTTAATGAAATAACAGTGACTTTTGGCAACATTTGGTAACAAGTAACATTTGAATCTGAACCAGAAAAGGGCTCAGAATTGAACAGAATTAGTGTATCCTAGTATCATCTTATGGAAGAGAAGTTTGAATGCCTGAATGGCACACGAATTGCTGCCATTGTTAGCATGTTCCTGAGTGCCACCACCATGGTCCACTGTTACTTTGGCCAGTGGCCAAGATGCAGGACGTCCTGCGCATCTGTCCACAGGGCTGCCGAGACTATGTTTAGGCCCACAATGTGGAGGGCCTGGCGCAAGCCCTGAGGGCACAATGCAAATGCAACTGCATCTCCTTGCTAGAACAAGCTGTCAAAGTCTATTCTTCAGGCCCACTGAGAAGCGCCAGCTGTAGTGCAAGCTAATCCTATAAAAGTAGAAAACAACGCTAGAGCTGATTACAAGCAGGCCATCTGAACGTGTTTGCTTTTTGGTCGCAGGTGTCAAGCACTATGGGCCACATGTCGACTCTTTTCACCAGCAAAGGCTGTCTTCGACACTTATCAACCATCCTCTACGACAGAACTAGTGTTCCAGATATTGCAGAACTAGTGTTTTTAGATAGGAATTTGTGTTATCTATACATAGCTTAGGACACTATATATGGACAGTGCTTCAAATTTGGAAATTTAGGTCGCAGTCACATGATGTGTGTGACTGCAGTGGTCACAAGTGACGTTGAAAGGGACTTTCTCATAAACAGGGAACTTCTAGCAACATGGAAATGAACACTTCCTAAAACTTGCCCAACTAACGATGCGTGCTACGTCTGTCTGTGTTCGGACACCAGCAACACACATAAGCTCAAAGTCTTATGTTAGCAATGAGCTAATGTCCCTACTAATTACTTTGCAGAGCCTGTGATGAGCTCAGTGTGTGATGGTGCCAGCTCTTTTGTGACATTCCTATCCCCTCCTTAAGGTGTGGTAGCCACTTGCTTAATTATAAAAAGTTTCTGTGCTGAAGGCTCACGCCCCGGCTGCGAGGTGCTAACAACTAGTCGTGAGGGTCAGTTAGGGGTGAGAAGGAGGACAACAAATGACCACGGTGACAGGAAGAAGGAAATCATCCCCACACTCCTGTGGGAGCGGCTGCTCCAAAGCTGGTGCTGAAAGGCGCTCAAAGGGAACTAAGCAAACACAAAAACTCCTCCTTGTTTACAGTACTTTAACCCCAAGGAATCTCAGCTCGCCACAAGATGTGGAAGGTTAAAAACAGATCCACCCTACTATGATACTACTACAACACTAATGTGGCAACAACAAGTCAAGGCAATAACAAACCAGGAAAAACACATCACATTAAGAAGCAAAGAAGCCAAAGGGTCTGTGATTATGAGAAAGCAAATTTTCATTTTATTTTATGCAGTGTTTACACTCAATGTTGAAATTTTGTTTTCAGATTTCGAGTAGGTGATTATAGGGACATGGGCTGGTGTGTGTGTGTGTGTGTGTGTGTGTGTGTGTGTGTGTGTGTGTGTGTGTGTGTGTGTGTGTGTGTGTGTTTTTGTAAAATGTGAGGACAAATATATCCTGACTTTGAAGGAAAACAAGGGAAAGATGGGTGCCAGTATCCACTAAATGGCCCTGACTTTGATTTCTTTAACCGATCAGTGTTTTTTTAACTGATCAGGGAAAACTTTGTTTTTTGAAGGGGAAAATGATTTTTGATCACAAGTTCAGGCTACTGTAGACTTAGGATCAGCCTTACAAAATTCTAATTACATACAGGTACTTACATATATACACCCAATACATATGTGACATACACACAGCTTACGATGATCCACTGTCCCAAAACAAAGCTGTGTGCACGTTTGGTCCTTGGGGGGAGGGAAGGTGTTTCAGTGAAACCACTGAAGTGTGTCATAGTGAAAAAGAAACCCCAGCAGGTTAGCATAAGAGAAAAACCCTCAAGTCACCTGGCAGACCCTGCTAGACTGGTGTTGAGGGTTTAATCTCCCTGTGGGCCAAAGTCCATTTATATCACGCAAACTCTCCTAGCCAGAAAGGAACACCAGAAACACAGTCATTCAGTGCACAGATGTGTCTTATGGATGGCTTCGAATGGCTTTTAGGCCTCCTAATGGACAAACAGTCCTGCAAGGCAGCTGAGGTGAAGCCACTACAGGTCAGCGTGAGTGGATGTGGACTCTCTTATGAAAGGGGAATCCACTTAGCGTAGTAGTAGATACAAATAGATCCCTAATACTACTGTTTCAGTGCTGTAGACAAAACCATGGGACTCTTCACAACTGCAAATCAGTGTCTCCAAGCAGCCATATTTATTGAAACACAACAAAATGTGAATAAACAAACAAGCAGTATTTTAAGCTTATTAAACATGATGGGTATCTGGAGTCAAATAACCAAGTGTTTTCAGGTGTTTGCAGCCTAATCACTGAAAAACCCTGCTTTAAATGTTTTTCTCCAGCTCCAGAAGGGGCTGCATCATGCTTCAACTTAAGATGACAGTGCTGTAGACAAAACCATGGGATGATGCATTTAGCCCCCCCCGAAATACACCAGCAGACCCTTCACAGCTGCAAATCAACAGTGTCTCCAAGCAACACAGAGAACCTCTGCAGCCATATTCATTAAAACGATAAAATGTGAATGAACACACATGCAGTATTTTAAGATTACTAAACATGATGAGTATTTGGAGTCAAAAAAACTAGTATTTTCAAGCTTAATCACTGAAAACCCTCTTTTAATGCTTTTCTCCTGCATCATGCAACTTAAGGTGACAAAGGGTCAACTACATGCTATAAGGTACTATATTAAATTAAGGTAAGCTCAAATAGATGGAAAAAATCAGAAGGTACTATATTAAATTAAGGTAAGCTCAAACAGATGGAAAAAATCAGAAGGTACTATATTAAATTAAGGTAAGCACACACGGACGGAAAGAAATCAGAATAGGAAACTAATTAATGATTCTTAAAAAAAAAAAAAAAAAAAGACACCAAGCGGTGCAGCAGACAGCGGGGTTTCATTCATTAAGCCTGGCTGGTGGACACACTGGTCTCTGGTAAGAAGCTGCAGGAGAGAATTTAAACAGTAAAACAGAGGGACATGTTTGCTGCTGCCCGGGGCTCCAGTCAGAGAACCCGAGCAGAACCTCACCTCAGCGGTTCTCCTCACAGTCTCCTCGGAGAGTCCAGGAATAAGAGAAAGCTCCGGACGCGTTTAAAGCTCAGCTCGTCCAACAGGTTCCTCAGATCACACAGTTAAACACCTGGAGAAGGTCTGAAAGCAGAGCAGCTCCAGACCGTTCGCGTGCTCCTCTCCCGATCACAGTCCAAACAGAGCGCAAGAACAGTACCACACTCTCACGAGCCCTGTACAAACACTGAAGAGCGCGCGGGAGAGGAGAGCGCACTCAGTCTGAGCCAGCGAGGACAGACAGCCAATCAGAGGAGAGCAGAGGCACTGTAGGCCAATCAGAGGAGAGCTGAGTAAGAGACAACTAATCAGAGGAGAGCGGAGGCCGAACCAGTCAAACAGAGGAGAGCGGGGGCCAAACCAGCCAATCAGAGGAGAGTCCAGGTAAAGGCAGCCAATCAGTACGAGGCGAGGAACGGGGGCTGATTAAAATGAGAAACGCTCGTATGGTGTAAAAAAGGAGAAATGAAACGAAACGAAATGAAATTAGAAGAGAAAGTGTGACATTAAAGAGTGATGGAGAGGAGGTGGATTCCGTGGATCATTAAGGGGAATTCTTCTGTCAAAACTGATCCTGATTCTGAGAAATAGGGAGATTTATTCACTCACTGATTTAAAAAAAAAAAAGACTGTGTTAAGCAGAAAGTGCCCCGTATGGAGTTTCTTGTAGGGAAGAATGGTTTCTTACTATGACATTTTGTTTACAATAAATAAATACATAAATAAATAGATGGATAGATAGATATGGACAGATAGATAGATAGATAGTGTTTGTGTTGACAGCACACTTGACAACACAAACAGTACAAAATAAAAATAATTGCTTACATTGAAAACACGTAATGATAACAAACTATGAAGAAAAACTGGTGCCCCACCTCATAGACACTTGGATGACCCACACAACTTGGATAGCTAACATTGTTTGTTTACCTCAAACACACAAAATGGTGCACATTTGGGAGAAAAGGGGGAGAGTTGGGGGCTACTCTCCATACAACACTGTTCAAATACATTAAGCATGATCTGGTTGTAACCTTAGCTATGACCCATTTCTGCCAAGTTCTAAGTAGGTCAAGAAAACAGCGCTCCCGCCTCTAAACATTCAGGGCTTTGTTATACCGCTTCTTCATTACTGCTTTATACTGTACATCCTCAAGCTACTGAAATCAGCAACATAAACTGCAGACTCAGTGATGCAGCAATTTTCCAGTTACACTCTTTAAAGTAAAGCTTCTTAAGTGGGTCTAGGCTTGGACTTCTGGCTCTAGGAAAAACTCTTGTAATAGAGCTTTTATGGCATATAGGATGTTTACAACTGAAAAAGGTTTTTCACACTCACGCATACAAAAGTGGACCATCCACTGAAAGGTTTTTTAAGGAATCCTGAAGTGGTTCTTCTATGGCACTGCTCCAAAGAACCCTTTTTGGTATCTTTGTTTTAAGAGTAGATTGCACATACACTACATGGACAAAAGTACTGGGACAAACCTCTTAATGATTGTATTCAGGATGGCCCCTAACCTCCAGTGAAGAGGAATCTTAATATTTCAGCATACCAAGACATTTTGGTCAAGAAAGACATGGTTGGATGAGCCCTGACCTCAACCCCATTCAACACCTTTGGGATGAACTGGAACAGAGATTGCGAGCCAGGCCTTCTCGTCCAA
>JBBPCZ010000042.1:12696273-12716266 GCA_037974445.1 Brycinus macrolepidotus
TATTTGAATGCAACGTCATTAAAGTCCCTGTTGGTGTAATGGTCAGGCGTCCCAATACTTTTGTCCATATAGTGTATATGCACATTTCGGGCAGATGACCTACTACTAAGGATGTCCACACATCAGAGGCTAGGCAGAATGCTTGAGCTCCCCCAGGGCTAAAACAAATGTCAGAAACGGTTCACTGAAAGGTTCTTCTCGTGCTGCCGCTCAGGGGATGAAGAGGCATCTGCTTCCTTACCTTCCTTAGGTGTGTTAAGGGAAGGCATGTCATTGAGCTACTGCTGTAGGAAAAAGCATAATATTCATTTGGTTAAGTCTCATTTGGCAAATGCTAAACATACGTCTGCTCGTGTATCTACACTGACAAACAAATCTCAAGGTTTCGTACCACAGACTCTCTGCAGTGTTTGTTTGTTTGAACAATTAGGTTGTAATGGACAAACAGCAAGAAACTTTGTGGTTGGTTGCAAGCGGATGTTTAACGTATATAAAACATTGCATTCATAGTTTTTGACAGCATGTTTTAAGACATTTTTCTTCTACTCCAACTTCTACTCAAATTCTGCACATATCAAAAATATAGTAAAAACTGCATATAATCATACCATGTATCACATGCGTTTCTTGAAGTATATTATATTTCTGCCATGTTGCCCATCTCTAATCTAAAGCAATTACATGAAAGTGGATAAAATCACTGAATTCTAAAAAGCCTGAAGTAGCGCGTAAATGCTTAACTAAACTTTGAGCAATATGCTGTCATTTGAGGCAGGACACAAGATGAGCAGCAAGGCTGTGTCTCAAATGGCTCTCTACACCCTACATAGTGCAAATACAGGCTCCTGCACCCAAACAGTGTATAATATGTCTAACAAAGAGCCATTGGCGATTCAGCCACGTATGCAGAATTCCACAATGGATATGGGTGTAGAAACTCTAAGGCAGTTTTGGATTGGTATCGGTATCAGCAGATACTCGAGGTTGCAGTATGAGTATCAGTATCGGTATCGGACATGTAAAAGTGGCATCGAGCCATCCCTAGTTACATCTTAAGAGACTGTATGTGCAGATTTAACTAATCAAACTGATTAGCTTTTTCACTAAAATTATGACTTTGTGGATAAAGAATGGGAAACACTGTATTCCCTCCAAAAAATGTAGGATAGGATTGATTATATGTAGATGGTAACAACATCTTAGTAGGTCAACTAGCTTGATTACTGAAAGTAATTTTATCCCTGGTATTAGGCTGTAGTGGATAAACAGGTAACTCTGTAATACTTTCACTAAAATTACATCTGGAGTAGCACGTTCCCCCAACAGAGCTATAGGATGGAAGCTTAAGTGGTTGCCTGAGGATATTTGATTTTTTCACACCAACTTTGAATAGAACAGCGGGGGCACACACACCCTGGAACCATAAAAACAACCCTGAATCATTTTCTCAATCTGCATCCAAAAAGGTCCTGCCAGGTCTAGGTGACAAAGGAAGCGTTCCTTCAAGCCTTAACAGCACAGCTTGAACGAATGTACTTTCATGTATCCACAGAGTGTGTTAGATTTGACAAAAACAACTGCTATGAGCTATTATATTCAACACCTACAAGCACGGGCCCACAGTTGCGTAACTGCTGGTTAGAACAAAGTATTGTTCTTCATGAATGACTGGAGTGTGGAGGTGCGCAGAAATCAGATAGCTAACGCTTCTCAGAATGAGCTCAATTAGAAGTGGTGTATCTCGCAGCTCACAAATAGCACAGGCACATTTAAAGGAAGATAAAGTTTTGAAGCAGTACATTCTGTATATGGGGGAGAGACTGAATGTTTGGATAATGTTAAAAAGTGGGCTAATATGGGGCAATAGCATTGCCAACTATGCTGTTGCCGTTCGGTCTGCATGGGATTACCTCACTCTGGGGGTAGCTGACCTTACTCCAGGGGTGTCCACGCCCCTGGTTTTGTGGTCCTTGGCATTAGGAATGCTGAAAGTGAGAGACTGACCCAATTATTCAGAGGTTAGAATGCAGAGAGAAGAATTCAAGATGGTCGTTTGTCTTGTTCCAATTTTGTTTTTTTTGTTGTAATGACTGCGTCAATACGTGGCTCCTCAAAAAAAAGCCCAAAAGACGGTGGTCATAAATCAAAATGCTTTCAGTGGAGCTGGCTTTGAGCAGCATGTCTCCAAAATGTAGTGTTGCGTACAGCTTCATAGCTTCCAAGAAAAGAAAATCTTCATCTTTAATCTTCATTCAGTCTTCAAAAAGACATGACATGCAGAATCCCTCTTTTATGTCTGGAGAAATGAAGGCATTTGGAGAACTGTAACATGCAATTTTGCACACGCCTATAATGCCTTTAGATTTAAGAATGGCTGTTGAGTACTCAGACTTGGTGCAGAATATATCCAAGTCCTTTCATGGTGGCACCACCTTTCTAGGCCTGAATGGGAGTATACTTTCTTAGTGCATTCAAAAAATAGTTCAAATTCAGCATTATGTTTTTCAGGCTAGGAATAAAACAAATAGAAGAACCAAGAAAGGTTAAAATTACTGCAATCGCTACATTCTTATTCTCTTATTTAGAGGAATGTAGTCTTGTCCCTAGGGGAAAAACAAGACACCAAAATAAAAGCAGCTTCAAAAAATCACCGGGAAATAATGTCCCAGTCACCATAGATTATATTAGTGTAAGTACTCGATTTATTATTCTGTTGATAAAGGTTTTTAAAAAAGCCAGACAATGAACATTAACAAACTTTGCACAGACTTTCAAAGAGTCCAAATCACAAAATTGCCCGGAAAAAAATCACTGAAAAAAGCGACGCAAACATTTAAACGTCACCCTCTCGTCAGTAATCAGCAGTCATCCGTGCAAGAAAGGATTACTGGCCTCGCTCTCTGGGTGAGTTAAGATGGCCCTCCTTCTGTCCCAGTAGGATGCAAACCTGTTTACCTGACAGAGCAGAACTGGTAGTTAGTGTTCTCCTCAAAGTGTGTTAAGCTGATCTGTGATGTATTAGAAAAAACATGGTACTGCTTCATGTGTCTTGGAGGAAGAAGCCTAGTAGTCCTAGCCTTCACCCTCCCCAGCCTGGTAGCACTGCATGATAATGTAAAACTTGACAGAACTGGCTCCTACTAAACTGAGGAAAAAACTGGGTAAAAAAATTAAAGGAAAAGATTTGATAATATTCTTCTGATTAACATTATGAATGTCATAAATTTAATGAGGATAAAATACTCGTAAGTTGCTCTTACTCTGGTTTCTTACTTCAAGAGAGACCAGTAGGCGGATTGATAATATGCATCATCATGCAAATCATGCCAACTAATCATTGACTGAGAAAGCATGATTTTTTTTTTATTGATTAATTGTAATCTTATTTGTGTCATATTAGTATTCCATGTGATTTCAAATTTCATTTGCCTCTGCTGGGCAAAGAACCCGACTGCTAAAACCTCAAGTCAAGCGAGTTGAGTTACATAAGTAATTGTGTTTATGTCTAGACACCCTGAGCAGGAGTTCTGCTTCTTGCTGATCTGGGACCTGTTCACCCTCGCCACGTCATAATCTTCGTTATCAGACAAAACAGCCCAAACTGCCCTCAGCTCAGTAACAAATGGCAAAGCTCACATACACAGGGGCCGCAGAAGGTCAGCATGGTCTGCTGGCTTATTACTCACTGACTGCTCAAGAGCCTGCATTAGATCCTCACATGTTACATCATGGGACTGCATGCATGGAAAAGTCTGCAGAGACTCGCAGCAGACAAGCGTGAATCACTGCTCCAATTTAGCAACTTGTCGAGGCAAGAAAGAAGCGCTTTGCTTCCTGAGATTAAAAAGGTCGATTGGTTAAGAATACCGAATTAGAGTTTCTCAAAACATGGCCGCGATTAGCAGAATCCTGTATTTCCCGCTCATTAAAGATAAGATTAAGCAAGACTGTTTACTTTACACTTATCAGCCTCAAAATCACGTCTTGATCTGAACTTAATGTAGAAATTCTTCTCAATTGTTGAATACACACTGCATTTACACAGTAATGTTTCTCACTTTCACATTGAACATCTTTTGCTCTAAAGAGGATTAGAGGTTCTGAATGTTGACATCACAACAAAAAGCTCAGAGCAGATGCGATCAAATCCAGGTGAGAAGGGCAGGTGTCAGTTTGGTAGTTCTTCTCTTCAAACATGCTCACTAAACCTAGAAATCATAAGTAAGCTAAATGAAGTGTGTCTGAGCAGAAAAATCAGCAAAAAAACACCAAAAATCACCATCCAAGAAAGGATCTGAGCTGCCATGATGCCATTTTCCAGCTGTTCCTTTTTCAGTTCTTACAAAGAAGAAGAAAAAGAAAAAAAATATATGTGTATATATACACACACACACAGACGCGCATACAAAAACACAAGATTTGCCTCTACAGGTAGGCACTTTTCATGCCTGCATTCTTAAAGCCACATCTAACAAAACCTGCACTGATGGGTTGCAAATGCCTACAGTCTCTTTGCCGTCAGTCAAACTAGCTTTATATTACTTGCAGTAAACTGATACGACCACACAAGTGGACCCCCAGCCTCAGTTAGGTCTATTACTGTCAAATGCGACCCCTCTGATCAACACCATATGGAAATATGACTGGTTTTAATTTTTCTCGGAATGTGACCCATGTAGATTTCGACTGTAATTTCAACGTCAAAAATCTTTTCTTCTGTTCACTGCTCATGGATTTTCAGGGAATGTTTTTCTGCCAAAATTTTTGCAGAGTCTGCTCTAAAGAGACCTGAAATTAGGACACTTACAGCATATGACTTCCGCAAAAAGCCTGAGAAGGGGTTTTCTATTACAGTGTGAAGATTGGGCCATTTTCAGTTCCCTAAATAACCTCCCAATGGATAGTTCTTTAAAGAAGTGTGTTAGTGAATGCAATGTGTGAGTGTGACGAAAATTTCGAAGAATGGTTAAAGAACTTCCACACACTTTAGAGGTACTTTACCAGTCAAAATGCTTTAAAAGAACAAAAGCAAGAACCATTTAGGAACTGTCATTTTTGAGAAGAAAAGAAGAAAAAATCCCAAGACTACACATCTCTGCTTCACCATCGAATGCAGAAAGCAACCCAAATTCAAATTCCAGGCCTGCCACCAAGACGTGGCAATTAACATCACCGCCAGGAGCGGCCATTATTGAAATGACCTTCCTCTTCCCCAGCTTTGCGGGCATTTGATCTGGATCACAGAGGCAGTTAATAACCCATTAAACACGTCGTTGGAGGCTCCTTAGATCTCTTCCCCCATTCTCCTTCCCTCGCAGACGACAATAGCAGATGCCAGGCATGATAAAACAGGTCCCAAATGGAGGCCGATAAGATCGGCCGACAGGTATGAGTGAAAGACAAAGAAACTTATTTACTTCATCTGAGATGAGACGAACGTGAGTGGCAATATTTAATTCACTCCTTGGCATTCTGCCAGCAGTGAATAGATTGCGGAGCAACAAGTCAAGATGCATTTTTTTTAACGCTGAACATTTTGATGGGATTTCAGGATGAATCTGTACAGAGGGTGTGCAGGCAAAAACGCCCACCTGAAGGGTTAACGGGACATTTATAGAACTTTAAAAGTTCTCTCGGCTCCTTCTCACTCAAGAGCACGGGCTCCTGACTCAGGCACTTTGGGGCATGAAGGCAAAACGGTAAAACAGCATAACAGCATGTGGGCAGACAGTTTACTTCAGGTTCTATGGGTTTAACATGCAAGACGACCTGACTCAATCTGCCAGTGGGTGGAAGGAAGAGCACCCAGTTACAACTAGCTTTAAGGAGAGAAAGTCTATGAGTCTGTTATGTAAGCTACATGAGAACATGTTGCAATGGCCAGTGGCAGACTTACTGCTTCTAATCTTTTATTGGGGGGGGGGGGGGGCGGGGGAATCAAACTAACACACTTCTATTACAATATAAGGAATATCAATTGTCATAGTTGTTACAGGAATAGTTTACAAAAAATGTAATTTACAGATTTTTCCCCTTACCATAAAAGTAATCAGTCAATACATATTCGGTGCCTGGAGTTTGCTTTTTTAGTTTTGCGCAAGGCTGATGTTCCTATCAAGCAATCTTTCACCTCACCAATTACCATCACTGCAGTCTAACTGATCACACTTTTACTTAGAAGTATATCACATAGATAAAAAAAAAAACGCATTAACACCCATCCTGAAAGCAGAATCATTTTCTCAGCAAATAGTCTGGCATCACTTCAAACAAGCATCACACTCAGGCAAGAGGTGTGACTTTCATGATTTGTTAAAGGTTGCTTAAGAAAAAGTCTTGAAGAAGAGACTTATTCTGCCACTTTATGAAACTGATAATGTACAAATGACAGTACTTAGCTAAATGTGTGATTTAGGTGGCAATGCTAAATATTGTGGTATTAGCTTTCATTACTTATTAGCTATATTAGCTTCATATCTCCAGTGTTAAACTAAAGAAGCCTACTGTGCATATCTTAGCCAAATGACTACATCTTGGATTTGGTGAGTTCAAAATTCTCCAAAAAAAAAACATATTTTAAAAGGCAAAAATGTGTCCAGTTTTTTGGTGTAATTGTTGCTTAAAACATGCAAACATCTAGTCAAGGTTTCCCAACAGTTTGAAAAGAGAATGAAGGGAACACATATGCTTGTATGGGTTTGTTTGGTGTCACTATCTGAATGAGTACTTTACCAGCTGTCCCCTACATAACCAAACCCTGTTCCCCCCCAGCCCACAGGACAGATCTACACTAGTCACATTCTCTTGTGTGTGCCCTTGTCCACCCAGCTCCCATCTGGGGACTGGTTGTGTGTTGGGTGGAGATTAGGTCTGTTAAGTCAATCGAGGAGGGTGTGTGTGTTTGGGGGTGGAGTCACAGCCAGTGTGTCCATCTGTGACTTGGGTGTCCAGAAAACAGTAGTGACAGTTTAATTACCATTAATTGAAGGGTCTCAGTCTGGAAAAAATGTCCTGACAAAAGAATAGAGGGCAAGAGTTGGAAAAGTGTCCATGGGATACGCCAATCCACACCATATGTCTGATGGACCAATAGGCGTAGTAAAGAAACAAGAAAATCTGCTCGAAACAGTTCCGGACTTCAAACATCAGTAAGGCTGAATGATGAAAGGGGAGTGTATTGTAGGTTTTAAATAAACAATGCAATAATTACCCATCTACCCTACCATTTCCAAAATGTGGCGACTTATTACTCCAACAGTGGAAAGTGTGAAGGAGAATTAGGGTACTAGTTCAATACTCTGCTTTCAATGTACTTACTGAGAGAACACACTAGTGTTGATATGATATGGTGAAGGGTTGGCCAGCATCATTTTTACCAAGCTTTTTTGTATTTGTTGGATCATGCAAATGCCTTGATTCAACCTCTGTGAATGACCCTAGTGGACAATAAAACATTTAATGCACATATTGGACTCAGTGTTGCCAGTGAGTCCTTAATCAGCCTATAAAACCAACAAGATGTTAAAAGAATTCATTTGTCATCTTGGAAGTTGTTTCTTGAATTAAAAAGAACCGACACACCGCATTGCCCACAAACACAACACACCCAAAATGATTCTTCTGCATTTTGAAAGAACTTAAATCTTGTATCCCATTCAAATTGTTCAGCTAGACTGGGTCACTATGCATCATAAGGTTTATTAGGACTTTTCTTTATGGTTATGAGAAAGCAGTCTAAAACTGAGGAGAACCTGGGCTTTTTCCACACCATTTCATGATTATTTCACCACCAAAAGCATCAATATTTAATCATTCTGTAAAAAATAAAGAAAAAAAAAGATCAAGTCACTTTGTCTTAATAAATGTCACTCTGCTCAAGTCTTTTTTATTCCCTCTCATCAGAAGAGGGTGGAGGAGGCTTGCAAGAAACTCGCTCTGAACAGCTTTGGAGTGAAGAGGAGCAGCTGGCAAGCAGTGTGAGAGTGTGTGTGCATGTGTGTGTGTGTCGGGAGGGGTGGGGTTTAGGAAACAGAGGAAACTCGGAGACAACACCCAGACACACTCACTCTGACCCACCCATCCCATTCCCACCATCCCACCCCCAAATACACACTCCCAGCCCCCACCACCTTCTATGTGTGCTTGGGAACTAATACAGGCCTATCCACCCCCTGTCTCAATAAACAACAGGGGGCACCTGAGGAAGAGAGTGTGTTTAATCTGTCTTTTCTTAGCCAGTCTCCGGGCCCACCTCATTCGCATTCCATTGGAACTGCTTCACTCTTAATGCCTTTGAAACTGTCTGGATTTAAATGCTCAGGAAAAGGAGCAAACGACTGAAGATTACGGTCTTTTGTGACCAAGGAAATGGTCAATGTAGTCACTTTTTAATACATTCAAGGAGTGTTCAGTTTACAGAGCAATTATTTTGAAGTAATACTGTAAATGTCACAAATATCACATTTAGTTACAGTTGTCTATAGTAAATATGACATATTGGCTTCCAAGCAATGACAGGAAAAGAAATAACTAATTTAACCATTGGGAGCTAATCAATATTTTGCCTGAGACATCCGATTTCATTGAGCTAAATCTTACACTATGTTACACTTGAAAGTTATTCACACTCACACAAAATTGTTTGTTTGAAACTCAAATGGTTCTTCAGTCATTCAGAGAATGCTAGCAATGTTTGTCATGTTAGAAAAAAAGACAAATCAAATCAGAACGTCCAACAAACAACAAACCCTCATCAGCAGGATTTGTCTGATAGCAAAATAATCACCATATTTATAGGGAACCAATGTATCAGTCAGGCCCTAATAATGATGAAAAATGCTCACCAAGTCTATGGCCATTCTCACGCGTCTATTTTTTGCCTTTGTCTAAGGATTCAGGGTTTTTTTTGAGGAGAACTGTGGTTGTGACACAATTTCAATACATTGAAATGCGAGCCTTGACATGACATGGTAAAGAACTGGCCTTCGATTTATGCTTGTTGGATATGTGAAAACTGATGTCATGGTAACAATAAGGGAATGTAGCTCTGGTGAACACAGTCAAAGACTGAATTTAGTCAGTCTAGTGTCAGTCCAACACATGCTGCTAAGCATTTTGGTATGAAACGTTACATTGACCAAGTCTATCAGAACAGCCTTCAGTAAGTGCTTAGTTGTCATCAGACACGATGGCAAAGCAATTACAAAAGACGCTCCCGGCAAAAACAAGGGTGGTCCTTACTTTCCATCGTCTCCACTCAAGACAGCTGAGCAAGCCCAGTTGTGTGGCTGCGTCCCGTTATTTATTCAAAGAATGTAAAGGACACTTGGTCAGACAAGCAGCTCTGCGGCTGAGCGTGCCGCTCTTCCCATCACTCGGTGGATATCCTTACATCACTTCAGAATTACACCAGCACATGATGTAATACCGCAACTAATTAAGCACCCCACCAACCCCCACACGCTGACATACAACAATCAGCCCGAATGACATAAGAGTTACTCCTTTCACTATCTCCTTTCAAATCTGTCCGAGCCCACCAGACAGGGCCCGCTCGCCCAAGGCTAAGCTAGACGAGCTGAAGAGAATGAGCTGCAGTGGCACAAGATGTCCAATGCACTTGATTACATAATTCAGAGTCTTTATGTAACTGCCAGTACTCTTTTGCCTGAAAGAGACCCGAAAAGAATGTTTTTTTTTTCTTTCTAGGCCATGTTTTCAGATCTACAGACGACCTGAGAGACCGCCTGCCTGGTCTTAGCAATGCCCTCAGAGCCTGAAAGAATGTAGAGACAGATGGCGTAGATGCCACGCCAAATGCCGCACAAAGCAGGCTCAAATGGAGTCAGCCGTGACATGATCTGCCCCATGAAGGGGAAAATGAAGGCACTGTGCTGCGAGGTGACACAAATACAGTCACTACCGCTACAAAACAAGGTTATTCAAGAAATGATAAAAATAATCACAATAATCATCATAATTGTCATCATCAGATCTCACTAGGATTATAATTCTCTAGGAAAAGATTCGTAGAATCACAAAGTCTCAAATTTCATCATGTGACCATTCAATTATTCTTGTCCAATTCAGAATTACTTTGGGAAAAACAAGTACTAAACACAAATGGTACTGGAGTTACTGACACAAAAGTAGAACACAGCCTTTCTGGAGTTTTATAATAGCAAAATTACATTTTCTATGCTTTTTAAAAATAAAAGTTTCAATATACTACATAAATTCCACTGAAGTTTACAACGTACAGCTCTTTACCCAGTCCATAGAGTCCAAAGTTGGAAAGTAGGTAACAAAAACAGTCCGTTTTGAATTCACTGTTGTCATGATGTGGTGGTGGCCTAGTGGGTAGGATACTTGCCTCTGGACCAAGAGGTCATGGATTCAAATCCTACCTTCAGCAAACCACCAATGGGCAAGACCCTTAACCCCAAGTTGCTCTAGGGAGACCTGTAGTTAGGGAAGGGAAGTTGCTTTAGATAAAAGTGTCTGCTAAATGCTGTAAATGTAAATGATGTCATAAAAACCAATACATTTACATGTATCCTCATATTCAGCCTGTAGCTGTTTAGTACTACCCATAAACGATGAGGTTATAAGGAGTGTTTCAGACTGGACTGTTTTTAGACAGTCACAGTAACAAAACCCATTACAAAACCACACAAACATCATAAGAGGACCACAGAAGAAAAATGCAGGATCTTGGCCCTGCGGCTTCTGCGGCTTTACACAGCTAATTAATTTTATTTTCAACAAAAAAGAGCATACATATTATAATTAAAATAACAATTGTAATTAGAAATATTGTTTCAAATCTATTCTAACATTCCAAAATCAACAGTTCACCACCTTCAGATCGATGGATCTCAGTCTATTAATTTATTTTTACACCACTGTAAGTTTTTTTTATAGTGATATGCAAAGGTTTGAATGAAGCATATGTGGGAAGACTCACACCACATGTGATAAAATATGCAACAGATAATTTGAGCAAGGAACATACTGTGGAAAAAGTATTTGTTGCAAGTGTTCTCAATTTCTCCATATTGCCTTCCCAGAGTTTTAAAAATGGCTTCGTAACCCTTTTCAGTCTGAAATATCTCAATAATATATCTGTTGGTTGTGGAATAGGGTTCTATTTAAGCAATGCCCTTTTCTGTTCCAGCATGACTGTGTCCCAGTACACAAAGCAAGCTCCATAAGGACATGGTTGGATGAGTTTGGTGTGGAAGAACTTGACTGGCCTGCACAGAGCCCTGACATCAACCCCATCCAACACCTTTGGGATGAACTGGAACGGAGATTGTGAGCCAGGATTTCTCGTCCAACATCAGTGCCTGACCTCATAAAATGCTCTACTGAATGAATGGGCACAAATTTCCACAGAAACTCCAAAATCTTGTGGAAAACCTTCCAAGAAGAGTGGAAGCTGTTATAGCTGCAAAGGGGGACCAAGTCCATATTGAAGTCTATGTATTTGAATGCAATGCCAATAAAGTAAAGGGGGCATTTGACTGACGCTCTTATCCAGAGCGACTTACATTAGTTACAGGGACAGTCCCCCTGGAGCAACTGAGGGTTAAGTGTCTTGCTCAAGGACACAATGGTAGAAAGTGGGGGGTTTGAACCTGAGACTTTGTGGGCATGGGGTTCACAGGCAAGTGTTTTACCCACTAGGCTACTACCACAAAATCAAATAACACAGTGAAGAGGTGGACATTGATGTTGAGTTGAGTTGAGTTTGTGATGTATAGCCAATGGGGGCTTTGGTTTTACTACAGTTTCAGTGACTCCCATCACACTGCACATCACACTGTACGTGAGCTAACAAACGTCATTTTTGTCATAACGTCACTAGGATCATCATCGGTTAAAAACAGACACCTACTTCTTCTGACTTGAGACCAAAAATGGATAAATATAGTCAGACCACGTCATTCAGAAAGGATGAGGAAGTAAACTGGAGCTAAAACCACTATTTGGAAAGTACTACAGTACAATAGTTACTATTTCAAGTTCAGATTTCTTGAGAACAGTGACCAAAATGTGTCGTCATCTGTCACATAGTATTTAAAAATGAGGCCATGAAGTGGACAACAAGAAGCACACATGACTGGAAAATAGCTCATGCTCCTATTAAGTAAATATGATGGTACAATTTTTAACATTTGAACAGAAAGACTGCATTCATAAAATTAACCTTGGGGGGGGGGGTTCATGGAAGCTGTCCCAGGCTGCCAAAAAGAATCCATGAAGAGGGATCATGGAGACGTTTAGGGAGTGAGTTCGGCTCAATGTCATCGTCTCATCTTTGTTTATGTTCTGAAAACGTCGGGATGAAAGGGCTGGAGAACCAGGCACTGAAAGCACAAAATCTGCTGGAAAGGAGAGGAAGTTGGACCACAGAACAATGGAGCGCTTACGCACTGAGGAGTCTGAATTTAGCGCTGTCTCGGGTCTGGGATGTTTGGGTTGGGTTCTCACAGTGGCGCAAAGCCGGCTTCAGCGTCTCCGTGACCCCCCACCCCCACCCTCCCTCGAAGACACCGTAAACATGTTTTAAATTTAGACACACTAAAAACAGAGACACGGGCAAAGTGATTGGCAGCCGGGTAAACACAGCTGTTTACCACAGTCTCGCATTCCGAAAGAACAGAAGCTCAAGGCAGCTGAATGAAACAAAACAAGTGGTGGAAATCAAAGTAACCAAAACCCATATCACAGATTCTATGCATGATTTAATTTAATTAAGCCAGTTGCTTTGTATGCAGTATGGCATTCTTGACCATGCAAATATGCATACTGTGGAGGCCATATCAAGGCCTCTTCGCCATCTGTACACGATTAGCCTAGATTATATAACAAACTGGCAAATTTTACGTGGGAAACATAGAGCGGGATGGACGCTCGCCAGATGAATTTACCCACCAAAAATGGTCCAACAGAGATCTAAACAAGAGCATGATTGTCGTCTGGAAACATTCCTGAAATCTTACTCTAAAGAAAATGTTGAACATACCTGCTCCAGAGCATAACCCACTGACCTGGCAGGCTCCACATGTTGAGGTTGTGTGGATATTTTGGCTTTTGAAAGACTTGAAAATGATGCTTTGAGTGATTCACAGAAAATAATGAATCCTTTCACTATACTAAGATTAGGATCTCAGACGTATTTATTTTCCGCACAATATTTTTAAAGCAAATATTGTCAAGCCCTAGGATTTCCTTAACGGTTTAATGAATTTGCTCCAGTATGGAGGGATGTGGGTGCCACTCAGGTACATTCAATTGAGTTCAGAAACATTCATTAGCAAACAGTGAGGACACCTCTACTTTGATACACCAAGCAGAAGTTTAAGAACAAAAGCTGATGGCTGACATGACTATTCATTTTTACCAGTCAGCTCAGTGATTAGTTCTCATTACCAAAAAAAGTTTTTTTTATTGCATTTCAGTTAGAGGGTCTCCTTTCAGCATTCATGCTGAATTGGATTGGGTGTTATAAATATGATACCAGAATTTAAAAAATGATGGATAAATAAAATTTCTATAGAACATCTATCTAGTAAACGGCCATGTAAACACATTCAGTTTATATTTTATATTCCCTGGTTGGTGATATGGGAGCTGGTGAGGCGAATAATGTTTCAGATAAAGCCTCTAATCTCTAAACAAATGTCATTTTAGTATCATCTGAAACTGAACCTGTACTGGGGAATGTGACATGTTTGTCCTGCGAACTAAGCATTAAGCATTAACTGTCCACTTTCTGCCATAGCAATACGAATTTCCAACTTGTGGGACTAATAAACGTTTATCTTATCTTATCTTATCTTATCTTATCTTATCTTATCTAACTTAGCAAAGATGCTACAGATCCAAACACCACAGAACAGTTTTGATTTTGGCTGTTGCTCCAATGAATGATCTCTAACACTGATTTTCATCTTTTACAATTCTTTCACAGAGCACCAGTGAGTCAAAAGAAAACCTGTACTGTGCTGTGTGGCACTGTTTAGGTCTATTGCCAGCTTGTTAATGTTAAGTTGGCAGAGCAGGTTACAGAGCCAAACACCAGCCCTTTTTGTTCTCCAATACCAGTTGCTCCACTACTTTCCCTTAGGTTTGAGTCATTATCTTGTTACGTAACATTTTACACATATGTTGAAAGGATTTGTTTAAAGCGTGAAATGAGAATATATCTGATAAAACATTGATATTTGCATTGTTATTATTAGGCCTGCTCATTTCCATCTCTCAGAATAGCCAATCAGTGTGCCCTCTGAAGCCAGAACATTAAAACCACTGACAGGTGAAGTGAATAATGTTCATTAGCTCAGTACAATGGCACCTGTCAAGGGATGGGATATATTAGGTAGATACTGGACATTCAGTTCTTGAAGTTGATGTGTTGGAAGCAGGAAAATTGGGCAAGTGTAAGGACCTGAGGGATTCTGACAAGGGCTAAATTGTGATGGCTAGACAACCGCGTCAGAGCATCTCCAAAACAGCAGGTTTCGTGGTGTTTTCTGGTGGGTGCAGAGGTTATAACCTATTAAAGGTGGCCGAAGAATGCATCGATCAGGGACAGGGTCATGGGCACCTGAGACTCATTAATGTGAATAGTGAGTGGTCCGATCCCACAGAAGAGCTACTGTAGTGCAAACTGCTGAAAAAGTTAATGCTGGCTATGATAGAAAGGGTGTCAGAACACACAGTGCATTGCGGCCTGCTGTGTATGGACCTCCATAGCTGCTCCGAGAGCCCATGCTGACACCTGTCCACCTCCGAAGGCACTTACAATGGGCATGTGAGCATCAGAACTGGATCACTGAGTAATGGAAGAGTGGTCTGGCCTGATTAATCTTGATTTCTTTTACATCATGTGGACGGCCGGGTAAGTGTGCATTGCTTACCTGGGGAGAAAATGGCACCAGGATGCACTATGGGAAGAAGGTGAGCTGGTGGAGGCAGTGTGATGCTCTGGGCAATGTTCTGCTGGAAAACCTTGGGTCCTGGCATTCATGTGGATGATACTTTGACATGTACCACCTAAACACTGTTACAGACCAAATACACCCTTTCATAGCAACAGTATTCACTAATGGCAGTGGCCTCTTTGAGCAGGATAATGCATGCAGCCACACTGCTCAGGAATTGTTCAAGAATGGTTTGAGGAACATGAAAGAGTTCAAGGTCTTGACTTGGCCACCAAATTCTCCAGATCTCAGTCCGATCAAGTATCTGTGAGATGTTTTCAACTAGTTTGACCCATGAAGGCCCTACATTGCAACTTACAGACCTAAAGGCTCTGGTGATCGGTATATTCAAACCTCATACTTCTGGCACATCTGTGTATCATAGTATCAAACTAAATGTAACAGATAGCTTCAATCATCACACCTACTTTAAGATTGTATGAGTCTGTTAAATGTATCTGCTAAATGCCGTAAACGTAAACGCAAACGTAAACGTAAACGTATCTGCTACATCTATTGCTACTACTGCTTTATTTGACAATGGATCATTTTACCTCATTTACCTCATATTTTCAGTGCAAGGTGAAGCTTTTTCGTTGCTTTTGTTTTTGCTCTTCTTTACTCTGCTTATCATTTTGAAGGATGCGATAAACTGATAGTCAGGAGGAAAACACGTCATTTGTGTTCTGTTTTTGGAGATGAAATTTGCATTTAACACACGCACTTCACAGCAAAGACACTACACTAAAAGACACCTTTGAAGTTCAAAAGTTAAGCTGCGTCACATACAGTGAACAGCACAACGCAGCTTTGAGAAACACTTTGCCAGAGGTGGTTTGCCTGCTAGTTTGCATGTATCCGAGTGTCAGAGTGACGCACTGCTGTGTTCTCATTTGTCTGCGTGCTGTTTTCCTGCTCGCGTGGAGTGAGGAGGAAGCTGACACTGAGAATATCGTATCCTGACCATAGGGCAGCTCCCAGCACTCCAAAATACACACTCATTTACGCAACACTCCTCCCACTCCCACCCAAACAAGTAGGTCGAAATTCTTACTCTCTGTCCACTTTTAAAGAATAAGGCAAAGAAACTTACATTTACATATGAACACGAGTGATAATGAGTGAAACCAATCAGCCTCCAATTAGCATTAAGCAAATAATATCAAGTTAATAAGTATCTAGTTGTCCATTCTCATGAACTGATCTGTGCACACATGCCAAGAAGCCTGATCACACGTTTTATTTACAGTACAAATAAGATAAAATAAGATAAGCTAACCCTTTATAAGTCCCACAAGTGGGAAATCTGCATTGTTATGGCAGTAAGTGCAAAGTACAAAATCAGGTGGCAATAGCACGGCAGCACTACTGGGCAGGAGATTCCTTTAGATCATTCAGACTGGCCACAACAGAGGCTTTCCAATAGCGATAATGTGACTAGGGCTAAACAATAGTGGGGGGTTTTGATAAAAATATTGCAATATTTGGAAATAGGTGTCAAAAATCTACCCGGATAAACCATTCCCACTTGGAGAAAGACGTCACTCCAACAATGCAAAAAGTGCATACAAGGAGAATTGAGGTAGTACTTTAATATCCTAGTTAGGGTTGCATGATGGGCAAGGCAATTATATTTCTACATATGGTGATATAAACAATACAATACAATACATTTTTAATGTACATCATTCAAAAGTTTGGAACAACTTATGAGATTAATAATTGTTATTTTATTCAATAGTAATATCTGAAATGCTATACTTGGTACCATGGGTGGCGGAAGCATTTTTAATGTGGGGGGCGGTGTTCGTGTGCGCAGCGCTCTATGTCTCAGCTGTTGTCCGGGAGATGAAATGAACGATTTTGAAAAGTCCTCCCCGCTATAATGGTTCCGGCGCCCATGCTTTGTACACAGAATGTACAGTTGGTTTGTTGACTTTAAGTGAAAATCTCTTCTACAGAAGACACACATTTTAATGCACATAATTACTGTTTATTTGATTGATTTAATGTATTGGGGAATATCATAAAATATAGCTTGTGTAAAACTTATGTTTCATGTTCATGTTTTCTTTATGTTAAACTGAAGTGGCGGCCTAGTGGGTAGGATACTCTCCTCTGGCCCAAGAGGTCATGAGTTCAAATCCTAACTTCAGCATACCACCACTGGGTTCCTGAGCAAGACCCCAAGTTGCTCCAGGGAGACTGTTCTCTGTGGTTAGGGAATGGAAGTCGCTTTGGATAAAGGTGTCTGCTAAATGCCTTACATGTAAGTTACCTAATTTAAGTGTGTTCTCTATAGCAGATGCTTACTTATTTTCACTTAGAAAAACTGTTTTACATTACATTACAATTCATGTTATTCATGTTGATCCAATATCTCAATTTTTTTTGGGGAACAACACAAAAATAAATAATAAAATCACACCGATATGAATGAAGAAAAATGGTGACTGTGGCGTAACCTACTCAATTACATCACGTTATGCTTTTCCGAACATAGTGTGATATCGCCAGAACACTGACCAACTGCACAAACAGCATACTGAGTCTTGTATATTTAGATTCAGTGCAGTGGTATGTGTGGCACACTGAGTGAAAAATGTATTCATAGTTCTATATTGTAGCTTTGAAATGTGGTTCTACTTACTCTTTTTTGTCTGTACCAACGTATCAGATGTCTGAAGTAAAAAACAGTCACATTGTGCATCATGAAAATTCTTTAAGTATCACAATATTATCTTTTTGCCATATCGCCCACCACTAGCTAGGAGGAGGGAAGAGGTTTGGTGCATGACATGCTTATTGTTTGCAAACTGTAGAGTTCAAACAATAAAACTGTTTGAGCATCACAGTCATAATTAACAGAGGGTTCCTTTTCCACAATGTGCAGCATCACACTTTTGCATTGCGATATCACACTTTTTCTGATAAATTGTTACCCCCCTATATGATGCAGTAATGACTTAATTAAGTTATTTTACTACCTCTTCTTAAATATGAGGCCTTCTAAGAGGACTTCTCAGTGTTCTACAGCTTTCTCGTTCATTACAGAATCATCTACAGCTCTAAACATTGTTCCAGACACATGACATATTTCTTAATGTTTTACAGTTTCCTACAGATTAGCTGAAATTAGTTGTGGAGTTTTAATAAAGGCATGTATCTCTGACGGCAATATACCTTCTGATATATGACAAAGTACACTGGTAAGTCCCTAATGTGGCATGATTAAGGACTGGCCTGTATTTACTTTAACTAATCATAAATCGTCCACACATCTGTGTCAAGAGAAACACAGCACACAATAAAAAGTGATTTTTTTTTTCTCCTATCGATCTAAGGGCTCAGTACTGCCAAGGCCGATATCTCAATAACAATTACCAAGCAAGGTACTTCACAGCACTAAATGTGTACATTACCAAGCACAATGTACCAGAATGTCAGTTTGGATGCTCAAAGCGAATCCTGAACACTGGAACACGACTTCATCACTGAGGTAATGTGCTACGCCTCTAAACTTCTTGGTGTAGACAGTCAGGGGAAGAATTCCTCCTAGAGTTAAACTAATCCATTCCAGTAATGTAAAATCCTGTCCAGGCCCCCCTCAGGGGAGCAAGAGGGATCCTAGTAAAAAGAAAGGCAGCATGTGCTGATGAGAAGCATAATCCACTTACTGTAGCTAAAGACCATTCACTGCCGGTTCGGCCTCTGCAGGTTTACTTAGTGCTTAAGAACAACACGCAGTACAACGCAGGAGGATAACAAGGCAGCCTTAGTCCAAGAAGAGAGGCACATCCCTGTCTGTTATTATATACTGCGCTTCAAATGGTTAGATGCCTAAAAGCTGTCTAAAAGTACAACCCAGAGAGATCTCATTCAGTTGGAGTGCAATTTGTTAAAAGCACTTGCATACTGAATTGAACTGAATGTTTTACACCACTGGTGTTGTGATGTCTGGATATGAGGGTAAACTGTATAAAAGAGACTTACACAATATTAGGCAGGTGGTTTTAACGTTATGGTTGATAGATATCAGTCCCCTCAACACACACACACACACACACAAGCCCTTAGACTTCAGCTTCAAAAGGGAATGCACAAATGTTACGATTAGCGTTTCTGATTCTTGCCCAATGCTTCAACAGCTTTGAGAAGTACATTTATCTTGATATTCAGTGATTGCGTTCCTTGCCTCTTCTCCACGGGCATCAGAGCCGAACAATGCAAAAGCATCTTGAGAACAGGGTGTGTGAGACAGACAGAAAGGGGCTATAGGAGTAAAAACTCATACAAAGAAAGTCTGATATGATGCTACTCACAGAAAAAAACAGCCTAAGGGAAATTCCTCAAAAAATTAAAGTTGCATCATAAGTTTCAGTAGCTTTTGTTTGTATTTTCAGTGTAAGTTTAACTTAGGCAAGACTCTCTTCCCAAAACATTCCAAAATAAAGACAGTAGTGTGCATAAAGCAAAGAGGATGAGAATGAGTGTTTTTTGAAATTCAAGAAGTTCACTTGAAATCAAATTTTTTTTTACTTTGTTTTACTTTTACAAAATTACTTCTTTCTCACAACCTTCCATCCACATGCCCATCCCTAAACCAAGCTCAAAGGCTTAAACTACATGGCACAAATAGTGAATGCAATTGCTGCTGCTGAGTACAAGCTAAAGACAGCAAACAGTGATAACTGCAGGAGGATATGTGCACAAATGCACCAATAAGTGGATGAACAGCAAGAGATTCTGGCAAAATAAATACATACCGGATGAAAATTTGCTAGAGCAATTTATGCCACTTACAAATTTGGGTATGACATTCATGTCATAGGTACACTATATGGACAAAAGTATTGGGACGCCTACACCAATGGGGACTTTAAAGACATTGCATTCAAATACATAGGCTTTAATATGGAGTTGGTCCCCCCTTTGCAGCTGTGACAGCTTCCACTCTTCTTGGAAGGCTTTACACAAGATTTTGGAGTTTCTGTGGGAATTTG
>JBBPCZ010000042.1:12720370-12743204 GCA_037974445.1 Brycinus macrolepidotus
TGCTCTAATAACAGAAAAATAAGAATGATCTCAACACACTGACTGCTTCCTGCCAAAAAGAAAGGTTCCTATCATTATCATCCGATCCTAACAAGAGATGTTTAGACGCAGTGTATTTTTTCCAGCTATCTGAGTGAAAAACAGCTTAGTCAGAATATAGTTATTACAATCAGTAATTCATTATTATTCTCAATCACAGGTTCTGCTTTAAAAGCCATTTAAGCTGACTTTAAACGAGATACATGCTGTGCCCAAGCAGCAGGGCTTCAGCCTAGAACAATGGATGATACAAATTGTCAAACTAGGTTAAACTTAAGGTTATTTTAAAAAAAAATGTTGTTAACTTATCGTGTTAATGCATTGACTAATCGTTGCAGCCACACAGTTTTGCCCTCCATTCATTCTTGAAAAGAGACTATTCCTAAACAGTTCTCCTCCTGCAGGCCAGAAATACCCTACAGGAGCAAGTGTTGAAGGTCAGAGTGCTCATTTGCAAATTGCAGGCTTTTAAGGTAACAATTTTTGCAGAAATCAATAGTTGTTTGAACAATGAATAATATGTCGAGTATGCTTCCTCCTGTATTAAGATGCACCCATTTGTGAGCTTCTCACTTTACCCAAAGTTCTACAATAATCCATTCAGTAAACTGCAGGATGAATTCTGCGGCTTCACCAAGAGGCTTAACAGCAAGCTGTATGTTCTGAGCCTCCAGTGAAATGTCAGCGGTGATGGTGTCTGTGACACCTCCTTTAGAGCTGCTGACAGCCTGCAGGCCGTGCCATGGGCGTTCTCAGTCCGTGTCCCAAAACAACATTGTTATTGTGCACATGGATATCTTTGAATAACAGCTTTTAGCAGCCTGCTCTGAGGCTGCAACGCTGTATTATTTCAAAAGAAGGATGAGTTAATATTCCTAAGTGAGCTCAAGTTAATTCATAGCAACTTCATAGCCATTTATTTCTTGCTTGAAGGCCCTAATGGACGTTTCTTAAAGGATGGTGTTTAAATAGTTCACTGAAAAAATTAATTTACACAGGTTTCCCGTTATGCCATAAGTGGTCATTCAGCCATATCATATTTAGAGTATGTGTCTTTAAATAAGGCTAATGGTGCTAACAAGTACTACAACATCACCACCAGTGGCATATGATTGTATATGATTGGACTGAAATGAATAACAAATATGTGACACTAATCAAAAAGGCAGAAATGTTAGATTACCAGTGCCGATCAGGAGTTATTTAAAAGGATAAGGATGAACATCCATGATTGCTATGAGGCTATATAAGTATAAACAGATAAGGAGCTTAGCATAGTATTTGAGACAGGTGTTCAGTGTCTAAGAATGTGTAGTTTTATGAGGTTTGACATTAAACATGTGGGTAATCTACATTGCCCAACTATGTCTTTAAACTAATTATGGGTATTAGGAACCGGTACCTGTTCCAGATTGAAATATGGCTCTTGGAAACCGGTGCTGCTTTTGGTATTTATGTAATGCTAACAGATTCTAACATAGCTTGCATTTTCAAATGGTTGAGGCTAGACTGGATAAGAAATGGGAGCAATGGTCTGCACATCAAAAATAAAATAATAAAATAAATGTTTAATCATTTCTTTTCTTATGATGTCTTTATTTTTGTACCAAATTAGTTAGAGTAGTATCAATAAGAGTATGGATAAGCATCGGTATCGATAAGCAGCATCAGCATTGTTATCTGTATCAGTAAAAATCCTATCCATACCCATTCCTAGAAGTAATGTGGTGAACTTGGTCAATCAGCTGAGATTCTGTGTAAATTTGGAGCTTGAATATATTACTGAACCTTAAGTTCAGGGTCCAGTGAAACCAGCAGCCATTCATGGCTGAGAATTATCGAGAAAGAAATGATATCAGACGTGGACAAGTCCTCATAAAGGACAGTATGGCTTCACTTTCTCCATTCGCGCAGTGTATATGATGTTATGTTTTGCATTGGAGCTAATGTAAGAAACATTTAACAGAAGCACACATACACCAATTAGCATTGTACACATTGCATGTCCAAATACATACACATACATTAAACTACATATAGTCAGTAAGTAGTCTGTAATAGACTTACACTGTCCATTTTTATACATTTCAGTATGTCATACAGTATGAGAAAACACATAGGCAAGTCTAATAGATATTACCTAATAACACAAACTGACACCAAAAGTGAAAAAGAAGCAGTAAAGACATGTTTCACAAATCAGCTCGGTCCAGTTTGTTGTTTCCATTGCATAATATAGCCCTCCTGCTGTTGCACCTCTCATTAACAAACATCTGGAACCCTTATTCTTGTGACTGCGGCTCACTTTAATTAGATAACCTATTAAATTTGAGCTAATCCGCTTAAACTGTTCACTGGTATCTTAGCCACTGTTCTATCTGAGCCAGGTCTGTGATTCCTTAAGCCAATTTATTTCCTTTTGGATTACTCGATTTAAAAGCAGGTGGGGGGAGGGCTGGTATGCAAATAAGAGCATTACCAAAAGCAATTTTCAGCCACAGCGGAAGGCAGGAAGTCAATATGTGTCAGACGGAATCGCACTTCACAGGTTCAACGAGGCGTCTCATGGATATTCACATCAAAAGTTCTGTCTGTGAGGGCAATTTCAACCCTGCTAACCAATTTTGGTTGGGGTGTGTGTGTGTGTGGGGGGGGGGGGGGGGGTGCAAGAAGTGTGAGTTTCAGAGGAAAGTGAATGTAGTTATAACTAGCCCATCATTCATTCTGTTTTCAAAAATATGTTTCATCATAAAAATGTCTATTAGTGCAACATATAAGAGGTACGCAGAATGCCTTATAGTTTGTAGTTACTGTAATAAAGAGTTTTTAAGAGGCAGCTGTTTCTAGATTTTGCACATGACAAGGACAACTATTCACTTGTCGTAGGACCATAGAAGTCAAGATATTGCCAATGATTCCAACTGCATAAAGTCATTTTATATGAAGCATTTCCCACTTATACCTCATTAAAACAGGCAGAGAAATTCTGTCGAAAGGACAGATTCCAAACTCTCAATCAATACCACATCTGTGCTTGTAGGTAGAGGGCATGATTTATTGGGACTTAAATTTAATGAAAAGATATGGTGCATATAGTCCTTTTTTAGAAGGCATGAAAACAAGTCAGCAGTACAGATCCAACGTTGAACATGAACTGAAAGTAAATGTAATTAGATTACATTTAATTAGATAGAAAGTAGAAAAATAAACAAGGTAGACAATAAACACTAGTGCAACACAATGACAAAAACAAGATTATTAGTGTAACACTGACATTGCTGTTTGTAAAGATAACTAGGACTGTCAAAGTTAACATGTGAATAATGCATGAACATGATACATGAACAACGGCGCTCATTTTTTGAAGGTACTGATGCATTTTCTTAGTTTGACGCTTCAAACTCTCTATAGTAGTGCAGGCTGAAGCCCAGCTGCTCACAAACACACAAAACTCTGCTTTTTTAAAGAAAATTTTTTCTTTATGCTCAAATTTGATCAAACAAAACAAATGCAATCACAGTTAATGATTTACTACAGTTAATCGTCAGTAATCATTTGACAGTGAATAAAATAGCGCAACGAAAGTCAAAACTCTTGACTGCAAAAATGTAGAAGCGTTTAGATCCCATTCTATTCCATTCTGAAAGAACATTCAGCAGACTAGAGAACAGAGAGGAGTGTGGAAAATTACAGAACAAAACCAACTTTATCATGTTTACAATCTAGCCTGATTATAAGAATCAACATGATCATTGAGCAGATGATCTACTTTTTTCTCCTAAACCCACCGTTCTGGGCCACTTAAGACAAAGAGACATTTGTTACTGGAGTTCAAAACAAGACAAAATTCATCTTTATAGGGAGTCCAAGCTGTGGTTGGCCATCCGTAACGCGTGGCCCATATAAAACAGCTGAATCAGGAGCTCATCAAAGCAGCCTTTCGCTTGGAAGACAAACGCACTTGGAGGAAGGTCAGTCGGGCCCTGTTTACGAGTTCCAACAGCTTGCGTGTGGAAGCTTTTCCCTTGAACAAAAGTGATCCCCGTCGCCAGCCCGCCCCATAATGACAGCACACTGAGAATTTAGAACCCCAACAGCAATCCATTTGGACTTTTCTAACAAAGCACTGGCTCAAGCCTCTGTTCTCGAAATTTCTTTTATTCAGCTTTGCCTCGACATGATTTGGTATGTACTGTGCTGATGGTGCCAACAATATAATTAATACAGAGGCACATAAACTGGATTGTCAGAGCCTGTGAGGTAAATCTTGTTCATGAGAGGACGAAATGACGTTGCTGCCTAATGCCAAAACAAATATATCACAAGAAAAGCAAAGAAAAAGTCTCCCCATGCATAAAAAACTGCCACTGCAAAGGTGGAACCAATACAAACCAAATTGAATGCATGAATAGACCAAGAAAGATGCTTTCGTTCTGGGTGCCTGAGACCAATTTCTAAGGCTTTAAAGTACAATATGCTTTGTGACATCTAGTTTATCTCAAGGGAGTATGTCTTTTAATGTTGTAACTACGTAATCTATGCAGCAGGTTAATTTTATTAAAAGCAAATAAGTCCACCTCAAGGCCAGCAGGGAAGGCTTATGGGACACTGTCAAACCACATAGTCTATTACAGACTAATTACTGACTATACTGTATGTAGTTCAATGTATGTGTGTGACTGTTTGGACATGCAGTTTGTACAATGCTAATCGGTGTATGTGTGCTCCTGTTAAAAGTTTCTTACATTAGCTTCAATCCAAAACTTCATAGATGCTGTGTGAATGGAGAAAGTGAAGCCATACTGTCCTTTATGAGGACTTGTGCACTGCTCTACCAAATGAAACAGATCAGTATGTGCTATATTTGCACTGAAATATGCAGCTGGTCAGTAATGACAATCATAGAACTCAAAAAAGCAAATTGTTCATCAAACATCAAACAACATTTATCACAATAACAGTAAAATAGCGTCATATTGCCCATCTCTAAGTTCTGGCTAATTACCAACACCCATTCATGCCCTATACGGACAAAAGTATTGGGACACACCTGTTTTTCAGGGTTTCTGCTAGGCCCCCTTACTTCCAGTGAAGGACAGTCTTAATGCTTCAGCATACCAAGACATTTTGGACAACGCCATGCTTCCAACTTTGTGGACACAGTTTGGGGAGGAACCTATTCTATCCCAGCATGACTGTGCCCCAGTGCACAAATCAAGCTCCGTAAAGACATGGTTGGATTAGCACAGAGTCCTCACCTCAATCCCATCCAACACCTTTGGGATGAACTGGAACGGAGACTGTGAGTCAGGCCTTCTCGACCAACATCAGTGCTCTACAGAATGAATGGGCACAAATTCCCAAAGAAACGCTCCAAAATCTTGTGGAAAGCCTTCCAAGAAAAGTGGAAGCTGTTATAGCTGTAAAGGGGAGCCAACTCCATATTAAAGTCTATGTATTTGAAAGCAATGTCATTAAATTCCCTGTTGGTGTAACAGTCAAGCGTCCCAATACTTTTGTCCATATAGTGTGAGTTTTCAAGACTATGTTCACTCTTTCGCTTCTCTGCATGCACATTACATTACATAATCCTGCTAGCAGTATTTGAAGATGTAAACTGGAGGGCTGAGGTCAAGATCTGAGGTCATGCAGTCCAAGCAGAGGGCTCAGCGCAGGGTCCTGACCGGTTATGTAACAGGTCACCGTCAACTGATCTCAGGGAAGAGCTCCTTTAAACAACAGCAGCCCAATCTCCGGCAGTCACTACAGTAATCCCGGATTTTCCCAGAACATGGCACAAATCCGAGAGAAGCTTACTGAGTACTATGTCATATAATTCAGATGTATAGATTTGGATAGATAGGAGTAGCTGATACCTACAGCCAAAATAGACCTTGAAATAATATAAAATAACAAAGGGGACATGTTTCATTATTTCATCAACTGATAATTGGGAAATGTAAAGTAATTATTATTCTTCTTCCTATACTGAAATAATACTAATTACAGCCTATCAGAGAAGGTGCCTTGAGACGCAGTTAAGCTTCATGCTGGCAGTTTTTTTCCTCAGGGTGAAATTAGGACAAACAAAACTCTCCCGCAGCTCGCAGCAGCATCAGGTTCAATATGGCTACAGATAATGACCATTTCATTATAAAAAAAAAAACTTCCAACTTATCTAACCATAGGCGTCATTAATTTTGGGGATATGTAACGTTAAATGGCAAATGAATGTATTTGAAAAAATTTCCTTTCATTTCTGAAGGAGCTTTCAGAGGTTGGTTGCTATCACCACCGATCATCTTCAGACATCCGGTTCCTATCACCACCACTGTGAACAATTCTGACTGAGTACATTTCTCTACAACAAAGTATTTTACATCAATCCACTTTCTTGATTCATATTTTAATTTATTTATGCAGAAATTCAGAAAAATCTGTGCAATGTCCTTTAAGGTCAAATCCTTTGTAGCAAAAAAAAATCAAAATATGCCAATGAATGAGTGTGTTCTCAAAACCTCAAATGTCTCAGGTGTTTTTTTTCCTGAATCAATTGCACACACACAAAAATGACCTTCAATACTGAATATCAATCTGCCCAAGTATTTTGTGCACCCAGCTAAGTTTATATGAAATGTCCCTCGGAGCGTGCGAGGCAAAGGCAAAATCTTTCCAGCGCTACATTCATTCCTGTGTTATTTTAGGGACCCTCTGAGGACTTCTTCTATTACTAAGGAAGTGCATGCTGGCATAAAAGCATTTCTTGTTGCCATGGCGATCCAGTCAGTTACATGACATCAAATGAACGTGGCTGATGGATTGTGACTGGTGACCTAGAAAAAACCAGAGCTGCATGAGGAGCACTCAAGAGGAATCAAAAATACAACAATAGATGCCAAGAATCAATACAAACGCCACACGAGAATCAAATCAAATGGACATTTTCTATAGAAACACTGTGCTGAAACTGAAATGAGGTTTTATACATGTTCAGAGTCTCAGTTGTGCTTTATTTTGTGGGACTTTGAGCTCAAACTGTCGCAGGTGTTTCAAATGTAATGATCAAGTATAATAAAGAAGCTCTATAATAAATTTAGTTACCATAACAAGTCTCTATATCCATAACAATATCCAAAGTCACTGTACACCACAGCCACATATGAAATATCAGAAAATGTAACCGTCCCCAGTAGGATTGGGTATGCACAAAAACTAATCTAAACATCCCCTCACTCCCCCAAAGACAAAAAAACATCATAAAGCCAAAGACGAGCTGGCACAGCTGACAAAAAAACAAAAACCAAAACGTCCACACCACAAATTCTCTTGACGAAAACTCAAACATCGCTATGTTGAAGAAATGCCTTCAATTTAGAAACCAAAACACTGCCAAATATCATACAGTGGAATACAATGAAATTTCAAAATGGTATGAAGGTATGAAACCCCAGACAGTGCTCAAACCTAATAATAATAATAATAATAATAATAACAACAAGTAGCCCTTATGTCTGGGGGATTGATTAATGCTGTTTTTGCCGGTCTTCCACATTGTCATGCAGCAGCAGTGAGGGATAAGGCCAGTGGGTTTGATGATAAGGTCTGTCTTTAATTGCCAGCCAAAAATAAGAATAAGGAAATGTTCCCTCACCAACCAGCAAACACTGATTAAAATTCCGCCACTCTGACCAGCCAGCCAGCTCGGCTCCGCCGTTGCCACGGGATACCCGTCACCACTAATAACCCTCAGGCAGCTGGTCAATCAACAATCAAATAATAATGATACACTAATGCCAGACAAATTGTCTATTACAGCTGATGAATTTATTGCAGCCATTATGGCTCGCTCCGTCGACAAAAATCGCTTCAGAGATTTGGATGAAAAGAGAACTGTCAGCGGCAATAACAGGCCCCACATGACCAAACGTTTGATTCAGACCAGAAAGAAAATCATGTCACACTAGCAGGTGGTTGTTTATTAGTTGTCTGTTGATGTCAGGCCCTAATCTTTCAAAGGTGGAAGACAAAAAAAAAAAAAAAAAAAAAGACTTCCCCTGTAAACACGGTAGTAAACCATTGTATTGACTATGTCAGTTTTATTAGATTATTTTTGCATTTAACATCATTTTTTTCACTCATCGGCAGTTAAATGCAACCATTTCAAACGCATTCTCCATTCGCCAGCATACAAAAGGAACAAAAGCGCTGCGATCCGCCGTGACAATATTCATATTATGCCAGAGCATTGTGTATGACATGCCGCGTTAAAATAGCAAAGAGGATCAACTTTAGAACATGCATTTTTATTTTTTCAAAAGATGAACCTCACATAAGCTGCTATGTCCCTAGTAAAAGGATCAAGGGCCATAACGGAGAGGGTTATGCCAAAAACGATGCCTTCCCGGGAAAAAAAAAAAAAAAACAATAATAAAGAAAAAAATTAATTTGGCTTTTGCCACTATTGTAATTGCATTAATCCTTAAAGCTCATCTCATTGAAGTTAAGCTTTCTGCACTGATCTCATGCGTTGCCTTCCTCCGGCACGCAGGCCCACAGAGAGAGAGCCATTGTTCAACATGCATACGTTAACATAATCTTGGGCGCAGATCCACCTGTGTCTTAACGCGTCTCGGAGCATGTCCAATCCTCCTAGGTTTCATTAGGCTGAGAAAATATGGCTGATGCCCTCGAGTTCTACAGAATGCAAGAGGGCCTCCAACTGTTAGTATCCCCTGAAAAAGAAGAGCTAAGAGGCAGAACTGCTGTCCAACCCAGCTAGCACTTTTTAATTAGCTTCTATCTCCCATCTAGTTTATGCCAGACTTGCTAAATGGATTTCCATTTCGGTGGGGGACTAATCCGGAGAATGAAAAATTCAATTGCAGTGTGAATATCCTGCCAGTGAGACTATGGTGTTTTTCAGTACGGCCAATGATACTGGCCAACAGAGACCTATATATAGTATATATAAATCTCTAATAATAATAATCCAGATGCGGAACATAATGTGTAATTAAGTAAATGAGTAATGGAGTCATTAACTGAGTAAAACCAAATCATTGTCTTATAAATAAACTTAAGTAGGGGCAAAAGTATTAACATTTGAAAGGTAAAAAGCAGAGTACAGTCATCAACGTACAGAACAAATATGACTAGTTAATACCAGTCTCTGGGTATCACAATGATACTGAGTTTTAGGTTTAGCATTAAATTAAGGAAAACATACTATTCCTTATTCCTTAGTTTATCTGTTTCCACAGCTTTAGAAAAGTTTCCTTTGGTAGAGGAGAACCTCCCAGAGCAATTAAAACATGCTGTGTCAAGTTTGTAATGTATTCTTAACTCAAACGCAGCCATTACACAAATGAAGTAAACAAATAAACAAATAAAAATACATCTGCAAAACATCTCTCAGCCTGTCCAGATTTTCTTCTTATGGTCATGCAGACTTCTGGAAGTGGCTCAGCACTCATAATTTATAATTAATGACTGCTTTGCGAGTACCAGCTCTGGTACTGTCTGAAATAGCTGCCTGCAGCAGGGAAGGTTTGTTATTTTTTTTTAGGTTACAGCAAGTCACACTGCATGCCAAACCACACCAACAATTCTGCACCACCTTAATAAACATCTGAAGTTTTGATCATGTAATTTCGCAACTTTTAGCAACTTTAGTGTTGCAGCCACAGTTCTAAACCAAAGAAGCAACATTTGGACTCCAAACATGCCTCGAATGTTGGAGTACATCTGGGGTAAGTGGACAACTGTGTAAATGTGATTATTCACTGAACAACTCCTTTAATGCAAACTTACATAACATCCAATACAGTGACATTGTGATGTATTTGTGAAAAAATGGTGAGGCCGAAACTTGATCAATACCACACTCAGCACTAAAACTTGTGAGGAGAAGGGCAAAAACAAACTTCTGAGAGACTTTTGAGATTTACACCACCAGCAAGCGGGGAGAAAAAAATGTCCTAGAACAAGCTGTCCAGCAGCAGAACAGAACAGTCCCTTAGGTGGGTGGCATGAAAGGCCAAAATGGCTGTTTGATTATTTTTTTCCCCTGATAAATGGAGAACAAAGCTGTCTGTGTGTTCTCATTTTTTGGTCCCCATGGATCAGTAATTGAGTAAGTCATTTGCCACTTGGCAGAACTTGCGTGCTTCTCTCAGACACTGGACCAACTCTGTCTCAGTCTAACTTGCCAGACCAGAGATGCTTCATTATGCCTGTTGTTGGTGTTAATTTGGTTGTCCTGGTGCCGATCTTTGGCATTTGCATCAGACAGACGCTGACTGAGAAAGGTCATAACCTTTTTGGTAAACCATGAGTCCAAAAGCATGCAGACACCCACTCATCCGATGTTTCTTCTGAAATTGAGGGTATTATTATTATAGAGAGTTTGTCTTCCCTTTGCCAGTAACAGCCTTTACTCTTCTGGGAAGGCTTTACACTAGATACTGGAATATTGCTGTGAGGACTTGATTGCATGCAGCCACAAAAGCATTAGCAAGGTCATGTACGGATGTTGGAGGATTTGTTGTGAATAAACACCATCCAACTTATCTCAAGGGTAATGGATGGAGCGCCGTCACACCAGAGAATGAACTTCCACTGGTCCACAGCCCAATGCTGGCGGGCTATGGGCATGGTGACTTGGGCTCACATGTGGACGCTTTAGAGCCCCCCATTCAATTGTCAGTGTTTTCTAGGGATATTATACAAGCTTTGTGTGTGTGGAATTGAACGCCTGTGTCAGCAATGAGTGCGCCTTCAAGTAGCTGAACTCATTTAGAATGAGTGTCTGGATACTTTTGGACACAGTGTGTGTTGGTTAGTCTCAAAATACTGAATGCTTGGTAGGTTAGCATAAACAGATAAAAATCCACATTTTACAGCAATCCAACTGAAAGGTCTACACAAAACATAGTTTTACAAAATAAAGATTCCTAAATAGTTCTTGGATTGGACATGTGGCTCTAGTATAAAAAAAACTTTAATTATTATTATTCAGCGATTAGATTACGTGGAGGTTGTTTAAACTTTATATAGATTTTTCACAAAAATTTGATTTACAAAAGTGAAAGAACTGTCCATTGAAAGGTTTTTGAGGGAGCTAAAAATGGTTCTTCTACAGCATCACTCCAAATATCCATTTTTGGCCCTTTTATTTTTAAGAGTGGAAGCTTTAAAGTCTTCCTTTCCACATCTGGAACTGTCTTAACATCCAACTCAAAAATAACTGACTTACCGAATTGTGATCACACAGTGGCTTGTCAGTCAGTGTCCCAAAGATGGTGGGCTGCAAAAGAGAATTCAAGTTAACCTTCTGAACCCTGGTCAAATCAGACTGCTAGTCATGAGCCATCCATGTAAATAGAGATTAAAAACTGGGTTCACTGGACGCTAATTAAATGAGGAAGTAGTAGCGCATGACTGAACAGGGATGAGATCAAACGATATCAGAGATCAAATGAAGTGAAAAAATGAACGGAGCAAGTTTTGTATTGGACGAACTATAATTAAACTAGCTATACTTAACTTCATTGAGGGGGTCAGGCTGGGCCACTGCACGTACAGTGGTGCTTGAAAGTGAACCCTTTAGAATTGTCTACATTTCTGCATAAATATGACCGGAAACATCATCAGATTTTCACAAAAGTCCTCAAAGTAGATAAAGAGAACCCAGTTAAATAAATGAGATGAAAATATTTCACTTGGTCATTTATTTATTGAGGAAAATGATATTATAATATTACAAATATGTCAGCGGCAAACGTATGTGAACCTCTAGGATTAGCAGGTAATCTGAAGGTGAAATTAGAGTCGGGTGTTTTCAATCAATTTGATGACAATCAGGTGTGAGTGGACACCCTGTGTTATTTAAAGAACACGGATCCATCAAAGTGTTAACACGTGTTTGTGGAAGTGTATCATGGCACGAACAAAGTAGATTACTGAGGACCTCAGAAAAAGGGTTGTTGATGCTCATCAGGCTGGAAAAGGTTACAAGACCATCTCTAAAGAGTAGTGTACAAATGCAGGAAATTTAAGACCATTGTTACCCTCCCCAGGAGTGGTCGACCAACTAAGATCACTCCAAGAGCAAGGTGTGTAATAGTCGGCTAGGTCACAAAGGACCCCACGGTAACTGCTAAGAAACTGAAGGCCTCTCTTGCACTGGCTAATGTTAATGTTCATGAGTCCACCATCAGGAGACCACTGAACAACAATGGTGTTCATGACAGGGTTGCAAAGAGAAAGCCACTGCTCTCCAAAAAGAACATTGCTGCTCGTCTGCAGTTTGCTAAAGGTCATGTGGACAAGCCAGAGGGATATTGGAAGAATGTCTTGTGGACGGATGAGACCAAAATACAACTTTTTGGTTTGAATGAGAAGTGTTATGAGAAAGGAAAACACTGAATTCCAGCATAAGAACCTTATCCCATCTGTAAAACATGGTGGTGGTAGTATCATGGTTTGGACCTGTTTTGCTGTATCTGTGCCAGGACAGCTTGCCATCATTGATGGAACAATGAATTCTGAATTATACCAGCAAATACTAAAGGAAAATGTCAGGACATCTGTCCATGAACTGAATCTCAAGAGAAAGTGGGTCATGCAGCAAGACAACAATCCTAAGCACACAAGTCGTTCTACCAAAGAATGGTTAAGGAAGAATAAAGTTAATGTTTTGGAATAGCCTAGTCAAAGTCCTAACCTTAATCCAATTGAGATGTTGAGGAAGGACCTGAAGTGAGCAGTTCATGCGAGGAAACCCACCAACATCCCAGAGTTGAAGCTGTTCTGTAAGGAGGAATGAACTAAAATTTCTCCAAGCCGATGTGAAAGACTGATCAACAGTTACTGGAAACGTTGGGGTCACGCCAGATACTGAAATGAAAGGTTCACATACTTTTGCCACTGATAGATATGTAATATTGGATCATTTTCCTCAATAAATAAATGACCAAGTGAAATATTTTTGTCTCACTTATTTAACTGGGTTCTCTTTATCTACTTTGAGGACTTGTGTGAAAATCTGATGATGTTTCAGGTCATATTTATGCGGAAATGTAGACATTTCTAAAGGGTTCACAAACTTTCAAGCACTACTGTAACTGTACAGATAAGACTAGGCTTATATTCTGAAGTGCATTTCATTGTTTTGTAGGCACCAGGGCAGTTATTTCCAAGTCATGTCTAGGCTTTTTTATCTTTTGAAGGTCCTGCAACAGCACCACAATAAATTATTCATTTCTTTCAATGCCATTAAAACATTTTCCAAGTATGACCCTTTACACCAGTCATAGTGCCAGGTGGAACTCCAGCTACTAGTGCTTTTAAATGACATGTTGCCATGCCATGAATTTGTTTAGCACACAAATACATTGAGAATTATGTATGATTGACAAGAAAAATACACCACCGAGGCTGGCAATATCAGTAATATCAGTAAGATTAGCACTGGCAAATGCCTTCAGCAACAGTTGTTGTGGAAGAACAATAGAAAAATCAATGCTCAACAAAATAACAAAAGCAATAATAGAAAGCTACATTTTCATTCAAACAAGACATAACATAGATATATATAAAAGCGAGAGGGCCACAGTCAAGGAGGACCTGTAACATGTAGCCACTGTTGCGCTCACTGGACATCAGTGGTGAACACTGAGCTCATCTAATTTTTTCGTTCATTCTGCGTACATGTTGAATTATTGAAAGTAATAATTATGTTCTAAATTATATTAATTAATTCTTGATTATATTACTTAATTAAATTCTGTCTATTTACGTCTAGTATGATGACAGCATGATTACTAAAATACTGTTTAAATGGGAAAAAAAATCAATTCAGTGTCAAATTTGAATAAATACAACAAATGAAATTTATTGTGATGAACTACACAAACCAATATGATGAATAAATCTGAATTATTTGAATCATTTACCAGCCACATATGACGAGGTTAAGTAACCACACCGGCATTATCAAAGTCATCATCCAGAGGCCTGCACAGCACTGGAGGCTCTGAGCCCTTAAAGCTTACATTTAATGACCGGCTCGAGAAAAGTGATGATAATAAAACTGTAGAATTCATTATGTGCGTGGGCAGGTGTCTTCGCCGAGATTAATGGCCATCATCTGCTTTTAATGTCGACCCAGAAGAGCAGGGCCCGTTTGGCTAATTAAAGTCTAGGCTTTAAATAAGGAAAAAGCCAACACAGCAGCAGAAAGTGCCTGGGCCTGCAAGTCCACCAGTCAGTGATCCAAAACAATTAACAAAACAACACTCGTATCATCTGGTTCTACATTCCGGACTCCGATAGCTCCATCGGAGAGAGGAAAAGGCAGAATACCGACAGCAGGGCAAGTGTAACAAGCCAGGCATGTAATTAAAAATGTTTCACAGATCTGTGCCATAGAATTGCAAAAGACCAAACTTGTGATGCCCACCCTGCATATTAAAGGTTTAGAAAGCTGGTCTTCAGTTGCAAGTTTCCTTCCATGTTTGCACAGTTAGCCAGATCAAAGCTGTACAGCTAATAAATGTCGACATAATCTGGGTGTTTGCAGCTCAGCACAGCATGATGTCAGGAAAGAAAGTGATTCTGGTTGCAATCAAAGCACTGAATCATTCATTGGACTGTGATTTCAATATCTGCTTTTTCCCCTTTCTTTCATCCTGTTTTTTGTACTCGACTCTTCAGCTGTGGCTTAATGTAGTTGCACTTGCTCTCAGGTCAGCCGCGCTTGCTGATGGTGAAGAAAATTTGCTGAAGAACCAAGGATCTACTCAGTGGTACACAGTGGTGGTTCTGCTCTGAGGAGGAACTCGGGCCTTCTGGTAAATGTAGAGGGAACTAACATGAGGGAACTAAATCCCGCACTATGTACTTATTCACAATGGCAGTGCATAATGCTGCTTGCACCTATGTACAGTTAGGAAAAATAAACTGGAACAGTAGTCAATTTAATCAAAAATAAAAGAAAAAATCTTGAAAAGGGACATGTTGCTCCAATGTCCCTACCTGGGGTGAGATTATTTTAATAAAACAGATCAGGTGTAGCTAGCATGTAATGCTAATCCTAGCTAGAATGTAATGCTAATACTAAAACTCCAACACTGGGTCACATTGGATGAAAAAATGTTATACATTAAGATAGAAAATAATATTTTGGGTATGCGGAAGGGGGGCTTTTGTACCTTTTCACTTCTTGCCCAAGAGATTCAACTTAACCAAAACTGTTCTCTCCGCAACCCTTTATAAGCATATATTTTTAACAACTTTTCTGGTACAACCTAATATATCATAGATTAGTGTTACCCACTGACAAAATATTAGATCGTTCATTCATTTTCCGTAACCACTTAATCCTTACTAGGGTCGCAGGTACCCGGAGCCTACGCGCGCCAGCCCACCGCAGAGCGCATACACACACACACCATTCACTCATCCCCAGTTCACCTGACACGCGTGTCTTTGGACTGTGGGAGAAACCTGAGACCTCGGAGGAAACCCACGCCACAATGAGGAGAACATGCGAACTCTGCACACACAAGGCCGGAACCCGGCTTCAAACCCCAACCTTGGAGGTGTGAGGCAACAGTGCTACCCACTGTGCCACCGTGGGCCCCAATGTTAGATTAACTGACCTCAAACAACTTTTGGGTTAAAAAAATCCCAGAAAGGAAGTGATCCAGATGACATTTCAGGTTTAATTAGGTCAAGGCCATTCAGTAGACGAGACAAGATTTGATCTGGCCCCATCATTTGGTCAGGAGAGAAAATGGGAAGGGGGCATCTTCTCCTTAGGGGCTTCCTTAGGGATGTGTCGATTTTTATGGAAGATTTCGATTCAGATTTCTTTAGTTGCAATAGGTTGCAAAGAGTTTCCAAGGGTTGCAAAAAGATTACATTATTTGCTTTTTAATAGGCCAAACTGGAATTTTTAAGTGTTTTGCCCATTTAAATAGCAACCTATCAAATGAACTGATGAGCAGCGTTTAAATGCAAAGTGAGTGTAATACACTGGCTCATTGTAGATCTCGGGTTTTGAGCAAAAATCTACTACTACTATTACGATGACGCATTATTAGGCTTCCTCCCCCATGTTACTCGACTATTTTGGCATAGACTTCCACGAAAAATAGAACTATGCAGTTTCAGACATGTCTTGAATCTGAAAAAAAAAGAAACAGGTCCCAAGGTGCTCAGTTGGTCACACAAAAAAAATAACCAAACACACATATACAGAGTCTTTGGCACTGTCAGCATTGTCTACAGAGCTTTGGGTTTTAAATGGGGAAGATAAAAGGGAGCACAGGTGCATCAGCCTGTCTTAATCACTCAGATGATTGTCTCTACAATTGCTTGTTAAGTCTGTCTGAAACACATATGTACTAACTGCTATCTAAACAAACCATAGCCTTCGTTATTTCAGAATCAATTACAACACTTCCAGGCCAACCCGTCACTCACGTAATCCTATAAATAACTGAACAGTAAAAAAAAAACATATCAGGGTTATCTACATTCAATCAAGAACTGTAGGCTTTTTTCTGGACACAGCTAAGGCATAGGTAGTTATGTGGGAATTAGATTTGAAAATCAGGGTTAATAATACAGACAAGAAAAATATAGACTAAGAGAAAAAAACTGCTACCCAACCCAGCCAGCACTAATTTATGCCATTGCTCAGTTCAGTCCTAGTTACATGTTACCATATGACCATTCGAACCTGGACTGTGAAAACTATATTCTCTCAGGAGGGTAATAAAGTAACAATCAGATCTAAAGTACAATAAATCCAGTAACGCCTTGAGGTTTTTCAATCCAGGTCTAGTCCATATATGTGAACTGAAGAGCTATGTGATGAAGCCACCGAGTGGTGGAGTGGAGAAAAAAAAACACAAGAGCAAATTCTGTCCTGTAAAGCAATGCTCAACAGCTAGTGATAATAATACTAATAATAATAGAAATAATAATCATGATTATTATTAAACTTTGAACAGTTTTAACAGTTCTCAAAAGGTTGGAGGGAAGAACATTCATATTAGGATAAACCAGGTAACAGAAACGAAAATAAGAACACGTTGTTTGGATCATTACAACTACTATTAGGGAAGCAGGAAAGAAAACACAACACAGAGGAAAGGAAAAGTAGTATAACATGATATTGTTTAACTACAGCAGAATGAGGTGGACAGGACAGGATGACAGGCAGGTCTTTAACTGGGATTTGAATGCTGAGACAATGCTACCAAGGCTCAAGAAAAGAAGGTGAAATTTTGGAACCGTGAGAAAACCATGACTCGAGGATCTGAGTGCATGGAGTATGGATGAAGATAAGAGATAAGATAAGATAAGATAAACCTTTACTAGTCCCAGAAGTGGGAAATTTCCATTGTTTCAGCAGAAAGTGGACAGTACAAAAGTAAGAGCAGCAAAAAACAATAGAATAAAGCTATACACAACAGTATAGTATAAAAGAGCACACAATACAAATAATACAAAAATATAAATATAGACATTTGTAAATATAAACCTATGTAAGTATATGTATGTCTGTACACAATGAACAGCAGAAGGTATTGACAAAAACAGTAAGCAACAGTAAAAGTAAAAAACAGTAACAATGAACCAGACAAACTACACATTGCTCACAGTAATATTTCACGTTAAAATTGCACGTTACATCAGAAAACCACAAAGATTGCACATATTGTACTCAAAATATTGCAGTAGCAATATTTTGTAAAATATTGCATATTGCAGTAGCTTGGACAAATACTGAGGGTCAAGATTGTGAATGGCTTTCAAAGTTAAAAGTAGCACTTTGTGTACAGATGTTCCATCACACCTTTCATATCTACCATTACTAAAACCAAACTACCGATACTTAACAATATACAACAACATCTTAGGTCAGTGTTTTCCAGTCCTGCTACTGGAGACCCACCGCTCATTTGAGAGTTTTCACACCTGATCCAAATACTCAACTCATTAACAATCCTTTACTGAGTTGAAATGGGTGTTTTAAAGCAGGGAAAACACTGAAATGTGCTGGGCAGCGTGCTTCCAGTTACAGAGTTGGGAACCATGCCTTGTGCCTGGTCCATTCACCCGGGTTTTAAAATTCCAATCCAACGTTGGAAACATGAAAGACCATATACATTATGAAATTTCCACAGATTTTTGTCCTTGTTCATTCTTAGTCATTAAAGTCCTCGATAATACGATATCTGATCAGAATGAAACAAAACACAACACCCAACCAGTGATTCCAATGACTTTAGCTCAAAACGAACATGGTGGATGACAGCAGGTGATTGCTATGCTGGTCGTGTGTGTTTTCAGCACAGAAAAGATAAATGTTTTGTAGTGTATAGAAGACATTGCACAGGTATTATATAGACATGTACAGACGTTCATGCTGTTGGCACAACTCAACACATTTATCCTCCTTCTAGCTCTCAATTTACCCACCACACTTCTACCTTACACACTGGCAAATTCCATTCAGATCAGTTCTTACTGGCTGACAGTCTTTCATGTATGGCGTCAACACCAGAGATTCTCCACCCCACACTACAGGATACTGAGTTGTAGTTATTTAACAGGTTTAATATTTATATTTCACCATCAGGGTGGCCCCTAGTGGACTGAGAGTAAATTGGGGGAGTAAAGACTGGATTACAGACAACCACGCACCACTGGATAATCTGTGACGAACGAAGAACAAAGACATTAACTCATTTAATAATGACACTTATAAAGCCTACAGAGCCTTTTTAAAAAAGGTAAAAAATCTGAATTTGACTTACAGCATCAGAGCCACTCATTTTACTGAAAGAACCTTTTGCTTAGAGTTTGCGGTCTCAGTCTGATGCCTGAGTGGGCCTGATGCCCCTTATCACGAATGTTGAGCAAGCTTGAAAGGCTGAAGTAAAGCTCTTAGTATTGTCACTGGCAGCTCGCATGGTGAAGGAATGTTAAGGAATGAGTTTACTCAAAAAAAGCTTTCTCAACTGACTGCTTGCGAATTCTCCTCCAGACACAGCGTTCTTGTCTTCACTGACAGACAGGACTGTATCACCACCTGCTGAGCATCACATTTGCAGGCACTGTCAGCGAGCAGGCAGCTGAAAACTGCCTTGAATTTCTGATGTGTTCTGCCGAAGCGAACTATTTACATCCACCGCACATCCACTGTGCACCGTGCGATCCAGTGACACCAAACCAGCCTGATCGCATGTGACAGTAGGGCTGAGCAATATCTAAAAACATCATTATTGTTGAATCCTGACTTCTTTCATGTTATTACGTGTGACCGGCTTAGGTCCTACTATCTTTAGCCTACAGCCAGTACTCTTAAATAAATGTGACAAAAAAGTGTTCTATGGAGCAATTCCACAGAAAAACCGCTTTTCATTCCCTAAAAGAACATGTTACGCATAGTTTTTATGAACTGTTTTTACAAATGAAAACCATTTTAAAGTTTGATGAACATATGCATGTACTGTAAGGTTCAACGCTAATTAAGGTTTCTTCCTTCATTTTACCATTTAAGAGTATCAATGCTTGGTGTCCTAAAAAAGAGACATTAAGCTATTAAGCCATGAAGCTTTCCAGGATTTCAGAGAAGGTCTAATGATTTCTGGGAACTAAACTATACAAGTGTATACTTTTTACATCATTTTTATTCAAATGAATCATGTATGTATTTAAGCCTGGCCAGTTCTGCAGCGCAACGTATTACTAAATGGAAACAATAGGGGTAAACTGTTAAAGCAGCTAAGAGAAAATGATCCAATTAGGATTTCTTTTTCTGTAGAATCTAGGCACAATTAAGTGCACTCTTTTTTTTTTTTTTTTGGTTAGGCCCTCAGGCACTGGATTGAAGTCGTACCATGCCAGATGGCAGGCTAACCAGTGGGTTGCTATCAAATAGTAAACAGCAGCAGCTCTATGCGAGAATCACTACATGAACCTCTTATGTGTGTCAGAATCAAGTCAAGATGTTTGTCTCATACTCAGATATACATGTACAACGTGAAGTGAAACGTAAACCTGAGATGCCCATTAGAAAAAGGTGCAATAACTTAAAAATAGAAAAAAAAAATCAGAATCAGAATCGCGTTTATTGGCCAAGTATGTGAGCGAGCACATACAAGGAATTTTATTCCGGTCGATGGTGTCCCTCAAGCACAACAGTATAAAGCAACAACAATATGTAAAGACACAATGAACAATAATGTGTGACAATTATACACAAATGTAAACAATACAGCGGAGAATAAATAGAATATGTGCAAACTGCCATTGTGCAAATGGTGAGAAAGTATTATGGTTTACGGAGTGCTGTTGAGTGAATTGGAGGCATGTCCTGGTATAGGAGCCTTATGAATTGAGAAAAAAAGCTCGAGTGTCTCAGTGCTGGCCATACGCCCGCAGAACCGTTTGCCTGAGTTTAGCAAGCAGAACAGATAGTTGCAGGAAAGGAAAGAGTCCTTAATGCATCTGGTGTAGATGTTCTGCAGGGAGGGGAGAGCAGATCCGGTGCATCACTCTGCTGCTTTGATCACTCACTGCAGGGCTTTGCAGTCTTGAACAAAGCAGGTCCCAAACCATGAAGTGATGCTCATGGTCAGGATGTATAAAAGGCGTATAAAAGGTGTTTAGGATCGCAGGAGAGGCCCTAAACTTCTTAAGCAGTCTCAAATGGTAAAGATGCTGCCTCGTCTTTGTGACCAGAGTGTTTGTGTGTTGTGATCCGGTGAGGTTCTCCGAGATCTGAACACCGAGGTACTTTAAGGTGCTCACCATCTCTACTGGGTCGTCATTTGTGTAGCTGGCAGAGTAAGAATGCAGCTGCTTCCTGTAATCCACGACAAGTTTGCCTATGACAGGCTTCAGGCAAAACATATGTCTTAAGACGCTTCAGAGTGTGTTAATAAACTGTGTTTTCAGCATTAAGCATCTCCTCGTCATGACATGGTGACAGAACTGAAGGACTGAATGCTGATTATGGCTGATTCATGCCCATATCAACTGTTTTAATGATCTTTGGTCAATTAAAAAGAATTAGTTCATTATAGTTAAAGGGAATAAAATGTCATATGTAAAGTTTACGTAACATTGTTTTGCAAGATGCTTAAGCTTAAATTAGGTCTACTAAGTTCTCCAACAATTCTATTTCCCAATTTGGGCAAGCCATAATCAACATCGGATTACACTTCCCTATCGCTCAGACCTAACTAGTAGTGATAAAAGAGTCCACCGACAGGAATGGTCATCAACCCTGCTCCTGGAGATCTACCCTCCTGCAGAGAGTAGTTCCAGCTACAATCTGCCACACTTGCTCCAGCTAAATAACTTCTTCAGAAGTCCCTGACTGGCTGAATTAGTTAGGTAAGGAAAGCAGCATGTTGGATTCAGGTTGTAACGAATGTTGGCTGGAGAGCAGATCTCTAGGGTCAGGGTTGGTGGCCACTATGTATGTGTGTCTACAGTATGTTATCAGTGGTGTTTTCTTGAATATGACGGCTTATTCTGCACGTCTTCAATTTGCTTAATATGCCTTAAGATGTTCATGCAAATGACTTCGATGATTCTCTTCCGAATTCTATACAATTTTAGCTAAAATGTCTATCCTTGTGATCACTAGCACTTCCACTTCAGAAACCACTTTAGCTGCTCAATACGGCCAGACGCGGGTGTTCAAGCTAACCTTAGCGCTGCTGTTAGCGACACATAATAGGCAACGGTCGGCAGCAGCTTGGCCAGATAATCAAGTCAGCCTTCCCCTTCCTAATCAGCTAAAGTAGAGTGCTGGCAGACGTTTGCGAGTGAAAGCCCACCACTGCATGCTGTTGCATAATGAGGACCATTAAAACCCTCACCCCTGTGTGACATGGAAAGGGGAAAATCAATAGCTTAGCAAATGTAATTGTAAAGCTTAGTACACTCTGGCTACCAAAGAGGGTTTGATTTATAAAATGTTCTTGCATTTGGGGTCTCAGCACCGACAAGAGTTGGGACTGGTCAACGAGACTGTCAAATAAGTGCACATAAGTCTTCGCTTTGATGTCACCCATTTATTTTAGTTTTAACCACGTTTGGCTTTTGCTAGTTTCAATCCTCAATCTAGCTGTTCAGGATGTCAACAAGCACCTCCAAATAATTAGTCTGTTAATAAGAGCCTCCTAATTGAACTACAGTCTTACAAATAAGGATGCCAGAAAGGATGCCTTACTTGATGCCATAGACTAACTATTTTGGCTCCCTGAAGAACCTTTCAGTGGATGGTTCTTTGGAGAACTATTTTTGTAAGTGAGATAAGAGAATGTGAAGAACATTTTTAGAAGCTTAGGAGAGTTCTTGGAAGAACTCTTAAATTGGTACATTACTCAATTTCATTAAGGCATCTTTTTTAAAAGAATGGTTCACATAACAGACCAACTGAACAAACCTCCTTTAGCTATTGTCCAGAGCTATTTGCTCTATAGTCCTCACAGCCTATAGGAAATCCTCTTACGTGTTAATATAAAGGAAAGAGGTTTTATCTATGAAATCCCAGAGATTGCAGGCATTTCATTTTGTCTGTTCATCCTCTTAGGACCAAATTATATTCCATACACAATTGCCAATGACATTGGTTAGGTTTTCAGATTAATTTGTAGATGAAACAATAATGAATCATAGGCTCATAACAGCAAACACGTCTGCACGATGAAAACATACTGTTCAAAAGCTCAAAATTGCAAATACACTTAGACAATGGATA
>JBBPCZ010000042.1:12743304-12759888 GCA_037974445.1 Brycinus macrolepidotus
ATATATAGGTTTAACCAGAGGTTTATCTGGGGGTGAATTGACCCAATGAAGACCTCTGGACAGTTAGCAAAAAACTCATCTGTGACATTTAGTCCACTTTAGCCCACTGCATTTGACCCATGCTGATTATTTCTGAGAGATTAAAGCCGAGCTGAAAAATAGATTTTTTTTTTTTGTTGCCGCTTCTTCTCTGTGGGGTTTTAAATCATTCATAACATGTAATATTTATGGGATTACACAGTGTAAACCAGCCTATGAATTTACTCCCAGTGTCAATATTTCGGCTTGATATTTGCTTGAAAATTGTTTAAAAAAAAAAAAAAAAAAGATAACATATTTGTCTGATGACATGTCAAACAAACAGCTCCTACATCATCAGTATGATGAATGGTTTGGCGTGCCCAGAATTAAAATGTTCACCACTGTTCACCACTGTTTGTTCATTAAATAGAAACATTAGAAGCAGAACATTAACAGGTCACAAGATAAAGTCACTCTTACATGTTTTTTCATTTTAAACACACATGGGTGGGGTTTTTACTTTGAAGACTATCAGATAACAAAACAGAAGCATTGTCTCGAGCGGGGCTCCACAGTTTTCGTCCTGGGGGGCAGGTGTTCAGCACAGTCTGGTGACATAACAGAAGAGCTGAATCAGGTGTATCTGAGCATAAAAATCATCAAACAGCGCTGATGTGGTATTCTGTTACATCTACACACTCTTGTACACAATTGTACGCAATATATATTTTATTTCTATATATTTTTATTACCTTGGTTTTAGCCTTTTCGAATTTCTCTTAATTTATTTGTGAACTTCATTGCACAGCCTTATAGCCGACTCAGGGACACATTTCACTACGTCTTATACTTGTGTAACCGTATGCGACAAATAGGATCTCCAGGATTGGAACTGTAGAATCCAGTCTAGACTGCTCTTACTTACATCGTCTTTGCAAAGGCTGTGGATTTCTTACAGTAATTAGACAGATCTGATAAGGAACAGGTAATGTAGTGATTTACGCCAGCTATTAAAACTTCATTATAGCTGCTACAGAGCAAAGCTCAGGGTCGATGCATCCAGTACTCAGAAATGGAATTAAACAAAAATTCTAACTGGTTCACTCTGAGCAGAACCAATATTTTATCATTTCTGTTCTTGAGGAACATTTCTGTTTGGAACAAAATGAAAAACTGGTTATTTCTTTTCCATTCAGACTTTAGGCAGACCTAATGTAGTTAAATAGAAGATCTGAAAAGCTAATAGTCTAGCCAATTGTGTTTTTATTGGTATGGATACAATGCACACACACACACACACACACACGCAGTCGCACAGTTAGAGGTCATGATGATTGCGTAGACAGTCAAACAAGTGCAGCGCAAGTTCAACAGGTTTGGGAGTCTGGATGTAAGACATAAATAAAAAGATTTAAATTCATTTTTAGTTATGGGCTACAAGCATGTTAGCGTAACAGCAGCTGGCTAGCTAACAACAGACCTAAAAGAATTAAAACTACCTTTCAGCACTACATGTAGTCTATATGTGATAAATATTTTCATGAACTTGTCGGTGTTGTGTCCTTTGACCCTGTGCACTTCACTGGAATCCACTCACATTGCTCGCTTTACTAGCTCACATTGCTAAAGATAATCAACTCAGCAAGCTAACTGTAAGAAACACTGCAAATTTAGTAAATGTCACACTATGTTACAACAAACTTTTTAATAAGTGGCCTCGACTCAATCAAAATATGGTGGGTATTTGTCGTACCACTTTGAAAAGTGGTCAGTCAGTTGCCCATTTGCCCCTGTGGTTCTGGCAGCCATGGATGGATATTAAATGAACTTTTCTGTCAAGCCATTGAACGCTGCTTTTCAAACTACTGTTGAACTTGCATTCACCCAATGACAGTGCCAATGCTTAGACACTTCAAGGAAAAACCTTTAACTGCTTTACAAAAACTGCAAAACTGCTTTTAAAGAAGCATAGAGTGAAAACTTCTTTAGGACACCAAAAGTGTTTCTTTTTTTGTTCCAAAGACCCTTTTTTTTACCACTTTTATTATCACCATTATGGGATTTTGCAAATGCGTTTAAATTGGTGGGCCAATGCCAATAACCTCTTACCAATAAGAATCTTTTTTATGCATTTAAAAAAGGACTACATGTACCTAGATTAGACAAAAACAAATATTCGTTTAAGCCTGTAAGTGAGGTAAAAACGAATGCTTTAATGAAAGCAGTTTTGCACAGTATTCCCAGCATCATCTAAACATTCTGTTCTTCCAGAGGGCAATGAATGTATCACCACACATCGGTCTGAAATATAGATCAAACAACTGTTCCATGCGATTTTTTTTCAAGCAATTATCCATCAATATTGACATGATTCCTATATCGTTGGGCATCCTTTGTTCCGACATTAGAAAAATCAACATGAATTCAGCAAGTCCAGCCCATATCTCTGAACAAAGGCCCATAGAGTCCCTCAGAGATACTGCTTTTCCCTGCCTGTGACGAGTCATTCTCTGGCAGCGGCAGAAATGCATTTCTTTGAAACACTCTGTAACTGTTCTTTCCGTCTGGACAACCTTTTCCTTGCTTTGTGGGAACAGGAACAAAAGAATACAGCCTTAAGAGCAGAATCAGATGAAAGATTGGGGGGGGAGCACCTAGAAAAGTAGTGCCTTTGGCTACTAAAAGGTCCGTCTCCACAACAACCAGCTCCCAGCTGCAGAGGGATTACTGTCTTGCAATTTTCTGTTAGACATTTCTGTTTTTAGACATTAAAATTGTTGAACTTTAAGGTTCATAAATTCAGGGCAAGATTGCCATGAGAAATCAACATTTGTGCTAAATGGAGAATCCCTGGAAAAGGAATGTTTAGGTTTAATCAGCAATCCTTGAAAAATGAACAAAGGATGAAGTTGTACAGTGAGCGCAATATAACCTAAAGTCCCCTATTTGCATAATTTTGTTAAATCTCAGAAGTCATAGTTATTGTTGCTGATAATACAAACATGATGCAATTTGTTATGATTTATTTCTCTCTCATAACTCATAACTGAGGTTCACTTGTTACATTTGTGTGGTTTTATATACCAAAAATAATTTCAGTTCATTTTTATATGAGCATATTCCAACATCTGTCCCTTTTAATTAAGTAAGCTGTCTTTATTTTTGCTTGGGTTTTTTTTGTTTCTGTGCCTTTAAGACTGACATATGTAAATGAGCTCTCTTCAGATTGGCTTCCACTTTCAAAAAGCAGTTCAGTCTAAAACACCCCTTATAATTTTATTGTAAATTGGTGGGGCTAAAGTCATGTCATAGGCTGGCAGATATATGTAAATGTGCTGGTTTTTGTGACATCACAGAAACAGCGGATTTTTTTCTTTATTTTCATATATGGACAGTATGATCAGGGGTATAAAAGTAGGTTTTGAAACTGATTACATATTACATTAGGTTTTTTTTTTTTGATATGGGAACTTTCAATTCAACAATATTTAAGCTGGATCAGTAGCAAAGACATAGGAAAAATGAGTAAAAATAAATCAAATGAAATCTAACCTAAAGTTAGACTGGGCCCATTTGCATAATCTTGTTATGGAGAAAACCTGCGCCAGTTCTAACTGGTACTAGGTGATCTTTATGAGTTATTCACGCTAGATGATACAACCTTCCACAGGCACGCTACTGGAGCTCTTTTCTGGTCCAGGCTCTTAACACAGACATGAAGCGTGAACAGAATCCACTCAAAAACGCCCTGAGGCTTTTTTTGCCTGTCCAAAACAGGCAACTAACATAGCGGCTGTGGATAAGTGCAGCTAAAATTCACAGCAGGCGCTCTGGTTTCCTCTAGATCTGTGAAGGTAACTGGGCCAGGCATAAAGAGACGCCACTGTCTGAGGTAACCTCAGGATAACCCCGCACATGTGAAGGAGGCTGTGCTTGTTTGGTAGGTGGAATGGGGGAGGGAATGGAGGTAGAAAAAATGGCCAAAAAAAACTAACGCTTTGCATCATTGTGCAGCACAAAATGATTTCAATATTACAGAGGCAAAATAAATGGCTTCTGTGTTCTGGGAGATACAATCCTTTGTTAGGCTGCAGAGAGGAGCAGTCAGTGGGTGACTTAAATTTCAGTGGTCAACATACCGTCACAGGCAAAAGCTTGAGTTCCCCGTTCAGACTGCATTTTGTTGTAAAAATAAGTAGACATCCTTTACACAGAGGGCACATTTCTGCACATTTTAATCTACAATTCCTGTTTAATTGCAGAATTTAACATATTTGGGCAGAATTAAACATAAAATATGGCTTATGCAAAAGGCATATCAGATTTTACATTTTACTTTTTACAATATGCACTAAAACGTGCAGAAAAATGTCTTATTTGGGAGTATGTGTATCTATTTTCACTTGTTCTAAAACAGTCTAGAACAAGCACCTATTCATTGCTTAAACCCTAAATGAATGATGTATCCTGAGAGATACAACCTAAGAGATAATTAAGTAAAAATCAGATATCATTTCATATAAAAGGGCAAAAATAATTGAACTCTAAGTTGTGAGAAAATGCCAAAGAATTAATATCCTTGGCCATTTAAGAGCTAGCTGAGGCCAAACCTCAAAACCTACTTTACCTCAGACAGCTGATTCTGATCCTCATGCAATAAAGTGATAATTTGGTGAAAAGTCTAGTTTACTGTTTTCCCATTACCGCAGATCTAGCTGATCTGTAAACAAACACATGTTTGGTGTTTGAAATTCCCTGCTTTAGTTTCACACTGGAGCTGCAAGGCTAATGTAGCTAACAGGTAATGAGGGTTTATGAGCATTGTGCAAACTGCATGCAGAAAACATCACACCCTTGCCTCAAATCACAACATACTTATGTGGTTGCAGACACTGCATGAATATTATCTATAAAAAAGTGTCAAAAGTACACATGGCTCAGAGGAATCATGTGCCAGTCTGTTCCCTCCCACCATGTTAGCATGGTGTAATGGGTTAGCTAGTGGGTGGGAACTGACCATACGTTAGGAGGCGACTGTTGCTACCAGAGATGTGGATTCGGGTTACAAATTAGATGACTTGAGACTCGACTTAATTAAACCAAAAAATCCTTTTTTGGCTTTGACTTGAACCTGACTGAAGTAATTTAACAGGTTCACTTCTTCTCACTCACGGTAAAACCACTGGGCAAACAAGCACAAAATTCCCCACAATTTAGTTTAAACTATTGGCTATTTAAGTTCACGTTCAGCTAGTTTGCGTTGTAATATGTCATTTGAAAAAACAGTATATTTTGCAACAGAGATGTATTTCAGTGCGTTTAAAATCACACAACTGACCTTCTGTTTTGCAGTGAGAAATACTAGCAAACCAAGCTATGTTTAATCACCCAGCAACTAGAGACATTCTGTAGAGCACAGTGAACCCAAAACTTACTCGCAACAATCTTTTATCAATTAGTGTATCATCTTCAGCTTTTTAGTTTTTTATTATTTCAGTAGCACTTTGAAAATTGTGAACTTTTTTCCAATTTTTCAATACATGCTCATTTTAATGGACTGTGTTACGGCTATTATCATTTTTAGTGTTCAGTGTTGAAATGGCAACAAATTTACATAGCAATGCATGTTGACTAGTTCAGGATGCAAAGTTTAGGACTCGGGACTCAACTTGGCACTTAATTTGATACTTTTGTCTACTTTCACAGATACCTGTACGTCATGCAGAAACCACATAAGCAAGACTCCTGAAAATCTTAACATTTGTTTGAGACAAGTGTGAGATGATTTATCGTGCAGTTTAGATAATGCCAATTGGTGCTTTTGAGCTCCTATACTTGTTAGTTACTTTAGCCTGGTAGCTACAGTGCAAACTATCACTTTTAACGTTTAGTCATCATTCTGTGACATATCCACTCCCTCACCTTGATTAAAGCAGATCAATATAATGTTTCTTTTGGTGCTTTTTTCTCTGTGTCCACCCTGCTGGAGGAACATCCTGGCATTCATCAAAAAGCCGTCACACTGACCATGTCACTGGAACAATTGAGCTCAAGCTCCTCCACAGAGACACCTGTGGCCATTTAGAGCCAGACTAAACTGTTTGATGTTGAGGGAAATAATATGAAGTGAAACAGAATACTCTCACGCCCTTCTCGGATTATTATTCATTATGTCACTTGGTCCCATTTTCTTTTTTTCTTTTTTTTTTTGCCTTGACGTTTTCTACAAATCTGCTGTTACACTGTGTTTCGAGTTAGAAAGCTAAAAAAGCCTGTAAAAGTTACTGGAATAAATAATTATTTATAATTATTACGGCAATCTGGCAACCCAGAACAGGTTCTGGATCTTTTTGAACAGCAATAGAAGAGAAATGCAGGACATCAGAGAAAACAACATATTTTAAACAACTATCTTTAAAATGAAAACTCTGTGGTCATTTTATTAGTGAACTGGACAGGCATCAACGTTTTAAAGCTGCTCGAAACCACTTTATAACAGGGCACATGTTAAACAAGCCACACTGACTTTAAAACCCAGCACAGAAGGAATTATTAACCGGTTAACTCCAGTTACCTAGCTAGCCTGCTAGAACTGCGAAAGTTTTGCAAACTGTGTCAACCCTCAACCTCCAATGAGACCAGTGGGCTGAACTGAGAGTCTTGCAAACTGTGTTAACCGTCAGTCTACTACGAGACCAGTGAGCTGAAATGGCAATGGCATCATGATGGTGGCGAGTTAGCATTTAGCTTGATAAATGTTCATTTTCCCATGAAATTACACAGGTTCATAAAAGTAGTACATGTGTCAGTACTACTACTGGCTTTTCCATTTAAAGTATTTTAATTACTAAATGTATTAAATATCATTGAATATTTGTTGCAGTGCTAAACTATATATGTGTGTGTAGTTTATTTGCTTGGCAAAAACAAAGCAAAAAAAGTGGCACATAAAAGGCCAATAAAGAAGAAGTAAAGTAAAGTGACCCCTTATAGTCACGGGTGAACACACCACAGCACACAGTGTGAACAAAGTGAAATTCTTACTCTGCATTTAACCCATTCACCAAGTGAAGCAGGGGGCCTCCACCAATGAAGAGCACCCAGGGAGCAGTGTGTGGGGATGGTACCTTGCTCAAGGGTACCTCAGTGATGACACTAGCAGTCCTAGGATTCGAACCCACAACCTTTTAATCACAGGGTGAACTCCCTAACCACTAGGCCACCGAGCTGCATGATATCAGCATTTATTAAAATGATGCAATATTCGATCATTTCAGTTATTGGCACAAGGCTAGTACTCCATTAATAAAAACACTCCTGGATCAGATAGGGGCATGCCTAAAAAAAAAATGAAAAGAAGGCAGGATGTGCCCAAGTGTTTGATAGGCAGTGCACATCCATTTATCAGTTCTGCAGGCTTTACCTGATGATTGATGAAAATGAGCTTACAGTTAATGAGAGGTCATGGCAGCGTTCCTAATAAGGTACATGTTCTTGAACTAACCCCAACTAACCCCACCTAAAAATAATACTATATGAACACCATCAGTAAGGAGACTGTATTTAAGATTAAACCTAAATGAACCCCAAACGGTGTTAGTGCCAGGGCCTGGCGCTGTAGAAGTCTAGGACAAGTACTCTGGCAGAAAGAGAATGTGAATGCAGCCAGATGAAAGCTTGTATTTACGCATTCCGAGACGCACTCCCTTCCAGAGGGGCCTTGACTGTGTGTGTGTGCAGTGATCAAAGGCTAGGCTCTATCGCGTGTGTATGTGTGTGAGGGGATTGCCAAGGTCTCTGTGTTAATGGGGACAGAGTGAGCTATGCTCTTTGATGCGGAGCTCGTTTCTGATCCCCTCCTATACTGTTGGTTGGAAGGACACAGACAGTGGATCAGTGTTTAGTAATGAGACACCTGACGTGCAGCAGCATTCTGCACGCCAGCGACTCTGAAATGCAGCAGAATGTCTTTCACCAAACTTTTCTTGGCTCATTTGAATAATTAATGAATTATTATTAGTAGTAGCAGTAGTAGTAGTAGTAACAATAGCAGTAGTAGTAGTAGAGTAGTAGTAGTAGTAGCAGTAGTATCAGTATTAACAGTAGTAGTAGTAATAGTAGTAGTAGTAGTAGCAGCAGTAGTAGTGGTAATAGTAGTAGTAGTAGTAGTAGTAGTAGTAGCAGCAGTAGTGGTAATAGTAGTAGTAGTAGTAGTAGTAGCAGTAGCAGCAGTAGTAGTAGTAGCAGCAGTAGCGGTAATATTAGTAGCAGTCGTAGTAGTAGTAGTAGTAGCAGTAGTAGTAGCAGTAGTAGTAGTGGTAGTAGTAGCAGTCGTAGTAGTAGTAGTAGTACTTGTAGTAGCAGTAGTAGTAGTAGTAGCAGTAGCAGCAGTAGTAGTAGTAGCAGTAGTGGTACTAGTAGCAGTAGTAGTAGTGGTAGTAGTAGCAGTAGTAGTTGTAGTAGTCATAGTAGTACTAGTAGTAGCAGTAGTAGTAGTGGTAGTAGTAGCAGTAGTAGTTGTAGTAGCAGTAGTAGTAGTACTAGTAGTAGCAGTAGTAGTAGTAGTAGTAGTAGCAGTAGCAGCAGTAGTAGCAGTTGCAGTAGCAGTAGTGGTACTAGGAGCAGTGGAAGTAGTAGCAGTAGTAGTTGTAGTGGTGGTGGTAGGATGACAAATCTTATAAACTCAACCGTTCTTGTTGAGGAGTTCACATACTACTCAGAAGATAACAAATTATAGACGGGACACTCCTAAAAATAAGAGTGCCAGAATTGGGTCCTTTGTGTGATGTTACAGAAGAACCAGTTTTCAATTTCAGTGTGTGATTCTTAAAGGATCATTTGTGTAAGGAAATGTGTGAGTGAGAAGAACATTCTCAACCTTCAGAAATTGTGAAGGTTCACCAAAAATGAAGCTTCACATTATGTAAAGGCTTACACCTTCAAGAGGCTCTATACACTCACACATCTGATTTACAATGGTTCTTTAGAAATGTGAAACGGATCATCTGTGGCATCACTCAAAGAACCCTTTGAGGCACCTTTGTTTTTAAGAGTGCAGGACCTCAACAACATGTAGTTTTGTAGTTAAACTGGGTAATATTGAGGTTACAGTGGCATATGTGCCAATAATATTATAAATGTGCCACTGTAAATCTGCCACTGTAAATGTGCCACAGATAAAACACTGATATTTATAAGCAGCTTGTTTTATTTTGTAAATAGGAAATTTGATCATTTGTGATGATTTTAAGGGATTTATGCTCTAAGGCCAGAGACGCCTAAACTGGCAGTCACTAAATAAAATCTTTTGCCCTTGAATTTAAGGTTAATTAACTGGGAGGGGGTTAAGTGTGAACACAGGTTGGCGTTAAAACCCTGGTAAAGCCGACGCAGCAATTTACCAGCACGAGGCCTAGTACAATACCTTGGAAATTACAGGGAGGGCTCATGCATGAACAGACAATGCTAAACGGTTCTGTGAGGACTGTTTTTTTGGTTTGGTTTTGTGAGTGAAAATACCTGGAGTGTCTATTTTGTATGTGATTTTGGAAAAACCCAGCAAAAATCTACCCTACACATTTGCATGGAGAGCTCTATGCAAAGGTGCCTATGCCAAGAACATCGCCTCCTGTTTACCGAGATTTTCAAGGCTTGTATAAAATACAGTTTAAGCTGCATGTGTGAATGAATCAAGGCCATGAAACCATGAAAAAAGTAAATAATCCAAGCATTAGAAAGCATCTTTTTCATGTATTGTAAGTTAACAATGTAATGTGAAGAGAACTGATGAAAAATAACAACAAAATGTAATTTTTTAAAAGAATATTGGAAAACAGTGGTAACAAAATAAAAATAAAAATATCAAGGGTTTCTTGGGGGGTGTTTAGACTTTGAGAATTTGTCCTTTTTTTTTGGTCAAAATACTTAATTAAACATTATTATAATTGTAATCAATTTAAACATTCCAAAATTCATGTGGCAGAATTGGCTACCTTGGATCAGTGCAACCAAGATGCAGTCTGATGCATTTCATGTATGGATATTTACGGATCCAAGCATGATTATGATAAGACGTTATAATATGACTGAAAAGCTGAACATTTGTGAACATGAAGGAATAAAAAACTGTAGTTGTGGGAAAAAAGCAGCAGTCTTTACTGCCCTAGGTTTGCTGGTGTTCATGCTCCAAAATCAATACTGCCCTACTGGGGAAAGTGTGTAAAAAAAAAGATGAAGAGAAGTGTAACATACCCGCTGTTTGGAGACGTGCCTCAGTCCAATGTGGGGCTGACTCCTGCACTGTGGAGAACAAAGAGAGAACGTTTATTGCTCAAGCACAACACTTCACTATCGCAAGGGCTAGGCTGGAGGACTGACCGAAAGATCCAGTAACGTGTTCTCAGGTGGTGTGTGAACGGACATGTGTGAACACACACTGTGTGTAGGAGACGCTCAGACAACTTGCCTTGAACAGAGAGGTCATGAGTTCAATCCTGGATGACTACTGCTTCTGCAATTCTGCCTTCAGCAAGCCACTTAACTCCAGCCGCTTTCAGCAACCCACACACCCTCACCATCAGAAACTGAACATTAATGACGGTGGACAACCATCTTCTCAAATGCATCAGTAAAACTAACTGATATTAAGGAACAATTTTCCATCTCCCACCTAAATAAAGGCTCTTAAATGTTTCTTGCTAGAGTTCTTGGATTTCTTTAAAACTGATATAGAACCTTTTACATCTCACCATCCATTGAAAGGTTCCAGAAACAATCCTTTTGTGGCACCGGCCCCCAGGAACTTTTATTTTTTAAAATGTAAAACGTGACTGTATGGGAGTAAGATTGGACTCACTTTTTCCTCAGTGTCACCAAAGTGTGGCTTTGAACGTGCCTGTTAAAGAGGAATTTCATTGATTTATTTTTTTATTTCAATGTACTATTATTATTTAATGTACCATTCCAGAGAAGCATCAAATTTGTTTACAGCAATGGTGATAGGAAGTAGATGCCTGAAGCGTTCAATGCTTATAAAAGCTACCCCATATAAAAGTATTAGACAAAATGGAAATGCTGCCGGATAAATTGCTTTGAGAAAGTTTTGGTATATTTTTAAAACACATGCAGAGGCGAGAAGTATATAGGGAAGTGGTTGTGAGGCAAAAAAGTTGAGAAAGATTTGGGACTGTTTAGTACTAAGCATTTTTAGAGTGTTCCTGGAGAGTTTTATTTTGACTTATATTTTTTATTGTTCTTTTCTTCATGTCTCTGTGTGTCTGTGCAGTCGTAGCATAAGAAATTTCCTCCGGGATCAATAAGGTTTTCTGATTCTGATGGTTTTACCACGAGCAGCATCACATATAAAAATATGTAGGTCAACTAGTGGTTTAGAATACATATTATAATGTAGTGCCGTAGACATCACAACCCCTGGTTCATGTTACCTCCACTGTACATAAAACTGAGTATGGAAGATTCTATGCAATCCTGAATTTCTATGCAGCTCTGAACGACTTCGTTTACATCTCTAGGACCTTTTTTTGAAAAGAGAACGGAATTCCACTTCAGTACAGTGGATTACAGCTGGTGTGCAAAAAATGGTGCAATACTTTCCGCTTTATTTCTTCACAGGTTTGCTTTGGTGCTGTAGAATCTCAACACTTACAGCAAAAGAGACAAAGAAAAGGAGGGAGAAATAAGAAACCTACATAATAATATTCATCATCTCAAGTGGACATGGACGTCATTTCTCCTCTAGAGGAGTGAGATGGTCACAGCCCCGTGCTCTCCGCCCACGAAATTAGTCACCTTGTTTTTGTTACCTCTCCAAGCTGGAGAACGCTTCAAGCCAGTGAAACCCACATCATAATCCTTCACCGGCAAGCCACTCAACCTTACACACACACACACACACACACACACACCTAGTCCATTACCTGGAGAATGCTTTTACTTTCACAGGCTCGCGTCATAAGCCTGTTAAAAGCCCACACACTACACAAATGCTGGCATGAATTAATTTATGTCTCACTCACACACACCACACACACACACACACACACACACACACACACAAACACACACAGACACTGTAACAACATCAGCGGCTCCTCATTACCTGGAGAAGGCTAGCTAGCCTCTCAGGCACAGTCACAATAGAGAGGGGCACAGATTCTCCACACACAGGCTTCCAAGGCTACAAGCCGTAACTAGGCAACCAGGTCCTTCCAGAAAGAAGAGTCCTCATGTGGCACCACTTCGGCTTTCTATTAACAAGTCGGCTTTTTTCACGAGCATCTGAAACACCGCCATGCTGTTCTTCCAGGTCACACAAGTTCTACTGGTACTCTCTCTCAACAGTACTCTTACAAAGAAAGGTTCCTAAACCGTGCTCGACCTGAACGCACCGTCCCAAGAGGAAACCTTTAAACAGAACAGAGCCTTTACATTATGAGGAGGTTCTCTATACTCCAAAGAGGTTCTGTACACTCAAACAGCACATTTACAAAAACGGATCATTTAAGTGCCTTCCATTTAGTTTTTTTTTTTTTTGAATGGAACCCTTTTCTGGCAGTTTCATTTTAAAGAGTGCACTGTTGCTATATTTTTAGGAGTGAAGCTGTGAACCAAGAAAAGAAAGACACAGGGATAGGTATGGGAGCAAGGACAGTTTGTACAAAGGCTTCTGTATGAAAAAAGGTTGAAACAGGTTTGGGGGGCAATATGCCATTGCTTTCAAACAAAAATTGTAATAATGAATATGTCAATATTGGAATAATACTGGAATGAAAATGTGTCACTGTAGTCATATCAGATCCTCTTAATTCCATTTTTTACCGCCTTCTAAAATTCCTGATACCCTTTTCCTCCCCAGTTCAGCCAAAGCCAACTCCACTCACACACTGGGTCATTTCCAGTCACACAACACTACAAGGCCGGGAAGGTAAAAACTAGCATGTTCTTCCTCCTGCATATTTTCAACCACAACTCACCACCATTTGCCATCACCAGGGATTAAACTCTCAACCTCTTGACGATGGAACACTTAGGTGTTTGCACCACTCAGGAGGCAAAGTTGAGCCACTGCTTTGACAATATTCTATTTTCATTTTGGACTATACTGAAACTTACTGTCACACATGTTCTTTCTTTATATGGTCGTATATTTTCAAAACAAGCAGAGAAGTTCTGGTGAATGTGCTGATTTTAAGTTACACATTTGTGTATGTAAGTACAAGAGGAGATGAAATATTATCGTTGGAGTCTTGTTTTGTGGAAAGAAAGAAAAAATCCTTATATTTTTGCCATGTTTTTTTTTTTTATCACTGTTAAACATTAAAACAAACAGACAGTGTCAAAAGTGTGGGAACTAATCTGTTGCTACAAAATATACATTGAATGTAAATATAATACATTATACAACTAAGAAATGATATGTTTACATATCAGTAATTATAAAAATGAAAAACATTAACTGTAAACTAATTACAAGTTCATTACAAGTTCACTGATAGACACTGTCTCTCAAGGTCTACTGTTTCTGCTGCCTTTCCTCTGTTGTAGGAACCTGCAGCAGACATGAGGGTCAGAGTGTGTTAGTGACAATCTACAAAGAAGTACAGACTGAAGTGGTCAGGTGTGTGTGGCAGGAGGGGGAGGAACATGTGGGTAAGGGAGTAAAACAGAGAGAGCAAAAAAGAGGTACAACATGATGATAGGAACTGCAATAATAAGACAGAATTATGTCCCCCTCCATGTAGGACTGAAGGGTTTAGACATGTCAGCTTTTTTGGTGGTAGGTACACTAGTTTGTCTCAGGATGAACAGTGTGTGTGTGTGTGTGTGTATGTGTGTGTGTGTGTGTGTGTGTTTATGCAGCTGGTGGGCTTTAAGCAGTAAAAGACTCAGCTGCACTCTGTTAATTCTCACTTTATTAGCTCTCAGTGGGAGGCAAAACAATGCTCTGTTTTCACAAATGTGATGCACAGGTATCAAAAACAGCACCCCACATATACACTAATTTACAAATCAGCACAAAATTAGCCAAAGAATTGCATCCTTTGTACTCATACCAGAAAAAAAATGTGACTAAAGATCTGTGCAATACATTATCTTTTATTACAGACGCATGTAATGTGCAAATGAGTTTGTAATCACTGAATGTGTTTCTGTGTGCTGTGATCCTTTGGGTGGGTGTATTTCACATGATTCAACAAACAAATAACACTGGTCAAAAATAATGCAGGCCTCTCTAGTATCACATTAGTATCGTCTCAAATTAGTGAGACTTGTGCTGTTGGGTTTTTACAGCCCGAGGGGCTGGGAAAGAACTTTCTCAAGGGCACGCTAGCAGAAGATTGCTCTCAGGTCACATATTACTGAGGTGAGGTGGGCGAGAGAGGGATCAAGGCAGACTTACAAGGGATGTGGAACTGAATATCATCGTAGAGTTGCTTTAAGGATGTGGACACTGTACTTGGCAAACACATTTTGCTTCTGGTAAAGAGTGCTTAAAGCAATAGTTCAGCTAATTATCATTTACATTTGCTCATATGCATTTGGCAGATGCTCTTTTCCAGTGCAGCTGTTACAGATGTCAGCAAATATAACATTAGAAGTCTTGCCCAGAACAGCGTGGGATTGGTACAGCACAGGAGGTCAGACCCCAGTCTGCTGTGTGGAGAGCTGTGTTATAATCAACTAGTCTACACCATCCGCTACAGTTATCAGATGTACAAAATATTACTGCAAATGTCAAGACACATCTGGCGTCTGAGGTACATTTCTTTAGTTTTGCACTGAAGCTACAAGGCTAATGTAGCTAACAAGAAAAGGAAGCTTATGTATACCAATTACTGTGGAACTGCATTCCTGAATCATACACTCATCTCAAACGTTAGTTGAATTATCCTGACAGCACCAGTGCAAAACTAATAGGGGCTTCAAACACCAAACATATCTTTGCCAAGTCAAGTAGGTGTTCATTGTCATTTCAACCACATACACAGTCCACAGTGAAATGAAACAACATTCCTATAGGACCATGGTGCAACACAAAGAACAAGAAAAGAAACACCACAAGACTACATAAGTGCAGGCAGGACAGGACTAAAGAGAGAGTGCAAAAAACAAACAAACAAAAACTAGAGCAACAGTAAAATAATATAAAGGACAAGACAACATACTGTGCAGTCGACAGGAGCAATAAAAGCACTAGTGTGAGTGGATACAGTATTATGATTGTATTCTACCAGCAGAGTCTTAATAATTGCGCAAAAATAGCAAGTGGCAACAACAGGATTAGAAAAAATGTACAGTATATAAATGAATACAGGGTATTTACAGCGGCAGTTAGGAAGTTAGTTTTCTTTGCTCATGGAGGAACAGTTTAGTGTATGTATGCAGTGTGATTGGGAGAAAGGAACCAGCTCAGTTCAGAGTGTGTTTGTGATGTACAGTTTGTTATTCAGGTCTGATTTAGGAGTCTGGTGGCCAGGGGGAAAAATGATTCCCCATCCTGGTAGTGAAGGTCCGGATGCTGTGAAATGCTCTGCCAGACAGAATGAGGGAGAAGAGGGTGTGTGAGGGGTGTGGAGTTATTCACAATGCTGTTGGCTTTGCGGATGCAGCGTGTGGTTTAAGCGCCAGCAACAGAGGGGAGAGAGACCCTGATGATGATCTCGGAAGTCCTTACCATCCTCTGGTTTAGGGGAAAATTGATTTGATTTTCTGCCAAACCATCACTTCAAGATCTCATTCATTCATCTACTCAAGCAGCTAAAAAAATTGTAGGTCCACATAGGTTTGGCTGCACTCTCGAGGAAACGGAGAAAGACACACTTTAATGAAACCTCTATTTTCTGTGTGCTATCACTAAAGCACAGTGCAAGTCTGGAGTGTGAAATCCTTGAACCCTTAATGCCAAGTGTCAATCAAAACCCTGACAGAAACAAATTGGCGAAGCACAGAGCAAAAGGGTCCAATCAACACATGTCATATATGACAAGGACACAGGGGGTCAAGCGGTCACATATGAAACAGCATCTGGAGCTTAGGGGGAAAAATATACTGCAAAAATAGAGCGACGCCATCAGTGTGGTCACAGTGTGGTCATCATCTTTACCCTCACATGAAGTCTTTCATTTGCTGGCAGTTCGTGACTCCACAAATGTGTTTCTTTAGTGGTACGCCATCAAATCAGTCAGGACCAGATTTGGCTCATATTTGGTCTTAACATGAGATCAGCAATCAGCCAATTTATTTTACAGCCTCGATTTCATGACGTTTCAGTTTTTGGTTGTAATAATCTGAAACAGCTAAGGGCATGTGTGATGTGTTTCAAATCAGTGCGTTCATTTTAATTTGTGTTCAAGGTATATACAGTACTGTGCTAAAGTTTCGAGACACCCTTCATTTCTTCATATTTTTCTTTGATTCACCTTGTTGGTACAAAAATACTCATTTATACCTGCCTTATCTTTGGCAACAGTATACTGATCACCGCCTGATCATCTGGAATCATCTGCACCTGTTTCTTCACTGGTTCAGGCCTTAAGTTAGATG
>JBBPCZ010000042.1:12768253-12781717 GCA_037974445.1 Brycinus macrolepidotus
TGTGAGCCAGGCCTTCTCATCCAACATCAGTGCCTGACCTCATAAATGCTCTGCAGAATGAATGGGCACAAATTCCCGCAATTGGAAGCTGTTATGGCTGCAAAGGGGGGACCAACTCCATGTTAAAGTCTATGTATTTGAAAGCAATGTCATTAAAGTCCCTGTTGGTGTAATGGTCAGATGTCCCAGTACTTTTGTCCATATAGTGTAGCTTAGATTTAACTATCACAACAGCTCGGCCTTAGAATACTGCCTGACAAAGGCTAGTCTCCTTGAGATGGACCCCCAGTCCCTCATGTCCTGAGGCAAAAGAGAGAGAGTGTCAGAATCACGCCAATCACTCTCCAGCAGAGACTCCATCAATCATAAGATCACTGCACCAGCACATTCTCAGAGGAAGACAGACGTGTACAGAGACTCAAATGGCCTAAAGGCAGGATATGCTAGAGAGAGGAAGGGACTTTCCTGTTTCATTTCAGCATGCTTTTAGTAGAAAAATGACATACTGAGAACCTTTGCCTGGCTCACAAGAGAACATCCAAGAAAAAAGCAAAACATTCAAATGTAAAAGAAAGATCCTTTCAGTTTCTAATTCCATGTAAATCACCTTGAAAGTTTTTTTTAATGCTAATTTGATCTCTGGTCAAGTGACATGTTTTGATGATTTCCTAAGTGAAAATAAGTTCACAGATATTCTACATACAACAAAAAATGATGACTTTTTCCTGCCAATTTTAGTGGACCAGTTTTATTTATTTACAGAGCTTAATGTACTGGGGAAAAAATAAAACACATCATTTTAAATGTGCCATAACTTGCACAGGCCACATTTTATCTTTTATATTTTAAGTTCAGCAAATAAACAGGAACTGTGTATTAAAACTGTACAAAAGTGTGTTCTCTGTAGAGAAGTGGACATATTTTCACTAAGAAAATCAACAAAACATTGTCAGGAATGCCCAAACATTTGCACAGGACTATATAATGGAGAAGTGAATCCTTCTCACACTTTTGAAGTGAAATGACATAAACGTACCATTCACTCCCCATTTCATATAGTCAATGGAAACAAAGTTGCAAAAATGACATATTGTGAATGAATTGTTTTTGTAATGTTCATCAGTGACTTTACATGTATGGACCAGTTGGGCCAATGACTGTTTAGCCCCGCCCATTCATGTTAAAATTGTAAGCATTTCGGCCTGAGACTACTTTTGCGTAAAGCACAAGGGAGAAAAGTAGTTCCTACACATTTATTTGATTTTTTATTTCCCTTTTTCACCACCAAATACACTTTTTCATTATCAGCTTAATAAAAAGAGAGATATTCAGGTTACTGTCTGAAGAAAACACTTTTCAAAAGGAAACGCCAGGATCGGAAGTGTTGAGGTATTAGTATCAATTTGCCCGCCATTAGTGCCAGACCACTACAAACGTGAAGTTAATAAGTAAAAAAAATATCAATTAATGATAAAAAAAACCTTTTGCCCATTAGAAAAGGCTGAGGTTGTGCCCGTTGTGAAAAAATTGCACGCCTCACTGCTCTGGGTTTAATCCATCTCTGCTGTTCCCCTTAACTGAGAGAGATTTGCTTCTGCTGCTAATGCGGCTAATGCAGCTCACGTTCCTTACGACCATCTCGACCTCCCTCCTCCCTGCTCTGCCACTCACGGCCTGTAAAGATTAAAGAGCAATTAAGAGCCACTCTACAAATTACAGATTAGGAGGAGGGAAAGTCGATGTGGCGCTGACCTACTTCTGCCCCATCAGTGTGGCGGAGCAGCGGGACGAGATTTGATGTACAAAAGAGGCATGATTGCTACGACGAGATAGTGCCGGATGCTTGCCGCTCATTTCAGCAACTTTCCAAAAGTGATTCACTGACAGTAATGAGGAATTAGCACAGCATCCAGATGCATACAGATGTGCTGCAGCCTGACACATTTTCAATGAGTGCCGATCTCTGGACTCATACTGATTTGATCTGAATATGATCTGTTATTCTTTAGGGTGTCATGAAATCTCCAATCTCACCGTACATATGATAGAAATGTTTTGTTTTGTTTTCTGAAGGTGGTAGAATTTTATTTTGGCCGTACATGTGCTAGCCTTGTTGAATAGTTGTAGTTTCAAAATCACCGCAGTCAGCTCATGATGTACCAGTATGTATATTTTTAATATATATGTGAAACATGATTTGGCTGCGTGCACTTTTTTGCTTAATTTGAAGGAAAAAAAACCCACATTTATACAACATAAAACTGCCACGACAAACAGACTAATAGAAATGTACCAAAATGGCTCTTTACGTTAACTCACATCGGAAGCTGAGAATGTTTTCAACAAGTTGCCTTTTTTGACAGTGACAACCGTGACAATATATTTATTTAGTCATAGATTTCTACACCCATTATATTAACCATCCTTTTTGTTCTCCATTGCTTTATAATACGCAGCTCCAAAACAACCAAATCCTAGAGACATGAAAGAAGAGTTGGGCCGTGGTTACATTTGCTTAAGTAAAAGTACTTTGTACTTTTAAATGTAAAATACTTTTACTACTACTCAGGTGTATTTATGTGGAAAGAAATCTCATTTTTGTTTACTCAGTCGTGTTTAATCCTTAACATTTAGGAAGTAATTCTGTCGTTATGTTTTACTTCATTATGTTAATGACAGCATCTGTAGTGTTTTACTGCTGATCACACCTTTGACCAATTTACCACTTCATTTAAGTCCACTGGTGCATCAGAAGGAGTAGAATAGACCACAGTTCTGTTCTTACTTCACTACAGTTCTATAATCTCCTCAGTACCTATGTAGTTCTTTGTTGCTGTTGGTCTTGGATTCCAGATGTTTAGGAAAAACACTTTTACTTTCACTGCTGTAAATATTTCACGAAAGAAACTTTTATCTCCATGTGGGTCATGCTACTCTGTACACCTCTGGATAAAAGTTCACTTTGTTCTGAAGACCTCATGCTGATATTCGAGTCGCAGGTTTTTGGCAGTTTAAGAGGGTGGTAAAAAGAATATTTAGAAAAAGTCAGAAAAACACCTCTTTTACAGATTCTGGGACAGTTCTTCTGTTGTGGCGCCCTGCTGTTCTAAAAAAGAATTAAAATGGACTTTCTGGGGGTTATGAAAAGGGCACTTTCCAAATCTTGGAAAACCATGAAAGTATTATAATGTTTTAATCTCCTGCTAAGAAGACTCAGAGTCATCACGACATTCTGCTTCTTTTGTTGGATTATTCTCCTCCAACGGGAATGAATAAATGATGTTACACAACATGATGAATAAGAACCTGAAACACTGGAATCGCGGGCCGGCAGAGCCAGCGCTTCAGATAAACCATCTGTTTGTGCCTCCCCCAACAGGGCAGTACTTTCTACGTGTGTACTCGATAATAAAAGGCCACGGGTTACAGTGATTTTACTCTGGGTTTTGTTAGGAACACCATAAAAATAATATAAAATGATGAAATACAATGATAAAATTACGTTTTATAATTTACTTTAATAAGTGTATTTAATTTAAATAATAAATTCAGTGTTATTATATAATAATATAAATTCACAATTCAATATGATGATGATCACAATAAACAATCCTGCCACGAAGAAATGGAGTTCATCAACAGTAGCTGTGGTTTCTAAGCAACATGAGGTTCAACTGATGATAGTGGACGGACAAAACGGATTTTTGACATGAAATGTGATTGCGTGCCTTATTACAAATAACATTATGGCTGTTATTGTAAGCCATTATAAAATACTCATAAATGCACCCCTCAGACCGCCTCACTGAATTCTGCATGAATGCGCCTAGTCACTGAAAACCACTGTGCTGTGAATGGAATAATCTTTTTCTGTTGTCCTGCTTCTATGGACCACTGAGTGAACTGACAGATGAAGTAAGAACTTGGTTTTGTTTAAACGAGGAGCTGACAACTTATTTTCTTAACTAGAACTATCCTGATCAGCAAGCTAGCAGGCTAAAACATAACTAGGCTAGCTGGTGCCCTGGTGGTTAGAGAGCTGCCCCTGTGATCGAAAGGTCATGGGTTTGAATCCCAGGAATGCTAGTGGCACCACTGAGGTACCCTTGAGCAAGGTACCGTCCCCACACACTGTTCTATGGGCACTGCATCACTGGCTGCCCATTGCTTCACTTGGTGAATGGATTAAATACAGAGGAAGAATTTCACACTGTTCACACGTGACTATAAGGAGCCACTTTATTTTACTTTAAACGGCTAATAATCATCCTTTAATCATAGACTTCTGACTTAAACAGCAGCAGCACTATGCCTTATTTGTCCAGTATTTTAACTGTGTACAAGTGGCTGAATCCCAAATCACTCTTTGTAAGACACATTATACTCTTTAGTGCACTACATAGGGAGTACTGAGCCACTGGGGATTCAGCCCCTCTGTGTGAGAAGGAACACACAGTTTGGTGCTAGTATTGCTGTCGCCCTGGTAATCTAGTGAGCAAAACTATCTATAAAGGGAATGTTTTTGCATTACACGTTGCTATATTGTCATATCTCCACTATTATATGACAAATATTTCACAAAATGACAGCAATGATGGGAGTTTAAATGTTTTTGTCCTGATTTACGGTTGCTTGGCAACAGTACTCTAAACACACTCTACATTCTCGGCTAAAGAATTGTAAATTGCAATTACTATTCCTTATAATAAATTATTTATTTGAAAAATATATATCTTGTGTAGGTTCCGGGAGTGAGGATTAAGCGTTTACAGAAAATGAATGAATGAATGAATATGTATGTTGCTATATTTTATGTTGTCCATTGTTTTATAAACGCAGTAAGACACTGGAGGCCGTGCTTTCTCATGATTTTATCATTTATGTGAGGGGGTTTTACTCCCACATTGCCTCTAGTGGGGAATTATTCTATTTTACACCAGATTTTGAGCGTAGCTCCGCCAATCAGATTGCTGATTCACAGTAAGGTGGAAAATGCATGTGTTAACCGCAGACTGTTAGTCACGTAACATGCAGAAACTACCGTGCTCAGCTCTGTGTTTGTATTTGCAAGTGACAAGCCGTGATCTGTGTTGACACTATGCACACTCACAACTCAACTGACCTCCACCGTGAATTACTTTGCACACCTACAGCAAACACAGTCATCAATAAAGTGCTGAGGACTGGGAGAAAGTGCAAAGTCAGCAGCTAGTAAATAAAGGTCAGCAAAGTCTGGGCAGATGGAAGAGTCCTTTACGCTGGAGGCCAGGCCTGTTACGCTCCATACAATCCAAGTAAGATATCATTGCTCCTTATGCCATGCTTTGCATCTTTCAATTGTCAGTATGGTTAAATATAAGACATAGCAGGTCATAAACAATTTGCATGTATACAATCAAATATTCATTTAGCAGGTTTTCATGCCAGAAATTTTAAAAGAAAAATGTTTTACCACTTTTTATTTGTTTGGCAATGTAGACGATGGAAATGAGTACAATTTTGCAAATATAGGCTAAATATTTTTCAGCTCAACATTAGCAGATTAAATGTTGACAAAAATGGTGTGACAATTTCAAATGCAAATATTTTGAAATAAAGGTGCATTATATGGACAAAAGTATTGGGATGCCTGACCATTTCACCAGCAGCGACTTGAATGTAGCAGCTTCCACTTTTCTTGGAAGGCTTTCCACAAGATGTTGGAGTTTCTGTGGGAATTTGTGCCCATTCATTCTGAAGAGCGTTTATGAAGTCAGACACTGATGTTGGACGAGAAGGCCTGGCTCGCAATCTCCGTTCCAATCATGTCTTTATGGAGCTTGCTTTGTGCACTGGGGCACAGTCATGCTGGAATAGAAAAGGTTCTTCCTCAAGCTGTGTCCACAAAGTTGGAAGCATGATGTTGTCCAAAATGTCTTGTTATGCTAAAGCATTAATATTGCCCTTCACTGGAAGTAAGGGGCCTAGCCCAAACCCTGCAAAACAGGTGTGTCCCAATACTTTTGTCCATATAGTGTATAAATTTAGATGTCATGCGACAGCATTCTAATCACGTTACTCTCATACAGCAAACCATCAAAACAAACCACCTGCAATAAGAAGCAGAATAATCAGTTCTCAGTATGATGTCAATTTTGCCGCACCTAATACAATCACACAAGCACTACATTCGCCAACATACCACTATCATGTCAGTGTCATTACTGTGTCAAGAATGGCCTGCCACCCATTTAATATGAAATGTTTTTATCATTTTGTGTCCATATAATGCCTTATGACATTGTATTCATAAAAATAAACAAAAAACACACATGTTGTGAGAAATAATTTACTTTTTGCAGCATTGTGGTTCAGTTCATGCCCCTAGCAAACCGTCTCCAATTCCCCAAGGACATGAGGGTCCCTCTGATTGACTTGTGGAGTCAAACTGCTACTTACATTTTCAAGGTGATTCGAGTCAAGGGGCTGGTTAGGCTGCGCACTCCCCTTCAGTTTTGAGTTGTTTTGCCTGTGTGTTTGGGGTCATAGTCTTGTTGAAACATCTCCTTCCCAGATTCAGTTTGGATGATGAGATAGAATTCCTTGATTTCTTCAATGACATGTACTGCCCCAGTACTATCTGCAGATTAGCAGCACCATATCATGATGCTCCCACCTCCATTCTTCACTGTGGGGTGTTCTTAAGATCATAAACACAACCTTTCTTAATATAAAAATACATTTGTCTTAATTGATTTGTCCTGATGCTTGTGTGCAAAGACCTACAAGACCTGCACCTCTTTATTATAGGAGTTTTATGTGGAGTGTAGGAAAAGAGATGCCTGCAGTGCAGTTCATTGTTTATTGTTCTCGGTGTAACTTGTTCCTAATGCTTTTAGATCGTCCTGTAGCTCTTTTCAAATGGCTTCTCTTTTACCTTCCTTATAATAGTTGAGACAAGTCTTATTTTCCACTTACATATTATTCAAACAATTATATGTTTAAGGTCTTTGCTAGTGCTCTGTAACTCTGTTACAATTTAGTTTAATAATGTTGTTCCATCTTCTCCATCTTCGTCCTGAGTGCCACTTGTCTTTTAGCATGACAGCAGATGGAATTTGCATGAGAACATTTTTTTTTTTTCATTTTTGCACTAATACGTAAGATCAATATGCAATATGTAACATTTATGAATATGTTTAAATAATATAGTGTCTGGACACTTTTTCCTTGTTAATTCTAACAACATTATGCGTGAATTAGAAATGTATATGTGCATTGTAGGTATATTAAATAACAAGAACAAAATCATCTCAATAATTGTTTCCTATTTTCCAGTACTTTCACTGTGTCACTGATGCAAACGTAATGTTAGATCATAATTATATTCTTCATATTAAAGGCGTACTCACTCTAGGTGATCCGTATCGTGCCCAGGCATGTTTGACCCTCAAAGTCCAGTTCAGGAAATAGTCTTACCCGCAGAGGGCCGGTGTGGTTTTACATTCCAACTGAACAGGAGCTCAGCTCACCTAACTAATCAGTTGTTTAAGACTTACTGATTAAACAAGTGGAATCAGAAGAGCTTCTGCTTGACATTAGTGAAACCCAGCGGCCACACCAGCTGCCTGTCTTGTCCCTATATGAAAAGGATCCAAAGACTGTATGCAGTTGCTTGTACCTTTGTGTAACTAAACCACCAACATGCTGAACAAAAGTGCTTCGTTAATACATTACATTTACATTACATCTTAAAATTCAATTACATTTTCTTAAAAATACAACGTTCGATAAAGCAGGCTATAATTAAACATGACTGTAAAGAAAGAGCCATGCACAAAACTACAGAAATGAACATCATCATTAGTATTTAAGCAGTTTCCTAAGGGATCAATACAGTTTTTTGATTCTGATTCTGATTCATAGCAAAAATTAACATGTTAGCACATATGTTAATTTCCTGTTACACCCAGTCCTGACTGGTCAGGTCTGGTTAATAGGTTCAGCTTCTTCTGGCTTTGAATAAAAACCACTGCTATTGCAATTTAAATCATGATTTTGATATAAAGACAATGAATCATTCAGAACCTCATCCTTTTACACGGGCGTGAGATCTGTTATCACAACTTGAATCGTGCTCTAAAGCACCTCATCTATTACAGGCATTGCTCAGGAAGCTAAAAGCCACAAACTCAGCCCACCCTTTGAAATTCCCACTTCATCATCCATCACACAACCAGCTTCACCTCCTCTTCTTGCAATCCAGTGTACAGATGCAGAGCATCTAATATCCATCACAGCACTGGTATAAATTACAGAGGTTACACACCATGAAATGGAACCCCCACCGCTTGTTAATGTTGCAGAGCATCAATATGCTTACCAGACTGAATAATGCAGTTTTGCCGTCTGTTTTGTGAAAACACAGTTAGAAGCACAGCTCTGCGGAGCTGGATGGCTAAAGTGATGATCACACGGCATTTTAAGATAGAGTGTAAGAAGTGTTCTGTTGTTTTTTATGATATTATTTTCTCCACCGAGGGGCAGCGTGGCAGTGGATTTTTTATTCCTAACACGTAGGAGCTCAACAAAGTGAACTTCTGCTGTATTAGAAAATGAAAACCCGCTGTAGATCAAATTTGTGGCCGCCTGAATTACACTATTGTAAAATCACAGATCTAGTATCAGTTTTCATCCGGTTTGTATGATTCTACTCATAAACGGTGGCTGAGGGGTTTCTGGTGAAGTCTCTCTTCCATCCTCAAGAAAACTGCAAAACGCAAACTGTTCAGTACTGCTCACTATGCCGAACAATTTTCAGGTGCAACCTGTTAGTTCTTTATTCCCTCTAACAAAACTCTCCACAGCAATCACCAACAACGTATAGAACGTCAGGCATCATATTAACATCGGCATAATATTAGTATGGTAAAAGTTCTCATTTGGGAATGATACTATGCTGCCTTTTTCATATTATATTACCTTTGACTAAAATGAATCTACAAAAATGAAACATTATAAGCTCCCGGTTTGAGGTTTATTAACTTCCAACATCTCTCATTGGGTGAAACGCTGGTTACTATACCACAGCTATGTTGTATATGTTTGCTATGGTGGGCAGGGTTACAAGGTCCAGCAAAGCAGTTGAATAGCCTACCTGGCCTGATCACAGACCTACCCTCTCAGAATGGGAAAGTATATTTATTTAGCTGCTTTTTAAGATAGTGAAAATGAAGTTTTCTGTGACAGCTGTCATTGTACAGCATTATGGCACTGTCATTGCACTTTCTGCATCGTTCCCAAGCTCTGCCCAAGCACACCAGGGTTTGAATTAAAAACTCTAAATGAATTCAAAAGATGTCCTAGGGGCTTGAGGCCCGAATTATTTAAGCTTAGCCCCAAATTACTTTTCTTTTTTGGGACATCCCAAAAGTTGAGCAAAAGGTTACATGGGATTTAATTTTTTATCAGCAGCAATTAAGCACAACACTTGGGAAGCAGGGAGTTGCAAAATGGCCCACCAAAAACAAACTGAATGTTATTCGAAAGATCAAAAGAGGCAAGGGCCAGTTTCTGATGCCTAACTATGTATCTAAAACCCAACTGCTCAGAGCAGGTAGGTAGTACAAAAACAGTCTTAAAGTTTCAAAACGTGCTGCTCATTCCCCAGGCCATGCAGTCCATATACTGAAACTATTTTTGTGATGTCATGATAACCAATTCATTTACATATATTCCTCTCACAGCAGCTTAGTCTTATAACTTAGAATTTATAAGGAGTGTTTCAGCCTGGACTTAACAAGGCACAATCCAGAGCAACCAGTCAACAGAGACAGTCTTACAGACACAGTAACAAAAACAGCCTGTTTAATTATAAGAGTTAAAGCAAGGTTAGAAAGCAGTCATTTTACAATGAAATAAACAGAAAAAAAGCCTAGAAAAATGTAGGGTATGGACCTTTTAAACATTTATTGTGCTCACAGTTAAACACGTGATCTAGAACCTATCTGGTATATTATTATTGTAATTCTAATGCAAATAATACACATATACAGTGAATTAATAACTGGCTCTAAATAAAAATGATCTGTCAAAGAATCTTCCAGTTGCGATACAGTGAATTAAAGCGATTAACTGCTGACACTAATGAGGTCATTGATATTTATAGTGCATCTCCAAGTTTTTGATCCGTTTGTATTTTAATACACTCATATTTCATATCGGAAGCACTTAGTCACGCCCAGTCATTCAGGGTTTACGATTTAACCCAGTAAATGGCTAATACTCAATATTACATTCACCCCATCTCTCTCTCTATCTCTCTCTCTCTCTCTGTCTCCCCCGGTCACACATACAGCAGGAATGTCACTACAGTCGGACGGGAACGGTCCTTACATAAACAACAGTTTTATTCTAGGCTCAAGTTTATTCCAATCTGGACAGCCATGCAAATAAGTTCTCTGTTGCAACTCACTCTCCACTATTTTGAACATTTAATATTCATGTGCCAAAACCATCCATGAAACCTATCAAATCAAGCATCAAGTCAATTGCTGTACATCAGGATGTGGTGCTTAATTGGAGTCTGTCTGACTGTAGCCTGAGGCCATGTCTGTGTGTCTAGCCATTCCAGCCTCCAGCTTCCTTCCAAACAGGTTCTAATCTGAGTCTGGTGCTTATACCTAAATCCCAGGAGGCTCATTTAGACAGGTAATTAGAATAAAGGACTCACAGAGTTTTAAGCTCCCTGTTCTCACTGTAAGGCTCTTTTTTCAGGTTTGGTCTCAGTGTGAGGTGAAACATTGGCCTGTTAATAATAATGATGGGACGTTCAACTCATTTCACCAAACCAGTTCATTCAAAGTGTGTGTTTGAATTGAACTCAGCGATTTATTCCTTGGCCACAACAAATTTGACTGACACTACAGGTGCTTCTGAACATAATCCAGTTGTTGGATTAGGTTGTCAGTCCTGGAGAGTGTTGGGTTCTATTGGTATTTTTGAGGAAACAGGAGAATCCTGGCCCTCCTTGGATTCTGTGGCCCAATTGCTACCCCCAGTGGTGTGAACACATCACCGCACCACTTTGCTTACCTTTGAACTCGGCTAGTGATACTGATAAAGTTACTGAAGCACTCAAAAATATTATTTCTATGTCTGTTGGATATAAAGAGAATATATTCTCTATAGCTCCATGAGGGTGCTGTAGCTGGATCTTGATTGTAGCCAAAACAACACTGGTCTGGACCAAACGGCTGCAGGCTAAAAAGGCAGAAATATGCAAGTGTGTTGGTTTTTGTAACATCACAGAAATAATTAATTCACAAGGGGCTGTTTTTGCAAGGGGCTTCATTTCTATATTTGGAAAGTATGGACAAATATACACACACTATCACATCCTGGAAAATATCTGACCACACAGAAGAGTAAATATAAGCACAACAAAATATATTTCTGTAATATAGAAAAGGTAAATATATAAGTGTATTTATATAATAGAGTCTTTCAATCTTTAAGTGTTGTTGACGAATCTGTGTATAAAAGCATCCAAAAAAAGAACAGTTTTGAATTTATATGGGAGGACAGTGTTTACTTTGGGAGGTCTTGTTGTAACAACTACATTACAACTGATTTAATACAAATATATTACAGTCATCAACAAGACATACAGAATTATACAGGTATACACACAACTCACACTTATGATGTAAAAACATGTCGTACTTCAACTACACAAAACATCAATGTCAGTTTCTGCCCCTAATGCATGCTGGTGCACAGGGGTGTTTGATCCAACATGAGTCCTGGGGCATCATGAGTACTGGTTACCAAGGGCAAAAAAGAAAAATAATTTTTCTACTAAAACATCTTTGTTTAAAAACATATCTATGAAGCCAGCTAGAGGGTTCAGAAAATGAATGCCATTTTATAAATCATATTTACAGCTAGTAGCTGTGGCAGAACTCTCCGCTTATACTGCAGTGGTCCTATAAGTACATCGTCCAATCCACAGGTCTGAAAAACAGAAAATGCTCATGTCCAAGCGAGTGGCCACTGAAAGGCAAAATCATTATACTACTGTGAAACACTGTAACTGAGTTTTCAGTTCTGAGTACATTTGTCTAGACTTCTATTCTCTTATTTTGGAGGTTTCATATATTTTGTGGTGTTTGTTGGATGCTGTGCTGAATGTGTATTTGAACAGGCTGATTAGTGTGGGGTCTTAAGCTGTTTTTCTCAAGGTTCAGGTGCTCGATGCTGATTTGTCATGTGTTAATGTCATATGCACCTCATGGACCTGACTGGAAACTCACATGCACTTATGCTTATCAGGCTAAAAGTCCCACAAGGCCATTCAGGTACCTTTTGTGTGCCTCATTAGAACGGAGGAACCTCTATGAATAACAATTGTGGAAACAGTTAAAGCTATGAGGAATATTTGGATGCAGCATTGGTGCTAGGGAAGAGAGGAACTTAGTATTATCAGGCCTAGAAGTCCCATATGAGACGGCGGGGGTGTATCAAGCTTTCCAAAAGTGGGGGTGTTCTGGGACGGGGAAGCCAAATTATGAATACAATCACGACCAATTATAACTTCATTTATGAATCAGCAAAAGTGGGGGTGTTGAAACCACCCACACCACCCCCTCCCCCACCCCCCGTGTGCTACGTCCCTGTGAGACGGGGCCACTGTGATACAGTGATGAATAACAGGACTTTAGTTGGCATTTCTGATTAAGTGCAGTTTTGTGTGTGGAAAAACCTACAAATCAGACCATCCCAAGAGTTTGAGGATGTGGATTAAGAAGTGTGGAAGACCACACTGCCGATTAAACCTGAGGAAGAAAAATCACACACAAACACATTAGGTATGTGGCCAAGTTAGCTAACTAGCAAGTCTGACTATCTGTTAAAGTCTTTATTAACTCACTGGAGTTAGTGTCATATGGAGCTAAAAACACAGTCAAATAAAATTAATGTGAAAGAAATAAGGCTTGAGTCGAAAAACATTCAAGCAGGCAGACTTATGCACCTTAAATTAATTATATAATTATATGAGTAACTATATAATAATATAATTATATAACCCTCTCCTACAGGACAAAAACAGCACTACTATCGTCTACATGGGTCACTATTTGATGAACCTTTACAATTGTAACTGATTATTTGGCTTCTCTTTCTTTTAGTGCTGATGATCCGTCAAGAGTTCACATTATGTGTTTAGTGCTCCTTATCCAAACCTAGATTTTGCTGGATTTATCTGTCTACCCTCTGCATACAGCTGTACAATTTGGATAAAGTGCTGTACACTATATGGACAAAAGTACTGGGACACCTGACCATAACCCCAGCAGGGACTTCAATGACATTGCATTCAAATACATAGACTTTAATATGGAGTTGTTCCCCCCTTTGCAGCTATAACAGCTTCCACTCCTCTTGGAAGGCTTTCCACAAGATTTTGGAGTTTCTGTGGGAATT
>JBBPCZ010000042.1:12791524-12801857 GCA_037974445.1 Brycinus macrolepidotus
GCGGTAATACCGCATACCGCGCTATTGAGCCACCCATAAAAACCGCAAGGGAAATTTCCTAACCGCGACAGCCCTAACAGTAACATCCACATGAATGTCAGGACCCAAAGTTTCCCTGCAGAACATTTCCCAGAGCATCACACTCCCTCCACCAGCTCACCTTCTTCCCATAGTGCATCCTGGTGCCATTTCTTCCCCAGGTAAGCGACACGCGCACCGGGCCGTCCACATGATGTAAAAGAAAATGTGACTCATCAAACCATGCCACATTCTTTCTTTCTCCCATGGTCGATTTCTGATGCACATGTGCCCATTGTAGTCACTGTCAGTCATGGATAGGGGTCAGTATGGGCACTCTGACCAGTCTGCGGCTATGCATTCCCATACGCAACAAACTGTTAAGCCTTTCTATCATAGCCAGCATTTTTCAGGAGCTCTTATGTGGGATCGGAGGCAAATGGGCTAGCCTTTGCTCCATACACACATCACTGAGCCTTGGGTCACAATTTGGCCCTTGTCCGAGTAACTTAGATGCTTTAGCTTGCCCATTTTTCCTGCTTCCAACAAATCAACTGCAGGAATCGACTGTTCACCTGCTGCCTAATATATCTCACATACTGACACAGCTCACATCTTGTAATCAGGTAATCTGTGTTATCCACTCCACCTGCCAGTGGTTTTAATATTGTGGCTGATTGGTGTGTGTTATTGTTCCGTTCAAGTCTTTTTTTGTCTGGGCTTTTTTGTTTTTAAACTCTATTTATTAAATTAATCACCACAATAATTGGTAGATTGCAGTTGCTAATAATGGATGTCCCTACAATATAGGCAAGCTTACCTTGATCAGAGGTGTTCTTCCAAAGAAAAAGCCGAACAGGTAAGCCATTATGTCATTACAGATGACAATTGATATCGGGACAATGAACCTGTAGTACAAAACAACATATTTTGTGATTCATGTTCCAGTTAGGATGTTAAAAAAAGAAACAAAAAATACAGAGAGATGAACCAATACAGATCTTTTTGTGGATGATGGTGGGAGTTTGGATATTCAACAAGACTAATATACTAAATTATTCTTACACTCAAGTTTCTGAAAATATTACAAGATGTTCTTTTACATATTGTTGCCGTCATAACAAAACCTCCTATCTCCACAAATTTATAAAAGGAGAAATAAAGTTTCTAAACTGTATTCATTAGGTAATTTTGCACATTTCTTTTGGTGCATTTGTTATGCAGTTTTCACATTATTTAAATAATGTAAAAAATAATCAATAAAAAAAAATGAGTGACGAGGTTTTGACAGGACAGCGACTGCATGATTAAGGAGCTGCAAGACCTCCAGAAACTAATGTCCAATCTCCCACCAAACAACAAATCGAAATATTTTGTGGAACATTAGCCAACGAAGACATGTAGTGAGGGAGTAGTAGTTTGCGTTTTTAGTCTGTGTCGGTCAGAGTGGCAGAAGTTTGAGACAGGTCGGTGATTCCTGCTTACCAGATCATTCCTTCAAACAGGTTCTGAATGACCAGGTGAGACTGAGTTACCACAATCAACAGGGTCACATGGGTCCAAGCAAACTGAAATGGCAAGCACACACACAAGCACACATACATAAAGACCAGCACACACACAAACACACCATCAATGGAACCATCAGTGAGGATGACATTTGGTCACTGAGGATGATGATGCAATGCACAGTTACAGCTCAGCTCAATCAATACATCAAAACAAACTTTTACTCTCACCACCACAAACACCCAGTGACACTGATGTTAATGTATACACCACTGTGAGGCTGTGAAAAACACTGGCAACATAGCATAGATTTTTATGTAGATGAATGATCAGTTCACAGAACTGCACTGTGCCTGAAACTTAACTTTAGTGCATGAAAGCTAAGCTAGGTGTGTTGAACACTAGCCTTTCACTAACTAGTTCACATGGTACTTTAAGTGTATTAACATGAGCAAAAAAGTGCTTACTAATTTGGTAAGTCACTAATTGTAGTGATTACTGCCACACTAATTGTACTGAAATAATGTTAACTCCTTCGGACAATATACAAACGACCATTTACAAGTTGGTAGATTTTAGCAATAATGTGAAATAATAGTGAAATAAACCCCTTTATGCAATATATACATGAGCCAACAGGTGGAGTGTTCTGTCACTCTATACACATTAGCATGTGCATAGTACAGACAACACCTAGAGTGTATTGTTGCATGGTATTTATACCATGTTCTAATGTGCAGTTTCAACAAATCTGGCTGTGTAAGTTCATTAGTACATAACAGGCAAAAAAAAAAAAAAAAAAAAAAAGATCCCTGAGAAGAAGTTTTACCTGATAAATCTGCCTTATGTAACCATAGACCAAAAAGTGTATGACCCATAGAGAGCAATGCATGCAGCTCAGTGAAATGCAACACATAAACTGAACTAAATTTGTTTTGTTTTTTTTTTCCCCACTTGGGCCTGGGCTAAAAGATCACATCAAATACATTACCAGAATACAAGTAGTTCCTGAATATATTGTCAAGTTTTCATGAACCACTTATGTCAGTGAGTAACAGATACACAGCACACAAACCATATTACAACTACAGAGCCTTTTCCTTATGCACAGGATATTTTTGTGGGTTTACTCGTTACACTAGAGCGCCTAAAATGCCCCATGTTGTGAACAAGACTGTTAATGAGAGCCATGATGAGTTAATGCTTGCACACCACATGCACGGTACACACCATATAAAACTGCAGGCGGTAATGTTTCTTCACTAAGCTCAGAACAAACATGCAGAAACCTGTGAAAGGCAAATAACATGCGGTCAGTTTTACTCCAAAAAATGGAGGAATACGTTTTAATACACAATAGAAATGCATACAAAAAGTGTCTACAGACATTGGTCATTTTAATTTATATATGAGTATATATGGGAATAATATATATTATATGGGAATAAAATGTTCTTGGAAACATTTCAACTATCTTCATTGTATTAATTTGGGATGCACAGATATAGAAAGTAAACTTTGTGTGTCCGATACAACTACCAATAACTTAAAAAAGAACTCTAAAGACTCTAGAGACATTTCACTGACTACTTTACATAGGCAGGTCAGACACGACAAGAACTGTAAACATTTATTTATTTACTTACTTACATTTGTTCAGTAGGTAAACATATCACATGGAGTTTTTACCAGGCCAGGAGTGACATTTTGCATGGACGAGGGGGCTGTCATCTTATCCACTATGCTATCCAACTGAACTATCAATGCTCTGCCCCCTTCAATCTGTTCTTTTGTAGCAATTGCTGGTTACACCTAGCTTTACAATCAAAATACAGTAAATTACAGTGTATTATTTCAAATTATCTTATTTTAATAAATTTAATTTAAATGTGTGCAAAACACACAATGACAGATTGGGGGCCTGTTTTCGATTAGCTACAGCTACATAATCCAGCCTGGCAGCACAGAATTTTGAACTCAACACTAAAGGTTAAAAAGTGAATCTAAACAGCAGCCTAAACTCAGTGATCTGTAAAGGTTCGGTAAAGCTTCTCCAACCATGCAGCAGTTGCTATGAAACAGAGTGAGAGCGTGAATAGGTCATGGAGTGATTAGCTGGAGAAAGAATTTTTGAAATGAACTTCAGTGACTAAAAGTGTGTCAGTGTGTATACACAAGGGGTCATGATCAGTAATTGTCAGTTTTAAGTCCAATATAAGACTGATACTGGTAATTAAGTTTTCCTATTTGTTGGCGAGTAATATATTGCCCTCTGATATATAGTGCAGCCCTAACATTAATACATCTGCATAAAAAAAACATAGTTGTATAATTTTCAGTCAATACTGAAAGCAGTACCTAAAGCAAAAATAAAACCTATTCATTACAGATGACTACCCTGCCGGGTGACGAAAATTACACTTGGATTAAAACAGCTGTAATCGATGTCAGGTTTGGACTACATTATGTGTAGTTTCCCTTCAGGGTGTTTAAAAATCCATAATTTTGTGAACTCATGTTTTCAATAAATTAATGTGTTAAAAGAGCCCCACTGTCATTACTATATTGAAAAATAATTAATAATCATGGATTCAATTTCTCAGCATCTTAGAAAATAGCACGTCTTTGATTGCATGTGTAATAAAGCGTGAGATTGAAAAACAAATGCCCATATTCTAAATCTACAACATTTAAGTTCTATGTTGTCAGAGCGGACGGGCAGGTTTTCTTCTGACCGATGACATTTAAATTCTTCACTGTCAGAGAGGGCAAACAGGTTTTGTCTGACTTGTCAAGCTCACCTGCCAAGTACAAGGCAAAAGAAATGAAGCGGTGATAGCGCACAAGAAATTGCAAGGGCTCCTCCCTTTGGACTAATGCCCCGAAATAGTCAGCCACTGTTTCCCCATAAAAGAAGTAGTTCACACAAATCAAGAAGTACCTGAAATGCAAGAAAGGTGTTTTTATTAGAATCCATTCAGTAACGTTTGTGTTTTTAAGCATGAATAACAAACACTGTATGTTAGCCTCTTTCAGAAATCCTCTGCAATGTTATTATTTGGATAAAGTGTTCACATGGGTGTACTTTATGCAAGGCTCCAACTTGGAAGTGCACTTTGCTCAAGTCCAGTGAATGACTAGTTTATCTATGAGCAGAGGTGAGCTGTGGCGGGAAAAACATATATTTGTATTTCACAGACATGGAAAGCATGAGACTAGGACAGAGTAAACTGTGATACAAAAACTTCATACTTTACTTACCAGCTGAGTGTTCTGAACCATGGAAGGTGGTAGGAATGGTAAACTCTGTAGCCAATGGTTATGATTTCTTGGAAACATTTGATTTGAACACTCATAACCTACAAAAAAGGCATTTGAATGCAATTACACATCAGTTGTAGCTTCTTTAGTTTGGCACTGGGGCTATGAGGCTCATTCGGCTAAAAAGTAATGAATGTAAGTAAACTCAAATAGACTTAAATCTGTCTGTCTGAAATACTGTTATCTATTGAAAAATAGACAAACGTACATGTTAACTGCATTAGCATAGCAGTTCTGTTAAAAAGTACGTGCCCCTGATTTCTACTTCTTCTGTAAATTTGTCACAATTAATTGTTTCAAATCTTTAAATACAGTTTAATAAAAGAGAAAGACAATTTGTGTAAACACAAAAAATAGTTTTGAAATCATTTCATGTATTGAAGGAAAAAATGCTAAATGGTGGTGTCAAAAAGTAATTGTCCTCCTACCTTAAACCTTAATAAATAAAATGATTATGTTTCCTGATGTTCTCCTTGTCTTACATTGCATTTTGCATGAGGATCTATTTAGTGTGACGAAAATGTAAAAACAGAGGATCAGGCAAATACTGCAATACAGTAATCAGTTGTTTTGAAGGGTAGGCTGAATTTTATGTCACACAGCATCAGAAACCACACAGGCAAGTCTATTACATAACAGCTTGATACAGTTTGAAGGAAGTGTGTGATCATTTAGAGATGGAACTGACAAAGTGGTCATAACTGGTCACAAGCTTCCATTACTTGGTACATTAGCACTGTAGTTCTGGCGCTAAACTAAAGCAGCAAACATATCTCTCATCTCTTAAACTACCAAACTCTCACAATAATAAGGCAGCATCATATCGATCAATAAAGGTCATAAAGCTACATTTTTAAAGGTGCATGAAAATATGCCTCATTCAATTAGTTTCCTGAATCATGCTGATCCTCTGAGGACACTTGGGGAAATTCTATATTAAGTAACTACAAGTCATCCAGGAGATGATGACACGCAGCCTTCGATGAAATGAAAGACGAAATATGACACTGAAAAGCCAGGGTTAACAGAGGACAACAGTGCGTGACAGTCACAAAAAGAGATAAAGTATAAATGCAAACTCACAACAAATATAAGCATAATGGGTCCCAAATAGATGATGAGAAAGAAGCCTATGATCATTGTCAGTGATAAAATCCCTCGTATCCACCAGTTCTTCCATCTGTAAGAATGACAAAGCAAAGATTTTTATTAATTACACATTACTTCACATCGGTGTAAAGTCCGAACTGCAAGGAGCCGATGTGGCTGCAGGTTTTCATTCCAAACAAGTAAGAAAACACATGATCAAATGTTTGAAGACCAAAACACAAATCGGAATAGACGGGCCTGCATTAACACACTTTAGTCAATACGTCATACTGGACTTAAAGGAGCAATCTGACGAAAAATCAAATTCATCAATCCTTGCCATTATCTAAAAATGTGGTCAGTTAACAAAGATATTTCTGGTGTCTGCTGTTTGATTATTTAACTTTGCACTGGAGCTACAAGGCTAATGTAACTAACAAATAATGGAAAATTATATGTGTATATCGTCAAACGCTTGCTGATTTTTAAATGACCTCAAATAAACTTTATGTGGTTTTGGGCACTGTATGACATATATAAGACAAAAGTATGACACATATCTAAAAACAGTAATAGCAGCCATCGTGTAGCCTGGATTTTTGCATACTTTTGCCTAATGTTTATAGAAAGACAAAACATGCAGTTTGCAGTGATACTAACTGGTGATATAGAGGCTTCAGTTGCTTATTAGCTACACTAGTCTCAGAGCAAAACTTAAAAGTGCCAACATGTCAATGAGCAACATTTGGAGAAGACTGTGTAAATGTTTTGTAAATTGTACTGGCGGTCTTACAGGGGCCAGATATGAACTCGTAGTGCTGACTAACAACAAGGGCTGAGCCATTTGGAAGAAAAATATCTAATTGTGATTTTTCTGACAGATATTGTGATTGCAATTTAAAATTATCTATTTTTCTATTTTAAAAAAATCTGGCAGGCCTTTTTAAAGACTTGAGGCTTAAACTCTTAATGTACAGCGACAGACTGGCCAATCATGAGTGTTATTGCAGAGTAAAGGGTAAAGGGGCATTTGGCTGACGCCCTTATCCAGAGCGACTTACAATCACTAGTTACAGGGACAGTCCCCCTGGAGCAACTGAGGGTTAAGTGTCTTGCTTAAGGACACAATGGTAGAAAGTGGGGGGTTCGAACCTGCAACTTTGTGGTCATCAGGTTCACAGGCAAGTGTTTTACCCACTAGGCTACTACATTTTATAACTATTAAATTTCCCCAATTAAATATTAAGACTAAACTTAAGACTAAATATTACAATTAAACTTTTAGCTGTCTGATTTGAAAACTGCTCTCTTTTCATTTTCCAATTTTGATATAAAAACGATTAATCTTTCACCCCGAGGGTCAACTATGAAAACATTTAGGTTAAATTGTCAGAGGCAATGTATACATATTTGTAATCCAACAGTAAAACTTCAACAAGCTGTTTACAGATGTGTATTGCATTATGACATTATGTCTGACCCCAAAAGATAACTATTGGGAAGCTAGCTAGGCTGGTAGCTATTAGATACACTAATAGAAACAGAGGTTTCTACGGATTATATACAAGTATTTTCAAGGAGGAGCATGATTTGTCTAAATCTGCTTTTGCCCACAAAATGATTTAACATCTTATGGACATTCAGTTTTTTCCCCATCTCTGTCATCCTCCGCTTGTTAATTAGGGGACTGTACCTGCACTTTTGTCCACTGATCAAAGACAATGTCCATCGTAAAACATCCTATACAAATGAAAATGCCTGAACTGAATAGAATAGGACCATAAAATTGCAGAAACAGTGCACTGGTCAGCTTCTTTAGCTTGAATTTAAAAGGCCTGAGTAGAGATTTACTAAACTCAAATGCAACCAAAACCTATTAAAGTTCAGTGAAACTGGGCATTTCAAGTTAATAACAAACTGCACAATTAGAAGTCTGTAATATGGCCCACAAATCAGTTTGGAGCAAACAGGAAAGTCAATACAAGATACCACTCTGTTGATTTCCTGGAATGTGTGTGTGTGTGTGTGTGTGTGTGTGTGTGTGTGTGTGTGTGTGTGTGTGTGTGTGTGTGTGTGTGGTGCAGAGTCACACATCTCCTCTGCAAGCACCCATTCATTCAAAGTGTAGTGACAGTCTTCATAAACGGGACAAAGGGAGCGCCATAAAAGATATGAGTTACTGGACAGCGCCATAAAGCATTAAAACATTCACCCATTCAGAACGGGACAGACGACAGGCGCCACAACTCATATGGGGAGCCAGTGAGCAAGCTGTCAATGAAGAGAAAGCGAGAGAGAATGCGAGAGTGAGAGAATGAGAGAGGGGAGGGGGGAGGGGAAAGAGAGAGAGAGAAAAAGAGTGAGAGATAGTGTCAAGTCATCAGAAACTGTGATGAGGGCCAGGCGCCTCCATTCAGTCACCCTGCACCTCTGCAGTCTTTCATGCGAGGGTGTGTATGCGTGTGTGTGTTTTTGTAAGCTTTTAGGACAAAAATCTGAGGAAAGTATGTATATCTACGATGTATGACCTGGCATTGTTATTGTCCTGATATTGTATAAAAACACACTGTTTACATGCGCATCTATGTGTGTGTGTGTGTGTGTTTTTTTTATTTTTTTTTTATGGGGGGCTGCAGCAAACCTCACCAGCTGAGCAGGAAACCTGAGCAGGATTAGCTCCACCCCTCAAGGGGGGGATTCCCCATTAATGCCCTTTGAGTTCTGCCACCTTATTTCTGCTCCCTCAGGTCATCCTCATTTGCATATCAAATATCAGTTCTGTTGTCATGGTGATTAGAATCCAAGTGGGTTTCTGAAGTGCAAAAATGAGCAACAGGTGTGCAGCATAGATGGTGCTTTTGTGGGTAATATACAGTACTGGGCAAGTCTTAGGCACCTGCAAAAATAATTTTTAAAAACGGTTTAGATGAACATTGAGTGTTTTATTCACATTAATATTACTAAACATATTAAATAAAACTAAAAATATTTCATATTATACATGAAATAGTGATTTTATGTACAGTATATCAAGGTGCTCCCTGTGGAAGCCCAGAATTACTTTAAGTTTCCATCAGAAACCTGGTTTGATTTAATCGGTATTTCATTAGACTAAATCAGATGTAATGGAATTTCACACAGCCAGGCAATGGCCGGACATATGGAGGAGAAATCTGGAATTGAACTTGTGCTCTCCTTACCAGCTCACAAACTATCGACTACTTTTTACAAACAAATCTTGATTCTTTTTACTGCTTTCTTGTTGGTTTGCATTCATTCTAATGTTAACTCCGCCAGCAGAAAGACACTTTATCACACACTGAGAAAAACAGCTTTAAACAATTTGCATAAGTGTTTAAGACTTTTGCACAGTACTGTGGGTTAGAAACTGTGCTTGTTCCAAAACGTAGCAAGTGACAGTGACAGCGTTATTTAGGAAGTGTGTGTGTGACACCGAGTCCCCTGGTTTCAGCTTTCCGTTATCAGCAGTTTAAACAGGTGAAACCAGTCCCAGAAGATTCTCATTTCTCTTCTGGTGAATGAAACTCCTTGGTACTTCACTCGTAACTTTACAACCAAGAATGCCTTCCATAACATAATGAGGTTATTTTTTTTGAACAACTAAAATTGTTTTATTTATTACTGTCTAATGATTTATTCATAGTGACTTACGTAGCATTACTGTAAGTGTCCAATTAATGTACATAATGTAAAGTATCTAAGTAGATGCTTAAAGAACTAGTTTGGAGAAAAGTCTAAACAATTTTTCCCTAAATTGACATTTATTTATTTAGCAGACACTTTCATCCAAGGGAACAACAGTGTAGTGTGAGACCTGAGTAAGCACTAAGTACTACACCTGTTCAACAGGGAACAAGTGCAAACCATAAATGTGAGTTTTCTTCCATAAAAGAAGAGAAAGATTAGGTAGAGAGGAGTACAGCAGGTGTAAGTCAGGTATGTTAGGATGTTAGAGGTGTTAGGTGGAACAGGTGATTCTTCAAGACAGAGCAGGACACCCCTGATCTGACGGTACATCACATGTCCTGATAACAGACTGCTGATTTTTACTTCAGGCTGAAGAAACACATGTATAAGCAGTTGTTTTTAACGTGCTGCCAATGAAGTGTGTCCTTGAGCAGAGAGTGTGAGGGTTACCTGGACGACAGGCCCTCCAGGGCTTTGTTGAGACACTGTGGAGTGTTGTCAGTGGACGGCGGCGCGTCTGGAGTGTCTGCTTTACAGTCGCCCTCCAAGTCTCCCTCCCCTTCACTGGGCATTCCCAGCCTGTCCTCTCCATCTGCTTCCTATACAGCGTGCACACACACACACACACACACACACACATACACACATACACACATACACACATACACACATACACACATACACACAT
>JBBPCZ010000042.1:12808296-12828276 GCA_037974445.1 Brycinus macrolepidotus
GTGTGTTTTCAACTGCAGGAGACATAGTTATCACCCAGAGGTCTCAGCTGCTCCCAGAAAACGTAGATATGCTTTTTGTTCAGTAATATGACTATATCTTAGGCTAGGCTGTGTAGCTGTAACCATCTCAGGTTCAGAGTGCTGTATCATGCTTAAAGAAAAATCTGGTCATTCTGTACTATGAGCACTGACAGTGCACTACTTTGATCTACGGTTTGCACTTATTTTCACTTAAAATAGATTAAGAAAAGTTGTATTTATTTTTGTTAATTATATTGTTTTTATTTTTTATGTTCAGCTTGTGAAAAGGAGTTCAGTTAGAAGGTCATACATAGCTTCAGTAAGTTAGGAGTTCATGCACAGTTATAAGGTTGGATGAAGCTGCTACTGCATATGATAATTCAAGCTTAATAACTAATCATTAAAAGTAAAACTGGAGTGATCAGTTACATTATTTCAAAACGCACCTGGGTTGTTTTGTGTTTTTGACTTTCAGTCAAATGAAAGGCTTTTTCCAGTCATCTATTTCATCTTTAAAGTTATCTGAAAAATCTTGTCAAAATCTCGTCTCGTCTCGTTCTCGTGAACCCAACATTGTGTATCGTCTCGTGAGCAGAGCTGAGCGTCTCGTCACACCCCTAATAGGTAACTATGCAATTTTCAATTAATAACATGTGAAACCCTCTAAAACACATCCCCAAAACGCTTTTCACTCAGGAACACGTTCATTTCAATCATCCCTCAAAAGAGGTTAGTAACATTGTGATTAATTATTGGTTTATTAAATTAATTTATCGGTCTACTCGCACTTTAGGAGTGTTCGTAAAAAAAAAAAAAGAAAAAAAAAAGAAAAAAGCTGATTGTTAAGTTGTTGGGTAAATATTGTAGAAGTATTCCTAAATATGATGTAGAAAGAAAGTAACTGCATTCTGAATACTGTCTTTTTGGTATTCTGTTACATTTCAACCCTGACTGTAATATTATATAGTGTTACTGTAGTGCTGGGAAGCTCTAAGGAACAAAAAAAAAGCAGGACATTAAGTACTTACACACAAATCAAGATGCTAACTGAACTACCACTAGCTGAGCTTGCTTTTTTTCCATTCAAATGCTCATTTGTGATTGTGTGAACACATGCCATTTGCATAACCTGTTTTCTGAAGAAAGATTTAAAAAAAAAAAAAAAAGTCACAGGGGGAGAGTCACCAACTGACTCCAAAACCGCACCCTATTAGTCATACAGCACTCTACTCAGGGTGTAAATTCCACTTGCTCGTGTGTTGTGTAGTGTGTTGTGGGGCTGCGTGGTAATGGAAAAAATGATCATCATGATTATTTTGCTCAAAATCTTTGTTGCTTATTATAGCTAGAAGTGGGTTTTTGAATCATTTTGGCAACAAATAGCACTCTATCATTTGAAACCAATGGGAAAAAGGCATCTACTTTATCATGTACATTATAAACCTTAACTCCTTTAAATGCATAGGCAAAATCTTTGAATCAAAGTAAGACTGGTTCTCGGTCACATTAACTGCATATTTTAAACGTTAACTGTATGCAATCAGTATGTCAACATGTTTTAATCAGGGATGACACAATACCACTTTTTCATATCCAATACCGATACCGATCTGATACGGCCTTTTTCACTCTCTTCGACAACTAAGCTGTTAATAATACACTCATCTGGACGCACAATGAATCTGAAATGGCTTCCTACTTCCTTTACAGTGTGCTATGTAAGTTATAAAATTTGTTTTTCTACACCCATATGGTGCACAGTGTGAGCATTATGAATTCTGTATACATGGCTGAATCGCCAGCGGTTCTTTTTTCAACATTTTATGCTACACTATTTAGGTATTTTAATTCCTGCATAGTGCACTATGAGGGAGTAGGGAGCCATATGAGACACAGCCTTGCTGCTCATCTGTGTTATTCACTGACATCTCTCTTTATGGCATCTCTATGAGGCAGTTGGTGGCCTAGTGGTTAGGTAGCTGCCCTTGTGACTGGATGGAATCCCGGGACTGCCAGGAGCACAACTGAGGTTCTCTTGAGCAAGTTCCCAGTGGGCACTGCATCACTGGCTGCCCACTGCTTCACTTGGTGAACGGTTTAAACGCAGAGAAAGAATTTCACAACATTCACATTGTGTGGTGTGCTGCCCTGTGTTCACGCGTGACTATAAGGACGCTTTACTTTATGCTGATCAAAGTTTGGTTAAGCACAGTTTGATCAACGTAAAGTAAATCGTTTCTGATACCAGATCCAGAGATTTTGGCCCATATCAGACCGATACGGAGACAGAGTATCGGACTGGCACACCCATGGTTTTAATGCACCAATATTTAGCAATAGCCAAGTTAACTATCAATTAGGGTTTATCAAATGAGGAAGCCAAAAAAAAAGCATGATATCTGAACTATGAAGCGGCGAGCCACTTCGGATCCTGACGGTGACATCCAACACTGGGCCTGTCTGGTGGGCCTGTCTGTGTGGCCAGCGCCAGGAGGTCATCATGCTACACTGAGCTCAGAAGGGCAGATGAAGCGGTAAACTGAGCAGAGCACCGTTCACTAAAGCTCCACTGCCTCACCAGCTCACGAGAGACAGGCTGCTGTTTCTGCTTCTGCTATTCCGAGCCAAAAGACAAAGTTACCGTGAGCAGGCCGTGAAGCTTGAGCCCAGTTTTGCCTCATGTCACTGGACATGAGCTACCGGCATCCTCCGGCTCATTCAGAGCGAGAGAATAAAAAGGCCGTTTTGTAATAAAGAGCAGACGCCGCTAACGGAGCGATGAGGCTGACCTTGAGAAGATGCATCTGGCTGCAAAGGGATGAAAACAAAGCACAGCCTGTGAGGCCACAGCTTTGACTGTATTAGACTAATGTTTGCAAACAAAACAGCCAACAATAATAAAAAAAAAAAGGGACCTGCAGGTTTATGTCAGTTACTATTCAGGCATGTTATGTATAAGGTTCAAGAGTTCAAAGTAGTGATGAAATTGTTATAAATCTGACTAATGTCAGGAACAGGGCTTCATACATTTAACCTGAGGATAACCTAATGTTTACCACAAATACGAGCTACTATTGAGCAATTTTCAATATCAGCCAATAGCCAAAAAGCTAATATTGGTACACTAATAGCCTTAACATGAAAAGCAGGCTCTCTATTCTACTGTTAATTAAATAGGAAACAGCTCTTGTCAACATCAAGCCCTTTTAAAGGCCCTGTCTGTAATCAACAGACTCGGACATGTGACTGCCTGTGACACTCATTTTAAATCGTTTCTCTGTGCTCTGTGTCCATTTTACTAAGCTTAATAAAATGCCTCAGGCCATCATGCAAAAAAAAAAAAAAAAAAAAAAGACTTTATTGGCCCAAACTCAAGGCAAGCAAATTAGACCAATCCACCTAAACTGCCCTGTGAAAAAAAGGAAAAGACTTATTCTCATTTGTTTGCACTTTGTTATTCATAACAACTAGTTTGACTTTGCCTACTTATGGCCAAATATTAGGACAACCTCGCCAACACGGCTGTCTTTCACAAGTCTTGGGAAATGCTGACCATATGACGTCTTCTACTGCACAAACTAACATTCGAGTCATTTCTTCAACTCATTCTACTGCTACTTCAGGCTCAGCATTCACGTAACAACTGTAACCGTACCTAAAATAATGATACTGAACAAACCAGTATTCAGAGCTTAACCTACGATTCAAAATACACTCATATGCCTGTGCAGAACTGGTTTAGATTCAATCAAGTTAGTTGTACTAATGTAAGTCCATGTACTGGTAAAGTCTGGCTCAGAGAGACTGGTCAGTTTAGACTCTACCAGATACTGGATTCCATTTCACCCCTCCACAGTTACTATTTCTGCGAAAGGCTCTAATTTCTTTCTCCCCTGTTGGCTGGACTGCTTAGCTGCTGCTCGCACGTCTCACATTTTTGGCCAAAAGGCTAACACAAGAAGAAAAAGAGCACTTAATGATCTTCCAGGTGCTGGATGTCCCACTGCAGCTCAGCTCCTCCTCAGGTTGTTTGATAATTGATTAATCTACTCAACCCATCTCTCCTCACTGAAAAATGACACCTGGTATTTCTTACCACCTCCTGACCTCATGAAGACCCGTGTTATTGAAGAGAACTAAAACTGCACTACAGTAGTAAATCCACAGACTCTGAGCTCTGCTTCTGGAGACCCTCAACTTCTTCTCTCAGTGTGGTGGGCTCTTCAGGTCCTCCTTTTTGCACCTTGCATTAGAACAAATTTAAAGCTAGCTACTCAGCTCAATAAATGCTCCATTATTTCAGTCAGCAGTGTGTGTGTGTGTGTGTGTGTGTGTGTTTCAATCTCAGAAAAATATAAGTGGAGTTAGTCAACATCAGCTCTCTACATATTATGTTTTGTAAGTCACTCAACAGTGAAAACCAGCTAACCTGACAACAGTTAGATAGCTACTTAGCTCAATAAATGCTTCATTATTTCAGTCAGCAGTGTGTATGTGTGTTTTTTAATCTCAGAACAATATAAGTGGAGTTATTCAGCATCAGCTCCCTACACATTATGTTCAGGAGTGAAAACCAGCTAACCTGACTACAGTTAGATAGCTACTCAGTTCAATAAATGCTACTTTATTTCAGTCAGCAGTGTTTTTGTGTGTTTTTAATCCCAGAATAAGATTAGTCAGCATCATGTCCCTACATATTATGTTCTGTAAGTCACCCAACAGTGAAAACTAGCTGACCTGACTACAGTTAGCTAGCAGTAGCCTAGCCAGGCATATATAGGACTCAGCAACGACGTGACAAACGTTTAAATAAGAGTTCAATATGAAAACAAGCCTGTTTTAGGTCGGATAATCAGTCATCAGTTTCTATGGTGTGTTTAGTGTGAGCAGTGTGCTGTGGATGCGGTGTGGAGAATTATGTAAGCTAATGTTAGCTTGCTAACAGAGAGATGTGTTTGTTTTTGTATCCAGAGCTAGTTAGTTGTGTGTGTGCGTGTGTTTACGGTTGACAAGTCTTCCTAACAGGCTTATCTGAGCTACTGAAGGCTCTGAGAGAGGGAACAGGCTGGTCGTTACCTTGTCACTGAGGTTCTCCGTGCTGTCAGGGTCTCCTCCTCCAGCTCCTCTCTTCCTCAGCTCCGTCATCTTCCCCCGTTCCTGTTTTTATTGTTTTTCTGTCGTCCACAGAAGCATAGAAGAGTGCAGGAGAGGAGAGGGGGGCGAGGGGTTTACAGCAAGAGCCCGTTCTGCTAATCCGTCTTAACTAAACCTGCAGAGGACCATCAGACCAGACTGAGGACCTCAAAGGAGCCTGGACTCCTGGACTCTCTCGGATCCACTCAGGAGCGCAGACTGCAGACATCCGTCCTCCTCTCCTCCTCCCTGCAGGAGCTGCGGCTCAGGACTGAAAGAGAGAGGCTCTCTCTCTAACTCTCTCTCTCTGTCTCTCACACGCACACACTCTCTCTCTCTCTCTCTCTCTAACTCTCTCTCACACACACAGACACACACACTCTCTCTTTCTCTTTCTCTCTCACACACACGCACACACTCTCTTTCTCTCTCTCTCTCTCTCTCTCACACACACACTCTCTCTCTCACACATAGACACGCGCGCGCGCACGCTCGCTCTCTCTCTCTCTCTCTCTCTCTCTCTCACACACACACACACACGCTCTCTCTCTTTCTCTCTTTCTCTCTCTCTCTCTCTCTCTCTCTCTCTCTCTCTCTCTCTCTAACGGAGCGCGCGCACAGCCCAGCGGCTGTTCCGACTGGACTCACTTTATTATTCTTGTTGTTGTTGTTGTTGTTATATTATGATATTACAATGATAATATTAGTATACATTATTATACATTATTAATTTATTATTCGATATTTTATAGTGTAATACTATAGTATATATATATATAGTATAATACCATAATATAATATTGTCATATATAATATTACAATAAAGTGATCATTTGTATACATAATTATACATTATTAATTTATTACTGGACTTTTTTTACTATAATATTATGATATAATTAATACTATACTATTGTAATATCGTCATATATAATCTTACAATAAAATTATACTATTATAATAATATTACAATAATGTAATTTTTATACATTATTCATTTATTATTATATATTGTAATACTTTTTCTGCCTCCTTTTCCTTTTACATTAATTTTTATTAAAACAATATATATTTAATGTAATTTGACTTTTATGCTATCCAAAAAGCGTTTGATATTCATTGTTTTACTGGTTTTCATGTATGGAAGTGTTATTTACATTAATCAGCTAACATCATTTCAGATGAATAATTTTACAGTGTGATCATTATGAGTAAATACTTCAGGCTCTACTGATACAATTTCGATACTTTTTTTTTCCAATGTTTGGACCCATTTCAGATCCATTACAGAGTTATAAAGGTAATGTTTTTACAGATGCGCTCTCTTTCCGATCACCTGCTTTTAATATACTGGGTTTGATGGTATTTCATTTTTTGATCTGTTCTGATATGATATGTGGTGATATTTAAAATATTCCTATGATACAGTGTAATATGATTTTGTTTCTAGTCATCTGATCATGTTCAAAAATGTAGGCAATGAATTTGGTAAAATTTCAGCTGTTGGTGTTTTATGGTGGGATACATTTCTTTTCCTTAATGGGGGTCATACTTAACCTTTTCCTGCATTTTATATTTCCCCTGAAGTCCACTTCTGATGTTTTTTGTGGTTTCATGTAGCAACAAAAGAATTAGTTTTAACATCATTTTCCAAATTCTATCTGTTAGAAATAAACAGTCTACATTTGTTATTGCACCTTTAAGACTGATATATGTAAAAAAAACCTGTTCTGAGTGGCTGTCCTGCATTGTGCCTCATTCAGAAAGCGGTCCAGAATGAAACACTCCTTATAACTTCGTTGTGAATAGGTGGAGCCAAATTGCGGCGGGCCAAATAGACAGACGTATATAAATTAGTTGGTTCTTGTGACATAAAAACTCTGAAGGCAAAATGGGCTGTTTTCGCAGCATAATTTCCATAACTGAACATTTTGAGACTTCAAATTCTAATTTTAAAAAGGCCAGGGAAATTTGGTTATCTATGATAGGGCACCTTTAAAGTTTGATTAACACAATAGGTTCATCCCCATCCACCCTCATTTCTACCCTAATCAGGTTGATGCTAAATATTTTTAGATCTGCTTGAAAAAGGAAAAAGATTGAGACCACTGTCATCTTAAAACATTTACAATGCGAAGGTGAATTTGCATACATTTTGGTTGATCCACTCATTTTAAAATGGACTACTTTTTTCTCATTGCTGCGGATAAACAACGACTGTGACAGTCATAGGGTTTTCGTTCAAGCAGAACGAACTGTTTCACAGCTGATAAAAGTTTAATGGAATTTGTTATGGATTGAAGTAGGAATGCAAGATTACTCATCAGTCCAATCAATCGTAGGTTACCAAAAGAAATCGCATCAGTAGAGTCTGAGCTACAATCAAATAACAAATTGTTGCCTTGCAAATTAAAATTATGTCAGATGTTGGTGCTGCCTAAGATGTGCAAATATAAAATCCAGTCATTAAACAGTCACTGCCAATTAGTGATTTAGCAAATAATTTGACGATTAATCAAGCAATCATTTACTAAATTTATACATGAAATTAATTTTACGTCGTATACATTCGTTCATTTTTTGCGACCCCTTATTCCTTACTAGGGTCGCGGCTACCCGGAGACGATCCCGGGACCAGCAGGCGCGAGGCAGGGACTCATCCTGGGCGGGGCACCAGCCCACCGCAGGGCGACTTTGTATACATGAAATGTGTAAGTAAACACACGTTTGTGAATTCCTGCTGGTGTGGGTTTCCTTCCTTTCAATGATGTGCACAAAAGCATTTTATGTGCTAACAGCTCCGCCTTGTGGAAAACATTCAAATTGAACACAGCTTCATAAAGACCTGCAGATTTTCTGTTCATCAATCAAACTGCGATTTACTCATTAAGCCGATTCAATCCCAATGTGCATTTATAATTGATTATTTATTTGATCAAGTAATTGTTATGGCTCAAGTAAGTTCATGGGAGAAAATGTATGTATGTTTTTCAAAACTACATTTATTTATGTAAAGCAGGGTTCACAAGCCTCCATCCTGGAGATCTACTCCAGCCTGCCTCTCCCAATTACTCAACGCTCCAGCCAATCAGGGACTTTTGAAGAAGTTCATTAACCTGAGCAGGTGTTACAGATTGTGGCTGGAATTAGATTTCTTAGCAGGGTAGCTCTCCAGGTCCTGGGTTGGTGACCACCGATGTAAACATTGTGACAATAAATCCCACATGTGCTGTGAGAAATGATTCCTGAATGAATGTAGATCTCATTTGCATTTTTATGACAGTTGAACTCAACCAAGTCATTCCAACACCATAGAAGGTGCAAAATGCCCGAAAGTCATTTCGTTTCGGGCTATAATTTCATGGGTAAAGCCAGCAACGATTTGGGACCTTATTATTTACCTACTTACAAAATGCATCATGTTCCTGGAGGAATGTTTCATTTTACTGTGTAGATGACCGAAATGACACTTGACTTGACCCCTTGTTGCACTGCAATCAGCTCAAAGTTTCAAATGAGCTTTTCTTACCCATCGTAGTTGATTTATTCCTTTCTGATAATGTCAAGCATGTGATATTTAAAACGTCTGACTTCTTTGATCTCCGAAATCCAGAACTGAGACATTTTTGGCAGTGTTTAAAAATTGCGGACAATAAATTTGGTAACATTTCAACGCTTGCTATCTTATGATGCAGTACATTTCTTTTCCTTAATGGGGCCATACCTAACCTTTTCCTTGTATATTATAGTTCATAATTTTAACAAAATTTTCCAACATCTAGAAATAAGCACTTTACATTGGTAACTCCATAACCTGTTCTGAGTGGCTGCCCTGATTGGTCTCCAAACAACAAAAATGAAGCATTTTTATCATCAGCATGCAAACTATAGAGGACAAATAAAAGCATGTTTCCCAAAAATGCAGGATTAAATGACATGGAAAAGAAGACGCTGCTGGTGGTAAACAGCAAGAATTTAATTGAAATTAAATTAAAAATATGAGTACCAGATCTATTGCATTATAGTAACAGTACAGTTCAGAGTTACTCTACGAGGAGGGAGGAGGGCATGTAGTTGTACATGAACACAAATGCACAATGAACATCCAGCTACCACAGATTGCACACCAGATACTGTAGCAATGCAGTCTAACACAAGACCACCAAAAAAGAGAATCCTTTTGTTTTTTTTGTCTGTTTGTTTGTTTGTTTGTTTTTTTAGTTCAGTCCATGATTTTCATACATAGAGTACAAAAAGTCGACCCGGAGACTTTGGGCCACACCTTCAGCATACCTGGCTACTCTGTACACAACGCTCTGGGCTTCAGATTCAACATAGTCTTCGATAATGCCATAGAAATGAAAGAAAAAAAAATCAAAACAATAATAAAGAAAAAGAAACAATAATAATGCCAAACATGTACAATGCACTGACACAGAAAGTCAGCTGTGTTAGACATGCAACAAGTAACCCAACTTGCTGGAAAAAAGTACAATAATCAATCATAAAAAAAGGAAACATTATAATTGCATAAATACTTTGTACAGTTTGTCTCGCTGTAAAGGAACGCACCCCTTTAAAATGATCACCTACAACATAAAAATGCTTTTGATAAAACCATGATCTCAAACGTCTCTTTCTGTTTTGCGGAAATAAAGGTGGACCGATCCAGCCTTTCAGCTGCTCGTCGACAGCAAAATCCCAACAGCTGTGATGTTAAGATTGCACGCTAAATTACAGTACATGAATGTATAATAACCATAATCATAATTATAACGGGTGCATATTAGGCTGTATGGAAAGTGATGGGGAAAAGAATAAAAAATGGTGAATAATACATTACTGCACATGTGTAGAATCTTGTCATTTAAAGTGATCTGTGTTTAATAGTTTAAAAAAAAAAGTGGAAAAAAAAGTTTCTTTTTCAACAAAGCAGCACTTTCAATGCAGTATTGCCCACAGTACCACTGACGAAAGACAACAGGAATAAAAGGAAAAGGTTCATGTCATAATCTCTTCTCACCTCCGTCTCAGCCATGATTCCAGTTGCTCAACACCTTTCACAAAACACGAAATCCCTTTTCTCACAAGGACACACTCCAGATTCTGCAATACAGCCTTTCTCAAATTGTTTCTAGACAACGCACGGTTCATTCATTCTACAAACGTTTAAAGTGTCAATCCAACGGTTTCTGTACGAGAAACTGTGATGCTGATATTTGACCACATTGTGGCCTTGGGACAAGCTTCGTGAAATCAGTTTTCTCAGTTAAGTGTGTTTAGTGTCAGAGAGAAACATTAAAGTTAATTCATAGCACATTTAGTAATAAACAGACAATTGTAAGACACGCAAATAAACAAAAAAGTCCCTCGTTAGCCTAAATGTACAAAATACAACAGTGACTACATGCAGTACTCAGTCAGTTGGATAGATCCATGTATATATTTCACATAATTTTCCAGAACCATAATCAGCACCTAAATGCTCAACAAATCCATGTTCCAATCAGTTCTTTACAAGCCCTGATATGATGTGAAATGAGATTACATTAAATAACTGGGAAATGCTCCACGCCGTGGGCTTGAGAATGTCTTAGCAGTGTGGAACAGAAAAAGAAATCGCTCCATCATTCGTAAATACACTAAAGGTTCTACACCATGGCAGTCTGGCAACGGAACTTAAAACGGACAAGGATCTCTGTCAGCTACTGGCAAAACAGTTTTGATACTGTGGGCAACACAAAGTTAACACACTGTAAACGAAAAAAAAAAAAAAGAAGTATTTGCATAACTAGACACGGAAATAATGTCGACCCAACAAACATTTATTATTAACATTCATAGTTCCCGATATTACACCCGCTGGGATTCTGTGACTAGTGACAGACTACACACAACCGCTTCAGTTTTTTTCCGTGGTATGTTATAATGCTATGTTACAGGCAATGTCTTTTTTTCTTTCTCTCTTAATAATGATTCCTCATTTTCCTGTTCTAGTTTAAAAAGGCCATTGTAATTATTTACAATATAAACACATTTCGTCATATTTCATGAAGGAGGGTTTGCGCATTTCTAAGATCTACAAGTTCATGGAAAATGCTTGTGTCGATATGATCGAGTGTGACGTGAAAGAAAACAAAGGTGAAAAATGGGACAAACATCTCCCGTCACTCTGCGTCAATCTCCCGCCTCAATCCATGAAACAACGGACATTTCAGTTTACGTCAGTGCTTTACAAACATGGGTCTCTTGGTGGCTGTGGTGAGGAGTTTTCTCTAGCGATACGGGGGTTTGGGGCAGAAGAGCATGTGGTGAGATAAGGGTCTGGGGGGGTGAACGGAGGTCTAGTTTTTTGAACCTTCTTCTGAGGCCCGCTCATGCTGCAGGTTGTAGTAACAGTTCTGACACACGCGGACGGGGGAGGAGATCTTCAGCCGCTTGATCTCTGACTGGAAGCGACTGCACCTATGGGAGCAGAAATACGAGAGTTAAATCAAGGTGCTGGAACAGGGCAGGAATGAACTCAACACATTTCCATACCCTGAATCCCTGCCTTAAGGTCTAACGTAACTAAAAAATAATAAAAAAATATATATACCCCAGCAATTAGCATCATAGCAACCTGTATGCCTAAATGATCACACACACGTTCCTCAAACTGCAGTTAATCTCAAACAGCCTTGCTTTAGTGATCCCCTACACTAAAGACAAAAGTTGCAAAAGTTTGGAATCACTTGCCATTTTAACCATTACATTTACAATAAAATATATATTTAATATATATAACTTGAGTATATAATGTGAGTTTAAAGTAATTTTTCAGCGATTATTTGTTATTTGCAAGTTATCTGCTTTGAGATACGAGATTCTTGCATCTATCAGTCCATCACTGTGACCCATCCAACCCACCATCTTTTTAATGCCACTTACAGTTTTTAGTGTCTTATTAATCATTTAAAACCTGTAAAGTTACGGCTTCTGAGTGATGCAATCGTCTAAAGTGTTCCAATTGTTGGCAGATTGCAAGTTCGATCCCCAGTGGTCCCACAGCCATCCGTGACCGTGACAATTAGCTTTGCTCTCTCTGAGTGAGTAGGACGGCCCTCCCTCTCCCCATTACTAAGTGCAATGCTATCCAGCATGGGTGTTTCTTAGCTAACATAACAGAATTAGCGTTCTTCTCCAAGCACGTTAAAATGTTGCATTAGTAGCAGTTGACTTGGAGGGCGCTAGAACTTCACACCCTCCAAATGTTGGTGGTATTGTGAGGTTTGAGTCCTAACTAAATTAGAAGCATTCTCTGCAACAAATACTATTGTATTATTACAGAAAATACTGATTCCAAACTTTTGAATGGCAGTTCATCTTACACAGCCCAAACTAAAAGTAGCATCCTTCGTAATACTTTAATAATCATTTAAAAATCATATACTTTTGTCCATTTCTTGTTAAGGACATTATCCTCATAACTCAAGTGCAAAACTAAAGAGGCAAAGCTACATGAAACCAAGTCTAAGTGCTAACAGAGTTCTCTTGACTTCTTACTTCTGGCAGAAGAGCTGGCCGCAGTTCCTGCAGTGGTGGCGTCTCTCGGTGAGGGAGAATCGCACAGCACAGCCAGAGCAGCTGTCAACCTGCTCGTCCTTCACCCAGTGGTCAGCCGCAGAACGGCCTGGCTGCTCGCTCACTGACCAGCTGAAGACACGACCGCGCCCGTCGCCCACCAGGATCTTACTGTGGTCCCTGACCAGAGAAGAGTTACGGTTAGGAGGATGTGTTTGATAAAGGGTCAGAAGATCTACGAGGGGTGTCTGATTCTCTACTGGAGGGCCAGAGACAAGCACAGTTAGTGATTTCTTTGCTCTATCGCAGCTACTAAACTTTACTGTTTTGATGACTTATGTGTCTGAGCAAGAAAAAAATCACCAAACTGTGCCAGGCTAAGGTTCTCCTGGTGCAGAGCTGCACATAGAGGCTACACAAGAAAACTGTTTTAAATGAGTACTTATTAGTGATATGTTTATGTGATGATCACTGCTTTGTTGTACTGCAGTAGGGGAAATACTTTTATAGGACAGTTGGAGCACTTCTTGTCAAATTACACATTGCTTGTTGATTTTGTAACATCACATCTGCATGTAAACCTAAATATGACAGAAACAACAGCTTAGTCACAAAGCAGTAGACCACACAAACTTACAGAGAAGGGCTGTTGTGTGCTGAAGCACACAGCACATAAACATCTTCTATACTCAGTTGTATCACTCACTACACAGTTCCAAACCACCTCAGGAAGTACAAGAATTGTGCATCAGGAGCTTCACAGAATAAGATCACTATGCACAATGCCAAATGCCACTGGAGCAGTGGCAGCTCTATATTAATGCTCATGGTTTTGGTATGGGATGTCCAATGAGCTCATATATAGGTGTAATAGTCTTTTTACGGGGCAGCTGGTGGGCTAGTGGTTAGGGTCGTGGGTTCGAATCCCAGGACTGTTAGTGGCACCACTGAGGTACCCTTGAGCAAATTTTCTTGTAGGTACTTGGCAGTCATATGGGGATTTTGCTCTGCACACCTGATCAGGCTATGCCACATTCTATTTTATTTTATTTTTTAAATCCATTTAGGTTCAGCAACTAAATGGCTATCGTGCAGTAACATTTGAGGGCATGCCATATCGAAGTTTGTGCCTGCAGATGATATATTATCTTTTCACAAAACATTTAACCATAGGTGCCCAACATTTAGCATGCAACCTTCCATTATTGCATAACTGTCCTGAATTTGTCTTGCTATGGTTCCTTACCAGTGCCTTTACTAGCAGAGAAAAAGTATATGGTTGTCTTGTGAAATGTGAAAGTAAGGTGTTTGAAACGCTATAAAACAGCTCATTCCAAAACGTATCAGTTCAGAGTGTGTGCAGTCTATGCACATAATACAAAATATAGCATTTTATAGTAAACAGAGTGTTTACTTTGAGATGGCGAGCGCTGTGATTTCCGCCGGTTGAGCGTTGTCCTTGCGGTCGAAGGCGGTGTGCATGGTGAGTTTGCTCCGGAACACCAGCTGTCTCTCCCATCTGTAGCCTGTTCAGAGGAGACAACAGCAACACAGTGCTTAGAACTGCCAGCCGCTCAGACCCACAACTCTGTGAGGTGACCTGCAGAAAATATGCGGCAACCTCTACGGAGGAAGATGCTTCCAACTAATACGCTTCCAACTAACCTTGTTTACCTGTAATGCTGCACAATGATCTGACTGTGCAAACAAATGAAGGTGTCTGAAACATGTTATGTTTGTGTGTAATTTGTCCATATTAAATAAATTACCTTGTTGTTCATTAGATAGCAATGAGGAGTCAATGTGTTGCCTGTTTCATATTATAGAAAGGTTTACTACTCCAGGAGCCCTGCATGTGTAGAAGTGTGAAGGCAAAATACACTTATTTGTACTTACTGAATAAATTACTGTTATTCATTAATTTTGCTCCAGCAGTGTTTTATTGCAGCTCTAACCAGATTCGCGTGATGCTCGCATTCAAATATTCATGAAGACCAAGTCAATCAGGTGTGTTTAAATTAAAACTTTGTAAAAAATGACACTCTGGCTGATGAGGGTGTGGATCTGGGGCAGGTGCACGCAGTGATTGTGCAACACCATACCGAAATAATAATAATAATAATAATAAGAAGAAGAAGAAGAAGAAGAAGAAGAACTATGCAGCCCCAAAGCCTGACAAGACTGGGCCCCAGGACAAAGAAGTTTGAGAAACGTTGCACTACAGTATCTATTAGAAATTTTGCCTACTTGTAATTTTCTTATTTTTTTATTCACAAATTTAGATTTTCATTGATTGATTTATTGATAAAAATCAGTAGTCACATGTGACCAAAATCCTTAACTCAATGAGAAATGTGCACCTTTTATCAATTTGGTTTGATCAGTTTGAAAATGTTCTCTAGAATGTTCATGAAAGCTCAGTGAACAAATGGACTGTTTGAAATGTAAAATACTGCCATTAATAGAATTATGCTGGTTTCTGCAACCTCCATCAAATTTTCATTGCACATGCCCCCATTCTCAGATTATTGCGTAGATCAGAATCAGCATCTTTTTTGGCCAGTCCTAACACTGAGATGAGCCATAAATATCTTAGGTTGTCATGCAGTACCTGCTCTTAGCCTGTTGTAGGGCCGGGCTTCCATGGTGCTGGGCTGCAGAGGCTGAGGGGCAGCTCCGTGTGGAGGTGCAGAGTGTGGTGGGTGTGGGTTGCCATGTTGTGCGGGGCCAAGCCTGCCTTGACCCTCAGAGTAATTCACAAACACAAAGCCATCCTTTTCATCAATGCTGAGTGTGTCCGACCAGCGGCGGGAGTCATCCGAGCTGCTGTCTACCGACCACGAGGCCCCTGCGCGGGGCTTCGGCCTGTGGACGGTGCTGCCAGGCTGGCTGCCGGAGCTGCGGGGTTTGGGCTCTTGACTCAAGCTGGTCTCCTCACCCTCCGACTCGCTGCTGTCATCATCTGGAGCTTCGCGCCCATCTTTAAGATGATATGAGCAATTAATAAAGGAAGCATATACTGGTAATTGAGAAGAACATACACAACATTATTAATAAACAAAAAGTCAGTTGAATATCTGAGAAGCCATCATGAAGCCTGATTTTTTACTGGACTTTTGTCCAGTTTTGTAAATAACTATATGTCATACAGTATCAGAAACCACATAGGCAAGGACATAATGCAGTTTTCAAAATACTAACTAGTGCACATAAGCTGCCATTGCATGTTAGTTGCATTAACTTAGTAGCTTCAGGCTGCAGTGCAAAACTACAGAAGGAAAACTTACAGAAGTACTGTCTGTAAGAAGAAAACTGAATCAATTTTTATCACACCAGCATATTGCAAGTTAAAACAGATGGTGTTACCTGAAAAAGAATCAGTTTGTGTTAGTGTAAGACATATTGGAGGTATGTTACCAATTTTTTCCTCTCCACAGCAGTCTGGTACATCTGGAGGCTCCACTGGCTCTGGCGCAGGGGTTTCTGGGACTTGTAGGAATTCCATTCTCCAGAACTACAAGAAAAACTTGTTCACTAAGAGCTGCCACATTACATTCCAACAAAGGCAATTTAAAACAAAGTAAGATCAACATATTGAATATTTTGGAATTATGGTATGGCCATCGGTTACCCTGACAACTCCATCCGAGTGTCCCGTCACAATGACGTTCTGGGTGTCCCATTCATTCATCTCGGACACACAGCAGCAGAGGATCTGCTGGCTGCGGCCTGTGAACGTGTTGGCACTGGCTATGGGGTTACCATTAATGCTCCACACGTGGATATACGTGCCAGCACTGGACACTATGTCTCCCTGTGCAAAAAAGAATACAATCATATCTTTTAGTGTGTCAGGAGAATGAAATACAATAAATGTAAAAAAATAAAAATAAAAAAAAAGGTTTAAGGCGGTGAACTTTTAAAATGACATCTAACTTTTTTTTTTGTGCTGCATGCACTCTCTCTCCATATCACTGTTGTAACTGAAGCTATGGTTTGTATTCTTTGGGCAAGAGGTTTTGAAAGAGATCTAATGAAAGGTTAATGCTCACTTTTTTCAAAAGAAAAGCTCATTTAAAAATGGGTAACACATCTCCGTGTCAAAGTAATAAATTCTCTTAAAGATAAAAATCTGACAAATTTGAGTTATGATATATTTAATTTGATTAGATCATATTTAGTTATCATATATTTAATATGATGTTTCCAGGTTCTAAAGGTCACAACAATACAGCAATAATGTGTACACAAGTGAACACACACAGATCAGCAGAAGGCAAAACACATAATACATTAAATATATTTATACAAAAAAAACAGAAAAGTTTTAAGCTGAGATAAGAAAGAAATGAATGAAGAGAAATCATTGAGATTCTGTGGAGGCGAATTTCATAATTTGCGAGACATGACTGTAAACGACCTTCTGCCCATGGAAGTGAGTTTGAATCAATCTTAGGTCCTTATGAACAATGCAACCCTATAAAAAATATGCACACTCACATACACCAATGAACCATTGCAATGAAACCACCTGTCCAGTATTGTGTAGGTCTCTAAATATTATAAAGGTCTCTGCTAAAACAACTCTGACATGTTGAGGCATGAACTCCAAAAGAACCTTGAAAGTTCGCTGTGATATCTGGCACCAAGACGTAGGCAGATCCTTTAAATCCTGTAAGTAGACTAGGAGTAGACTAGTTTGTCTGGCACATATCACAGATGTTAAATCAGATTTAGATCAAAGGAATTTGGAAACCAAGTGAACACTTTGAACTCTTTGGGATGTTCCTCAAATCATCCCTAAACAATTTTCATATTACAGCAGTCATACTTTAATAATTTGTGTCACACTAGCTGGAGACACATTTCAGTATCAAGTATAAATTTTCACTTGCTTTATACTGTTGTACTGTTTACACTGGCTACACTGGCTATACCGGTTATACTTTTTACACTGCACATTTTTTCCATCTTTGCACATTTTATTTTACTTATATTTATTTACAGTGCACAGAGAGCTGTCCACACACTATACTTCATTATTTGCACTGTTCTGCTTGTTGCACTGTAATGTGTACAACGTGGAACCTGAGCTTTGCCATTTCGTCTCTCTGTATACTTGTATATAGTTGAGATGACAAAGTTCATTTTGACTTTGACTAAATGCATATGGTTGAAATCTTATTTCACAACCCAGATGGTCACATAAAACGACCAGGAGTAAACAGGGTCTAAATGTAAATGAGTACTGTAGCGGCTGTTGGTAATCTGGTTTAGTTGGGAGGCTGACAAGAAAGACATATGCATAATATAAATATATTTAAATGGCAAGTTTTGTTTAATTGCCCTGGCAGTCCAATCAGTACGCATATTTTTTCCTGAAATCTTAGTCATATAAAACAGAATCCGTAATGAAGCAGCTGACACAGTCACTTAACCTACCAATCAGAGAACCTAGACCTTTCTCTGACCATAGTCCACACATATTATGAGTGCTCATGTTAGTTGCACTTGCCGATTCCAATGTCCATAAGAATAACTTACAGTGAGCTCATTGATGCAGAGCGCAGAGACAGGAGCGCGGTGGCCCCTCAGCTGCGTGACGAAGGACAGCTTGTTCAGGTCCCAGATGATGCAGGTACGGTCACGAGAGCCACTCACAACGATGTGGTATGCTGAAGATGCTGTCAAGCACGTCACTGCATCAGTGTGGCCTAGTAGAGCCTATAAACAGGGCACAAGAAAGCTTATAGTACAGAGAAGGAATATTCAGTGTAGAGATCCTGACTGCACAACATGTCTTGTCTTGTCTTCTGGTCTAAATGGCTGGGTATCGCAAATCAAAATTTCACGACTCATTCATTTTGATCACTATAAAAGTAGAAATCACAAATTCAGGTTACCCAGTAAAAAAAATGCAATGAAAGATAATTTAAATAAGAATAGTAACACTAATGCAAAGTTTATTATTTTACCTGTTTGAGCGTGAGGGTTTTGGCCTTCTCTTTAGAAGTACTCGTCTCCCAAACACAGATAGCTGTGCTGGTGCCTCCGGTAATCACCAGTTTGGGGTTAGGACAGATAGCACACAATATCTGACCCCATTCGGACAAACATTCATACACAATCACAGCCTGCAAGAAGAGAAACGTCTCAAGTTATACAACAGAAGACACAAAGATTACTAAATCAACAACAGCATAAACTATTCATGGTATGAGTCACCCACAAAAACAGACTACGTATGAACACTAGGGGGCACTGTTAGCCACACAGTGCGGAGCAAAGTCTCTCAGCTTCACTGATGACAGCCTGCTGAAACTGCTCAACACAAGGCATATTGTCTGGGGATGCCTTGGAAAGTAGGCCTCATTCAAATACTCAAGAAACAACAGTACAGCATAACTTTGTCTAAGAGATAAGGCAATGGCAAATGTCTAAAAGTGTTGCCCAATGTGTAACAATTATGTTCCATTATAAAGCGTATTTTCTGTACTATATTTGAAGCCAGTGGAAAATTTGATACGCATAAACGCACACAAACAGAGACGGAAGACCCCACATATCAGCTGAATGCTGTATTAATGCCCCCAGGTTAAAACCATTTGATGATCATGCAATAATCCTCGATCTTTGTGTTGCTCGGCAACCACAACCTACTGTTAATGAACTACATTGCTTGGAGGAAGAACGGATTATAATTATGTATTTTATTATATTATATAAATATCAATTATAACTACAAACAAATCCTTTTATTTACTGGACACTGATATGTTTAGTCACTATGCAAAGCTGTGTCTCAAAGTTATCTGACCCAGGTTAAGGGGTATTTTAGGGGTAACAGCAACTTTTAACTGGGGTAAAAATCACTGTCCCACACAGCCTTTCATGGCCTGTTGCTTTATTTCACAAACGCTGTGTAATGGATGTTGAGGTTTTTTTTTTTAGGTGCCCAGCATACTGCAGTGTAGATGCTGACCTTGTCAGACTCGTAGTTGGCCAGCCTGCAGCTGAGGTCTGCATACCCCCAGGCAAAGGTCTTATTCCAGGCAGGAGGCACAAGCACTTTGTTCTGCTCCACGGCCAGAATGCCCTTATCAGTGCACACGATCTGACCCACCGGCTCCTTTAGCTCTGCAAAAGACAAAGACAAACACACACACACACACACACAAACACACAAACACACACACACACAAACACACAAACACACAAACACACAAACACACAAACACACAAACACACACACACACACACACA
>JBBPCZ010000042.1:12876058-12889025 GCA_037974445.1 Brycinus macrolepidotus
GTGTGTGTGTGTGTGTGTGTGTGTGTGTGTGTGTGTGTGTGTGTGTGTGTGTGTGTGTGTGTGTGTATATATACATATATATATATATATATGTATGTATTGCAGGGACAAGGTAATCCAAACAGTAAGACAAGGTAATGCAAACTGACCTCCTTTAGATTTTATCTACTGGTGTTCACATTTTCATTTTTGAGCTTACAAACTACTTTTTTCTCACCCTGCTCTCCATGGCCTTGTGTAGGGTCTTTAAGCAGTGCCGCATATTTGTGGAGCAGGTTGACCAGCACCTCCAGCAGGCCGACTTCACGGAAAACATCGCTGAACACCGGGTGGTGGCGGCTGAGCTTGAGCAGGGTGCGTGTAGCCGTGATGCTGCACCCGTAAGAGGTGCTCGACTTTAGTAACACGCTGACACTAAAGAGCTCCTTGCACGGCACATAATTAAGCCCGAATACTACAAACTCCAGCAGCTCAAAATATTTCGCCTGGACCTCTGGCAGCCGCGGGACTCGCTCAGCGAACTGTGAAAGAGTATGCTGTGCCTCCAAAATGAAATAGTTGGCGCAGTCCGCAGCATAGATGTTAGCGATTGCTTCCAGCACCATGCGGGCTAGCCGGCCGCTTTTCGCCTTCAGAAAGGCATTCTGGAGCACAGAAAAGGCTTGGATGTTTCTTACTGTGTGACCTGGGGAAAGAAGAAAAAAGGTGTTGGAAAAACACTGCTGACCTTAATGAAGCAAATGTGAAGCTACACCTGGTGAATGGAACATGATGTCAATCTGTAAACCAGTTTTATCTTGACACAGATGTGCCTTTCAAAAACGTATTCTGATACTACGCATTTTATTGGTTTTAATCAGAAATGACTGTTTATGTTCGTAGGCAGAGGAGGAAATCGTTATTGTCAATGATGTAACGTGCATTAGAAGGCCAATATGATGCAATACACAAAACTCTGACATCCATCCCTAATTTATCATTTGAAAAAATAGCAGAAAACTTGGCAAAAAACTGCATTGTCTCTCAATCAAGGGCACGTGCTTTTAGAACTAAAAGTATTGAAGCGCGTAATGATGACTTAACTGAACTTTTCACTCCCAGCACTGAAATACTGAATTGAAGAGATTACAGTGATTTATCTGATGAACTGTCATATCCAATACTTGATGGCAGCTGACAAAAACTAAACAGCTTATTTAATTAAAACTTCATCAGCCAAGTTACATGTACATTCTGCTATTATCCACTTTCACCAACATGTGTTCTAAGGCTTGTGCCACATTAAAACACCAGAGTAGCAGTAATGTCCTGTTAACCTGTTTATTGTTCAGTTCTGTTTTTGCTATTTTGCACAAAAAAGAATTGATATATCCTGCAATTGTTAGATATGGTCACTAATGGTCAGTAAACTAAGCCTCAGTTAAGCTACAAAAATAGGCACACAATATCATGTCATATATTGAAACTATCGGAAATTTTAATTATCCTATGATACACGCTTTTTCACACTACTATACCACTGCAAATAATACCTCAAACATCTGGGGCAGAGGCCTCCAGAAAAGCCCACATCTTGATGTGACAGGGTGTATAAACAATGCTATCTGGTGCTTTTGTGCCTTAATTACGTTACTTAACTCATCATGGCGAGGCATACGACAGGCCAAACAACTAGCTTAACCAAATTACACAGTAGGTGTCTGATGCTTGCCTCATTCGGCCCAATTAATGCCATTTGCAGCCGGTTAGCCTTAATGTTTTAATTCTCCCTCAGAACCCACAAGCCTTCCATTTCCTCAAGCGTGATTAAAAGTTTTATCTACACTGTGCGCAGAAGAGACCTAGACCCCTGATGAAGAGATTAACAAGTGAAATAAGGAGAGTGAATTAGCAGAAAAATGCTGCTAATCTTACACGGTGGCAGAGATGGACAGACACTTATTGATCAAAGCACGATTCATTTCATCCCACCAAGCTCTTAAAGAGCGATTTAGTTTTGGTGGGATTCCTGGTGTAAGGGTCTGCTTTCAGTGAGGGTTTCATTCTTACCCTGCAGTGAGTCATGTCTACAGAAAACGATATTTCAGTAACGACCTCACTTTTTCCTGTTAACTTCAATAGAAAACAGAAGTGCAAAGCGCCCACTTTGGTCAAACCAGCCACACTTTGGTTTCTTTGTTTAATAGTTTAATAGTGAGTGAAATCACAAAGTGACATCCTGTGTTACCATTTTACATATATTTTACATAAAACGCCACACAATGCTTAAGAAACAAGAGTATCTAAAACTGCATTAGAAATCGTAGTAGACTTCCTACCAGAGGGAACCATTAAATGTCTTGTCTCAGAACATAAGGACTGAATTAAAAACAATCCAAGCTTATATAAGTAAGAATAATTAAGTGTGGTACTTTTGTGCAAAGTCATATGCTCCACATGAAGCAAGACGAGTACCTCCAAACAATGTCCCAAATCTCTTCCCCTTTGTTTTAACACTGGCCCAGTGAATCCACCATGACTGCTGAGGTGTTAAAGTGAAGCAGTCAACAGTCTCCAGAGGGACTAACCTTTCCCAGAAGGTTGCGGGACCACAAAGCCAGGCAGCAGGAAAGGTGCCCCGGTCGTAAGACCAGCTGGTTTCAGCTCACTCACACCATATGTGGTCAAGGAGGTCACCAGGTTCACTAGGTCCTTCAGAGCATCCTTGGATTCATCTTCTTTGGCCTGCTCCAATCTGGAAATCCATCAAAAATGCTCATAACACCACGATGGTTAAATGTGTTATTAAATATTTGCCCAAATTGGGACCTAACTATTCACCTCAGGTTGGGCCAGGTTCACTGCCACGCTCAGGTCTGACTCAAATTTCATCTTCATATTTCATGTTCATATCTGAATATTAAACTACTCATTTTATGGCTGACAAAGCAGAGACTAAGCCGGCATGATTATCAGGTTGATTTAGGTCAGGCTCAGAAAGAATTTTGTTGAAATTCAAAAACTGGCTCTGTGGGTCAGCTTCTGTTTGGACAGAATTTTGTCAGGCCACATTGGGGTTAGTCCAAACTTTCACCTCCAATTAAACCTCAAATGGTGAATCTCACAGCATCTATCAATGCTCTGTTTGTTCACAGTTTAGAGTCACTTTAAAGCCAAAACCAAACAGAACCAAAGACTGGGCCCTTTGAAGAAGGACTAACTGATGGAGTCTCATTGAAACCTATCAAACATAGAGACACATAAGAAATAGGATTACATGTGTACTGTGTACCTGAGCATGAGGTCAGTCAGAAAGGTGTAGCCCTGGCACATGCGGAAATCATCTAGCAACGTTTGAGACACATCGCTGGAATCTTTCAGAAAGCAAGAGAGGCCAGCAAACATCTCTACAATCTCCAGAGGAGACAGATCATCGGACTGCTGCATGTTCTGGATACATGTTGACAAACACTCTTTCTCTGTAAACAACAAACAAACACACAAACAAACAAAAATTAAATTCAACACAATGACATCTGTGTACACACTGGCAACAGCAGGAATTTATTAAAGTGCCACAGTTCTGGGGAAAAAATGAAAAAACGTAACGTCATCAGAAATGGAAGCAAACAGCACAAGAGGAGAAACAGAAAAAGGAAATTCTTTGGTGAAAACGCTACTCAGGTTCAGAAGACACAAGCAACGGAACACTGTCAGCAGTATGCATCCATGCGTAAGCTTCACTGGAAACTACACAGCAAAGGAAGCAATTAGAGGAGATAAATAAATAGAACTCGGCCAGCCATGAAAATTCAGCTGTGCTTCCAGTACAAAATGCTTAAGAGGCCTCAAAATATAAACAGCCCATATTTAGCTAGACACACATGGAAACTACAGAAAATTAGTTTTATGACTAATGTTTAAGAAATAATAATTGTAATGAGAGGCACAAAATAAGCATTTGCCAGTGTTCTCAAGAAATACATATGTGCATATTAACAAAATTTAACAGTAATTATAATGCTTCAAAAATTCCCACCTGATTAGAACTGTGTAGTCAAACGGCATAGTTTGTTCCTTTTAGATAACTTGTTCTTGATCAAAATCTTTCCGTTTTTGATATGTAACAAAAATAATAACCCTTTTTCAAATAGATATCCAAAAGATGGTGAGAGACAGACACGCAGGATTCAAAGGAGTGGACTTTTTAAAATGTTTTGTGAAGTGCTTTCACTGTCAGTTTAGCTGAATACCGATTGGAGAATCAAGCTCCTTTGCTAAATTAGTGGTCCACGTTCAGTTCCACCACGAGCAAAATACCTTCTATAGGCTAACAAATATCAGTCAGGACTCGCGAATTACTTCAATGTTTTATATTATATTTGAATAGATATACTGATGTTAATATTTTACAGGTATCTGCTAAGCTTATCAGCAAAGCTACTACATATTTTGATCTCTGCAGTGGCTAAACAAGTGACTGAGGAGGCACTCAGGTTCATTTGAATGTTGTTCAAAAGTCTAAGCGGTAGCCAAACCAATGTTTGGAGACTCAGCACTATGAGTAACCTATCGCTACAATCCATAGCTTCCATTACTTCCCATTGCTTCCATTACACTAGCCTCATAGCTAAAAGGTAGACTTTGAACCCTAAACAAACCTAAGTTATGTGAAAGATGGGAAGAAAACAGTGCACATTTTCCCCAACTCGAACATTTAGGGTTAAATGAGCCAGCCTAAAATTACCGTGGATGTATTTGACGACGTTGACACTAAGGCCATGTCTGGAGATGGTCATGAGCACCTCGCCGGCACTCTTCCTCCAGGGCAGGTTGTGAGGAGGGCACCAGGAGGTTATGGCACTGAAAAGAAGCTGTAGGTCATCCTTCTGGGCCAGCTCTTCGGCTGGGGACACAAAACTGCACAGCTTCACCAGGATCTGAGAGAAACAAGATGACAGAAATGTTCAATGAGTGTCAGCATAAAAAGGAAATACCGTAGACCTTGCTGCAATCATTAACTAGATCTTCAGTGAAAGTTCATCACATGATGTCTAATTTCACAGCAGCTTTATACAAGTTGCTGTAAAATTAGCAGAGGATGAAATTAACAAGCTACAACTACATTACAGTACTTTTCCTCTGTCTTGATACTGTTTAGGGCAGAATGTAAATAATCATAATCATAAATTTACTTTGATTCAATTTTGTTAATAATTAAGTATACAACTTAAGAATTTTTTTTTTTTTTTTTAAATCCAACATCCAAACTGAAAAAACATTTAGATGGCTCGCAAACTAATATTAGCTTCTGTTTTACTATTACCATTTTAGAACAATTTATGATTGCTATTCAACCTTAATCTGTTGCTTATAAACCAGTGAGCAACTTTATTAGGTACAGCTTCCTTGTATGTGCACTCTCTGCCATTTGAACAGCTCTACTGAACATATTGGTGCCTACTGTAGTTTACAATTTATAAAAAAACGGTGACATTATGTGTGTGTTTGCTGCACAGTGGATCACAAACAGCAGCACTGTTTAAACACTTCAGGGTCAATACTCGGCCGAGAAGAGACCACCAACTAAAAATAGCCATCCAGCAGTGTACTGCGGACAGAATCTGACCACTGATGAAGGACTAGAGGATGATCAAGACAAATCGTGCAGCATTAACAGATCTATAGTCAATAACCTTACATTTGAAACATGGGCCAACGGGCACGGGCTAGGGCGCGCGCACACACACACACACACACACACACACACACACACACACACACACACACACACACACACACACACACACAGCAGCTGGTGGCCTAGTGGTTAGGGACTCGCCCCTGTGATCAGAAGGTCATGGGATCCCGAGACTGCCAGTGGCACCACTGAGGTGCCCTTGAGCGAGATACCGTCCACACACACACTTCTCCCCGGGTGCTGTGTCACTGGCTGCCCACTGCTTCACTTGGTGAAAGGGTTAAATGCAGAGAAGAATTTTCACACCGTGTGCTGTGGTATGGTGTGTCCACGTGTGACAAACATGGCCACAGTACCATGCCGCTACCAAGTGTCACTGCAGTAGCTTAGAGTGGTGGTCCTGGTGGGATTCTGACAAGTGATGAACAGGGTAAAGGGGGCTAACAAATGATAAAGAGAAAGAGATGGACTACAGTCTGTAAATGTAAACTAGAAACTGCACTTATATGGACAACATAGCTGATAAAACGAATGCAGATATGAGGTAGGTGTATCTAATGAAGTGGACTGTCAGTGTATTTTCTATTGCAATTCAATACTGCCCAGGAGATCATACACTGTATGTATATACCATTCTGTTCTATATTAACCATAAGCAACTCAAAGTACCTACCCATGGTTTTCAGTAAATAATGTAGTTGTGAGTCATTTTTTTATATTTTACATTTATGTTTAAGTAAACTATCACCACTGCAGTAGTATTTTTGCATTTTTACTTGAGTAGGGGCTTTAGCAGTGGTGGTGCTGGTACCAGTGTATCCCCATCCTATGACATTATTTTTAACGTGAAAAAATGTTTGTCGTAAAAATACACGCACCTGAACAAAAACCTTCTGAAGCAAGGCGCGGCGGTCCGCCAGGGGAAGTTCAGTCTGTGAGGCAGCGGGTACCTCAGGCATGTGAGGCAGGTCAAAAAACAGGTACAGACATTTCACCAACGTGGAGGGCACTGACATGGTGGTCATGCAGTCCACTGTTTTCTGTAGAATCCAAAGAGAAAAAGAGGTCACACAAGTCTTTGTCAGTTAACTTCAGATAGTAAAAACCTCCAACCACGACATATCAGCACACAAGACAGTTTTACGCAAAGGTGCTTTGCAAATGTAAAGTAGAGTCTTAGAGTTTCCTGATTTTTAAACTGTGGGGATATAAAAAAAAAAAAAAAAAAAAAAACAAAAATGTACATCACACAAAAGGGTAAACAAATGTAGTGGTTCATCTTTACTTGACTTTCCCTAGAGGCAAGCTCTGGCCTTTCAGTTTGTCAGCGGACTGCATTTCAAATGTTCCATATCAGCTGACGGCTGGGAAGCGCAAGAGTTTAAAACAAAACAAAAAAAACTCTCTTTTCTCAGTTCAGTGGAGTATATGAGATTTCTGACCATGATAAGCTCTCTTGAAGCACTCTACCTTTCACCCACTCAGCCTGGTCACACACCAAGAGGGTAAAAAATTACAAGCTCTTGATTTTGCAATCATTTTTTCACTACCACATCCAAACAGTGACCGAACAGTGACACAGTGATGCTTAGGGCCAATTTTAGTAACCAACTGTGAAACAGTATCAGGTAACTGCTCAGTGTGCAGCAAACTGATAACAATCACAAATCACGATCACAAAAGAGGAAGCTGTGCTGTCAGGTATTACCAAAACATTAACAGACTGCTCTCATCAACAGGTTTTTAATCACAGCAAATATTTGCAACTCGCTGAGCTGCGCTGTAGCTGTCCATCCTCACTATGAAATGCGCTGCGGGCTAATGTGGCCATATTTGGTCAAGAGCGATGACATCAGCTCGGGGCCCAGGTGGGTGTAAGAGGAAACAAAAAAAGGCAGCAGCAGGCGAGAAGCATGTATTTACACCTGTATTACTCACAGCTCTGACACTAACTGCAGGTAGATCAGGCCACCAGTGTACCAGTGTGCACTAGATAACAACGGCAGATTTAACAGGAGGGGGAAAAAAAAAAAAAAAAAGAACAAATAATTCTGTTTACTGTTTTTGAAAAATCGGAGATGGTATCCCAATCATTTGGGTTACTGATTCACATGATGATTCACACACACACACACACACACACACACACACACACACACACACACACACACACACACACACACACACACACACAGTCAGAGCACAGAGGGCTGGGAGATGGCCTGTGAGTCAGCATATGTTTGCACTGCAAAACAGCATGCAATAGCAATGCCGCTGAAGATGAAGTGCCAATTGAAAACCACCAAAATAGTTACAGCTGTAACTAGAGGTGGAACAATACTACTTTTCGATTTTTCAATACAGATATCCTATTTGGATAAATATTTGGATAAAGTGTTAAAGCGGGTTTGAAAGGGGGGGGGATTTTTTTAACCCTTCAATTTGGCAATGAGTTCCAATTTATAAACTATTACTGTTTGCTCTCACATCCACTTCAGAGTCAGGGGCCATCTAAAAACTACCAGAAGAAAATGAGCTGATAATAACAGTAACAATTATTATTACTAATCATTACCGTTATCCGTGCACACATTTGCTGACGGTTCCTGGATGTGTCCAGACGCATCAGCAGACGCACTTACATAGATACTACTACCACCACCACCAACAGTATTCTCCTTTTTCCTAACTGTGAAGCAGATGCAGAGCAAACTGGGATAGTGTAAATCTGTCTCAAATAACATAATATAATGAAAGTGCAGTTAATTAGAACTTCTAAAGGTCATCTAACAAACACGCTGCTTTACTACACAGTCAGCAATAAGACCAAATATTTTTATTTAAAATTTTTTTATAATTTTACAGTGCAATTCTATTGAAACTAGGCTATTTGAAATAAACAACAAGCTGCCTTACTTTATGTTCTTCTGCACTAAGCAGTTCTGTAATATTTCAGACTAGCTTTTACACAACCAGAATTGCACAGATGTGATGTACAGTTTTTTTCTCCCAATATCTAATCCAGTGGCCATCTGCTAATTCAACAACAGTTACTGGTCTGGTGCAGTGTTTTTTCCGCCTTTCGCTCTAAGACCGGTGGGACTGCCTCCAGAACTCTTCCGACACTGGTTAAGGATAAGAGGCTCAGATAATGAACGGATGAATGGATTAGTGCAATCTTCAACTGAGTGATATGCTTGTAGAAAATGGAGCACACAAACCAGATTTACAGCCTCCATCAGAAATGCAGGAGGGAAAAGAGTTGTCATATAATTTTCGTCTCCGCTTGTGATTCCAGGAAAAGAATCCCATTACTTCTGGCAAGGTAAATCACACCTTGTCAAAATCAGCAGCGGGCTCAACATTTTGCCTGCCGCTGTGAATTCATTACCTTTGACGTACAGAATAAAAAGGAAAAAAATCCATGGAATGCATTAGTGAATGCCTGCTAGCCAAGAGGAATTAAGGGTCCATGTGTGTGAAAATAAGAATCCCGGTTGGGTTTCCTTCAGCAGGAGAAAGCTTTGTTGTGGCAGACGGTCAAGGCTGGGAATAGCTCTCTCTCTCTGTGTGAAGTCGATCTGAATGCTAATGCTACGGGGCTCCAGGGTCAAGGTTAAGCAAATGAAGCCTCGCGTTTCTAAATGACAGCGCCAGGGATGGGGAAATTGCACCTGACCAGTGGTCTGCAGACAGAGCAGGGGTGAGGGTCGCCTCATTATCTTCAAATACAAGGTGTCATGATGGAAAAGAAAGGGAAGTGGGAGCAACAGTGTCTGCACAGTGGAATTGAGAGCTCACTGGGAATATGGAGCATGAAGGGCATCTTTCTGGAGAAAATACAAGCTTCTATTGTTATTATAGGCATGAAGGGGTGGTGTTAAGAATGTCACCATTTGAGAGTATTCCGTTCAGTCCTTGTGATCCAAAACAATTCACCGCACCTGACAAAAAGACGGCTAGAAAATATGAGCTGAGACAATGTTTTTGGTATTGAGAACTAACTGGACAGAACAAAAGAGCCATAAATGTTACTGTTATAACTGTAAGGAGATGATACCAGTGACTCCAGTTGAAGTTCCGACATTTAGTTCGATTTAGAGAGACATGATAATGTGTGAAATGGAGTGTTAAGTTGTACTGTAGTGCTGTTATTTGCAAGAGCCAAAGGCAGAGAGCTTATTTTGAAATGCAGTAATAAATTAACTATTCAAACAAAAGCCAGTATGCAGAATAAATGACCCAACGGCCTACCATTCAGATGCATGCGGGCCAAAAATATAAAATCAAATAAATAAATATCAATCTCTTACAGAAAAGTCAGAAAATAAGCCAGAAGAAAACACTCGTGTCATCATAAGGCCTCTAAATGGGAAAGATATGGTACAGTTTTCTCATTTCAGCATTTTTGCATATCAAAGAAAGCAATATGCAAAGTGTGCAGATATGAAATGCAAAGAAAGCACTACTAGCAAGCTAACGTTCAAATTACACCACTACAACACTACCCTGGGTGCTTCACTGTAACAGGACTGGCATTATAGTACAATTTATAGGAGCTTAAAAATAGCATGCCACAATCGCGGCATAGTTAAAAAATGTATATTAGCTGCATAATTTTCACATTAGCAAAAGAACAGAAGTCCCTCTGAATGCTATCAGTGCACATTCAGAACAAAAGAAACAGAGATGTTCCACCAAGGCATGTGTCAAGTCTTCATGGTTTAGGTCTGCCATGACAGCACCACTTTAACATACACAGCATACTTATCAGCACCTACAGCCAACAGACCGTGACATTCAGTTCAGTTTTCTCAGACTGGAAGGGCACAGACCTGTCCAGAAGAGGCCAGCAGGTTGATGGTGGTCAGCAGCATCCATCCACGACTCGCCTCCTCGCTCTGATTCACCTCCAAAAACTGCACAATAGCTCTACTGGCTGCCTCTGTGGAGGGAAAACACACATACAGATACACAGAGCTGTTATCAGTATGTGGAACAGTCAGTTCATGTGGATCGAATTCATTTTCACACACTGCTCTAAGTGTGACTGGGGGAGGCTAGTGACTCAGTCAGAGACGATGCCATGCAAAAGCCTTCACTCTTCCATCCATCACCGACTCTAGCCGTGGAACATTATCCGTCCCAGCAGAAGACACCCGCTGAGGGCAAGTAATAGTTAAAAATACCTGGGCCGTATCTGGGGAAAAACAACAGTAATGAAAAGAAAAAAAAAAAAAAACAGCACTCAGATGTGGTGCTTGGCCCACTCTATTACCCATTAAAGCACCACAACAACTGAGACATGACTTGAGCTACAGTAGTGTTAATAAACTGAGGTGTTTAGGAACTTAACAAGTGGGAATCTATTACACTATCACCAGCTGTCTGTGGACAGAGGCCAGTCTTTGAGGAACTGGGCAGCATATGCTGCGGGGGTGATCTGATCACTACGCTGAAGTCTCGTCCTGTGCCAAAACAAGCTCCTCGGTATGTTTCAGTAGATGGAAATACTTCTGAGATAAAAGAATGATGCCAACTGTGCGGGTCTCAGAAGTTCCTTTGAGGTTCCAAAGCAGATCAAAATGGAAAGAAAGCATCCCATTGAAAACACTCCACCCGCTGGTCTGTAACTACAACAGGTTTGGAAGACGTAATTCTACATGTCTTTGAGACAGTCAGCAGTCATCTAGACCTGGTGTAACTTCGCTGTGGAACTGAGCCAACCTGACTGCACCGTATTTGTAATAAATACGGAACACGCTTGAACGATGGTAGTAAAATTTTCATTTCTATGGTAAAACCATCCAGAAGAAAAAGGCTGCAATGTACTCTTCACGCAAAAGCCAAATCTGATGGTATAACATGCCCCAGTGATAAATGCACTTGATTATGATTTTTTATTACATCTCTGTGAGAATAAGGAGCACAATCTGAATTTGAAAAATGTGTGAGCAAAACGGCATTTTTAAAAAAAAAAAAAAAAAACTTCTGAAACAAATAAAACATGAATATTTCAAAATATAGGCATAAAAATAAAAGAAAATAGTGAGATCAGAGGAAAGAGGCTGTCAAACCCTGGCAAATCGGTTAGTGATCACAAATCAAAACAGCATGCAAAAACTAAAATAGTTTTTATGTTGCATTTGCCTTATACAGTCTATCATTGATTTGAATTTGTATGACAGATATTGCTTCAGTATTCTCTTTGTGGATTCGTTTTAACACATAAAAGTAGCCTACACACACACACACAAGAAGTTCAAAAAGAGCGTCCAGCACACACACACACACACACACACACACACACACACACACACACACACACACACACACACACACACACACACACAATGCAATGGAGATCTGAGGTGATAAATAAAGTACGCTCTATTTGGACCAGTATCACAATATTAAGAAATCTGTGGTGCTTTCAGTTCTTCTATTTAGAGACACTGTCCCTGAACACCAGAAGGAATCAACAAAGAGCAGCAAGTAAGATAAAAAACAAAAAACATTCCAGGCCGTGTGTGGGTGTTACCTGTAGATTTATTGGATGCTCTTCGTCTGATCTCTGTCACCATTAGTCTGGACACCTGAGTGGTGAACTGAAGCAGGTCTGAGAACTTTTCATTCATCGTGCTCGGAGGAGCGTTCCCAAACACCTGTCAGAGAGAAAGAACGGCACAGTCAGCTCCGATATCAAATCAACGCATTATTGCTGGATTATTCTGACGAAAAAATAATGTACTTTTATTGTATTCTATGAAGGCTTTGGTAGGTTAAAACACTCACAGAAACACTCGTCTAGAACTGTGGCAGGCAAAGAAGGTACGGTAAAAAAACAGCAATCAGTTAGAGGCCTCATTTGGATACTCAATGAGATAGCAGTATTTCAGAGTATCCAAATGAGGTCTCTAACTGATCACTGTTTTTTTATGGTGCCGTTTGGGAATATCACATTAACCTAAAGTACATTACAAAATTCTTTACAAAATGGGAACCATTGGGGATTTTTGGGTTAAAGTAGAGATCATGACTCTCATTTTCTCTTCACTCTAATTTACATAGTAAAACTAGCAACATTAACCAGTGCTATTTACTACTGCATATCATTTTTATTATTATTATTACCATCATCATGCAACATGCAATGAATTATCTTTATTCAGCTTTTTTTAATAAAGCCTAACTGAAAATATGAAGTGGCAAAAAATGGTAATTTTTTATTTGAAAAATTATTTAATTTGTGAGATTACATCATAAAAAAGTGGTACTTTGGCAAAT
>JBBPCZ010000042.1:12910034-12940617 GCA_037974445.1 Brycinus macrolepidotus
AAGAGTGGAAGCTGTTACAGCTGCAAAGGGGGGACCAACTCCATATTAAAGTCTATGTATTTGAATACAATGTCATTAAAGTCCCGGTTGGTGGAACGGTCAATCGTCCCAATACTTTTGTCCATATAGTGTATTTAAAACTTGAAGCAGGTCATTTTAGTGGGAAATTAAAGAAAGTTTGTATATAACCTAAAACACGAATTAAGCCTAGCATTTGAGTTTGTGTGGAAAATTAAAATTTGATAAGCAGTGTGCTGCAGTATGAGGAACATGACTAACGGAGCCTCATCTCTGTTTACAACTCACCACTAGACCTCAAACAGCTCAAAGGCCAGAAACCACTACACCAAGCCTACCTCCGAAAGCCAAAGACTGACATTTCACCAACATTTACCCAAATGAAAACGTCACGGAAACCCCAGCAGCGAATTAAGACACGAATTTAATGTTCTTGTCTAATCTGGAGAAGAGCAGAATCCTCACTGACAACCAACATCCGCACTGTCGGCTGTTGAATTTTACTGTGGGAGAGACGTTCGGCCTTCCTACTGGTCAACGTCACCTCAACTTCTCGTGTCCTATTGCTTAAAATCCACAAAAAGGCGGGGCAACGTGCACATGGAACATTTCTATTGGTGCACTTAGCCGTCAATCACGTTTTACCATCCAATGAACGAAATTGTTGGTATGGCTCAACATGAGTATGTACTTAACAAAGCCCTTTTATTTTCTTACTGATTTGTGATATCAGTCAGAAGTGACAACCCTTTATTTTTTGTCATTGTTTGTCATGACTCTGTTCTGAATCGGACTGGTGCAATATACAACTGTTTAATCTGTGTATTGACAATGTTATTGAATGTTAATCTCCTTATTATATCATCTGCTGCTATTTAATTGCATTTATTTTTATTGCATTAACACTAAGCCACTTTCATAAATCATTCTGCACTACTGATCTGCTGGTACAGCACACTAAACCTTTACATACAGCAATGTCAGTTTTACACTGTTATTTGTTACACTAATGTTCTTGTCATTGTGTTGCACTATTTGTTTATTGTCTATCTTTCTATTTTTTCTATTGTCTTATTATTTCTTATTCTCCCTTGTTACACTGAGCATGTTAATGACGCAAGACTTTCTTTTGGGATAAATAAAGTTCTTTCTTAGCTTATCTGTTTACTAAAGTATACTCATGAGGAAAGAAGTCAACCTTTTACTCATTTCTAGTCTTCTATTTAGCTCTTACTCCTTTTTCATGTTAAATTTTACTTCTGTTCTGGACTTCTCCACTATGTGTCATATCTGTCATTATTGAGCTTCACCTTCTCTTCTTTTAGACCCAAAGCCTCCCAAAATAGAGAAGAATGGTTCCTTTCCTTTGCTTAAAGATGTTGAATATGGTTCCGTTGTGGTCCTCTAGAGAACGTAGTATTTGAGATTTTTTTTTTTTTTTTGACCTGGCACTTTTCATCTCCGTGTGCTCGGTGTGCCTTGGTTCCCAGCCCTATGTTTCCAGGGCCTATGTTTCCAGCCCTGTGTTTTCTCAATTACATTTCCTTTATTTGCCTAATGAAAATGTCTAAGAATCAGCCTTGTGTTTCCAGGACCTATACTACACGGACAAAAGTATTGAAACGCCATTACACCAACAGGGACTTTGATGATATTGCATTCACGTACATAGACTTTAATATGGAGTTGGAAGTAAGGGACCTAGCCCAAACCTTGAAAAACAGGTGTGTCCCAATACTTTTGTGCACATAGTGTATATCCTCTCATTGCTTTGTTTTGTTTTGTTTTGTTTTTTTGTAACATCTATATGTTTCCATGTCTCAGCACCATGTTTTCTTTGTTACATTTCCTTCCCTCAAAATAGGATTAATATTTATACTTCTAGTACACTTCAAGTATATTGATTTTATATACACTTCCAAATAGATTCCCTCACACCTTACATCTCAGTGAACAACAACGAGTGTATGCAATGAGACTGTATGAGAGGCAGGATTAAAATATTTTTACTCATTTATTTGTTATTTATTAGAATCTCACATAATAAACAATATTGCAGACATTACTATCCAGTGCTGGCAAGGCCCTTGGGAGTCAGAGCATAGCATCCAGTTTAACACAGATTTAGAAACATGTCTGTTAGTTCCCACTGGAGGGGGTTTCAAGGGTTGACCTTTGGTCACCCCTAACCATGGCTTGCTCATCGCTCCATCTATCATTAAGACTGCCCTGTAATCAGCAGTATTGTATCTGTGCCACGATTTCCAAGCATTTACAAGTTTGTGTCATTAATTCGCTTCTCATTCTTCGCTTTGAAAATGAAAGGTTCTCAAACTTTTTCAGCCAGAGACCCCCTCCATGGACCCCAAACCTCCTGTTTAAATAAGGTCTTTGGTGGTTATCTGGTTAAAATAAGCAGCTGATTTAGTCTTTATAAGTTGTGGGAGTGGCAATACATTGATATGAATTAGAATTATTGTGTTACATTTTGTCACACTGAGCTTTTCTGAGTGTATTGTGAATATTGTTAGTACATAAATAACCAGCTGCAACAACCATTTAAAAGAGAGCATAACTGGTTCTGTTTCAGTGCAGATTGAACAAAGCTCAGATGGCACTTCTGTCAAAGAAGCTCCGGCGGATATTGTTGTTCCTGTTACTGTGGATTGGAGACTTTAAAACTACTCTTCACTCAGACTTCAACAAAACTACCTTTACTGACTCTTAACTGTACCTACTCTGTTAGCCATAGACTACCAACGGTTCAACAGTGATTAAGTCTGTACTCTAAGTTTGTACTATCGTTAGTATTGTTAGTATTGGTAGTTTTCTCCATAGAGGCTCTCTCTGGGTCGACCAGAGGAGGATGGGTTCCCATTTATGAATCTTGGTTCCTCCCAAGGTTTCTTCCTCCAGCTTTAGGGAGTTTTTCCTCACCTCTGTCACCCTTGGCTCACTAGGACCTAGGACCTGGATTCTGTAAAGCTGCTTTGTCACAACATTAGTTGTAAAAAGCCCTATATAAATAAAATTGAAATGAATTGAAACGAACAAAGGCAATATATTTTCTGATTAAGGTATTAGCCAATGATGAACGCAGATACCGCCTTGTGTCAAACTATTCTGAGACTATTGGCTCAGAAAAAGCCCAGAATTATAGTACAATATTTTTTTTCCATCTCTTTACAATCTGAACTACACTAAATCCACTTAAGTAATATTGGTCATGGCACAAGTCCTTACCCACATCATATAATTTAGAAAACAATGAATAAATGAAAAACAATGAAAAACAATGAATAAAATCAGGGTCCATGGCCCCACTTTGAGAACTAGGGGTCTAGGGTACGAAAGCCAACGTAATGAGAACCTAATGAGAACCAGATTTACTGGACCACTGAAACACTAAACTGTCTGAGATCTGTCTCAGGTACATAAACAACACTCTTCACTTCAGCATAAAAATTACTAATAAGGAAAGAAAAGGCTAAAATGTGTGCGACAGGGGTACTCCAGGACCAGGGTCGGGAAACACTGCAATACAGAGAATACACACACACGCACACACACATACACACACACACACACACACACACACACATCCCAGAAGCATGTGTGCATATTCTCCCAAAAGCAAATATCCCAAAATCAAATTGTATAGGAAAGATGCTAAAGAGAGACGTATCTTGTTGCGGCCCCTATCAAAACAGCCATTAATAATAACTATATAACTATATAATATAATAATTATAATAACTCATAAAGACTTACTGACAAACTGAATTAAAACCACATGCATCTCCAGAAGTATCCACCCCTTTTGATAAATGAATTCAGCTACTTTAATGTGTGTGTGTGTGTGTACGTGTGTGATTGTGTGTATGTGTGTGTGTGTGTGTGTGTGTGTGCAATCAAATGAACACACACAGCTTGCATAGAAAAGTATTGGAAGAAAGACCATCTGGAGAAGCGTCACTTGGGCCTCAGGTCACTGTGCTCACTGAGCTGTGGAGCAGAGGATCTGTATTCCTTGGAGTGATGAAGCTCCATCCGGGACCTTCGGGATGAGTTGAAGTGGGCTTTCTGATCCAGAGCTATATATACACACACACTCACACACACATTGTATATATTATATATTTATTTACATGCACACAAACTTTTTGTATAGTGTGCTTTTTATATTACACTGTTTTTATTCTATTGGTAATGCTGCTTTTAAAGGGATATCTCATCTCATCTTATCTTTTCTTTACTTTATTAATGCACTTGTGGCTGAAGGCAATCAAATCCTCATTGCAATCATCCAACATCTGTGTAAAGCCTTCCCAAAAGAGAAAAAGCTGCAAGAAAGTGGAGGACTAAGGGACCATCCTATTAATTCTCTTTATTTAAATAAAATAAAATAAAATAAAATAAAATTAAATAAATAAATAAATAAATAAACAAATAAATGAGCAGTCCACAAGTGTATTTTCCAACGCTGCGAGTGCGCATGCGCAGTGGTGTTGAGGGGGCTGGGAGAGGCGGGTGGGAGGTGCAGACCCCCTTCGGGACGGGAGAGAAGAGGAGTTTGTTCATGGAGCTGGAAACGGAGGGTTAAGGGCTCCTCGAAACTGCAGAGAAAATGGCCCATGCCCCGTGTGGACCACCACACCGATCAGGAGTAGAGAAGTGGATTTGAAGCGGGTTAAACATGCAGACTCTGTTTTTTCTGCTGGTGCTGGTGGTCGGGGGGGCGCAGGGAGGTGAGTAAAAAACCTTCAAACTTTCCTCTAATCTTCCCAAACTCACAGCACACAAAGACACCAGCTGCTACTGCTTCGCCCCCTGTCTGTTCTTCTGTTTTAGTAATCTTTAGTAAACATCGTACAAACGAATTCAGGTGTTGTTTCCTGAGTTGTTATTCAGGCTGGGAAAGTGTGGTCCTCTGGAAAACAGAGCTTTGAGCTTCAATCCAGTGTGAAGGAAACACTACATGCCAGCAGAATGATTATCTTTCACTTCCCTTTAATGCTTTCTATAACTGTGTTTTATTTGTGTGAATTTAATAACTAGTTTCCCACCAGTTTCTGTTTACCTGTAATCTAGTGGGCCTGCTGTGAGTGGAGGTCCTACAGAAAGTCATTGCTGGGGTCCTAGTTTTAGACCCCAGTGATTTTGAGATATCTTTCCTGTAGCAGCTTTCACTGTCCCAATTGTGAGCTTAATTTGTCCAGACTTCTCATAGCTGTAGTGAAACTGCAAGACTCATATCTGATAACAGCCTGTCTGCATGAATAACTCATAAGGGGGGGGATCACACCAGTATTAAATGAGTGTAATATAAAACATTTTCAGTTATTAGGAATTAGGTATTAAATATTAATAATCAAAGGTGTTCTGGAAACATACCCTTAACGATGATGAACAAAAGCTTGTGTTTTTATCTGAGTTCCTGCATTATAGAGGACTTCTATTCAAGACTAGGGTAAAAAAATCATTGAAAGATTGAGATCTCGCAATGTGTGTCAGTGTTATTTATTATGATATTTGATGTAACTGCATTGTTTATGGTGTTAACCAGTGCCAGTAAATAACCCAGTCCTAACATATTCATGTCATACATCCCCCCAGCTGTAGTTTTGTTTGTAGATTTTGCCAGTACTGTGAGAACATTGAATTGTTTTCAGTCTTTTGAATCATCTATTGAACCAAATCGTGAGTTGACTGTATCAATACACCCCTATCTACGAGTCAAGCCTGTATAACTGAGTATTCTGCAAAACTCAGGCATCTTGGTATCTCGGTGTAGTGCTTGGGGGGTTGCAGACGTCTCCCCAAATGGTCTAACCTATTCACCAAGATCCAGATGAACTGAATAAATGTTGTCAGTAATATGTAGACGATCTGTGAAATGATAAACCCTTTTGTTTTTAATATAAATAGTCATAAACATGCTGTTGCACATCACGATTACTGGGAATCAGCCAAAATGACATTTTGTGTGTATTTCATTCACATGTTTCACATGCCGTTCCTACAGCTGGACAGGGCTGCGTGCATGTATACTCACCACCATATCAGATAGAGGCTCTGATCTCTTATGTGATGACATGACAAGCCCTGTATTCTTGATGACTCACCCGACCTTCCTGTCTGCCTTCTTTCTCCTAGAAACAACTTAATTTTGTAGTGGTTTGCAAAAGGGCTGCATGATAATATTCAGATTCTATTGCTACATATTGCGTTTGCAGTATGCCTTGCGATTAATTTAAATTGCAATGGTAATTCAATGTAGCGACATCATTAAAGATTGATCTATGTCTCAATATGCTTTTCTAAGCATACTGTGAGCCCATCAGTACTTGATCAACTGCGGGGTTCTTTATAAATAAGTCTTATTTAGTCTTAATTAGTCTTGTTTAATTTGAATAAAGATTATTCGTACTCCCCATAAGATAAGAAAAGATAAGATAAGATAAAATAAGATAAGATAAGATAAGATAAACCTTTATTAGTCCCACAAGTGGGAATTCTTTTTTTTTTTTAACTGCCATTACTGGCTCTTTCTTGCCAGTTCCAACTTATCAGATCTGAAAAAAAGTAAATATCAAAGCTGATCATGCATGATCTCGTGGTATTTTGCTGTATCGGTTACCCCTAATTAGCATTATTTTAAAAAATATAATTTACTTTAATCGGATTCCATGAACACCTTGATTCAACAAAGCACCAGCAAAAAGATGAATCTGGAACTGTGGGCGCTCAGGATTCTGACGCAGTAAATAAAGAAAAATTGTGGTTGGTCTGAGGATTCATTTGCATAATGCAGCTTTCTGCAATATCAGCATTTCAAAGGCCAAACTGGCAATAATGATTATGCCTGATCGGACACATCGTGAAGCCCTGTTTGCACCCAGCTTGTCATTTATTGTTCCTGAAGAGGCTTTTGAATTGTTATGCATTTGTACAGTCTTGATGATACAGGTAATAAATAAGAATATAAGCTGTAGGTGGAAGCACTAAATAGTACGGTGTTCCAAAAGACCAGATAGCTACACGTAAAGTTTATCATTTTGGCGGTAAATGAAATGGTGCAGGTAACCAGCCCGTTAATCAATATGTTCCTGCGGGGTCTTAGCACTGAGGTTTAGGCAATGTTTTAGCACATTTGTGGAGGAGTAAATGAGAGTGCAGAACACATTATGGAGATTACAGGGCTACGCATAGTGGCAGAGAAGAAAACAGCTGCAGCCAAGTCTCTCTCTTTATGAACAACAGGGCTAACCATGTGGCAAGGTCAGTCTTTTATGCTGGGAACAGGGTGCCGTCAGGGCAACACATGCCGGTGCTTGCAGGAGCATATAGGATATGCCTTTATGGCGCCGCCAGGCCTGTGCCATTCAGCTGAACACAGTCAGCTTTCATGTGAACTCTAGATTCAAGGTAAAAAAGAAAGAACCTACTCTATCTCTAAATAGGCCTCAACTTATATTCAGGTAAAAAACACATTTCATCTGAGTGATTGACAACCTATTCATACGTTAATATCAGCAAATCCAGTTTTGTAGCTCCAGAGGCTGTAAATGAAGCATTCCAATATAGTAGACAGTGGCTGCAAAACAAAAGTAAAAAAGGCCTGAAAAAAATCAAGTGAATATTAAAAAACATATTTATATTATTAGTTGGGAAGTAACTGACAGTCATGAAAAAAAGCCCGTCATTTACATTTTATTGATTGTGATGTATTTAATTAGGCCTACATTGTTAATGGCGGTAATGGCATTTAACAGAAATAGTATTTAATAAGAATTTAGCCCTTCTTACCTGGAGAAATAAACAAAAAAAGCCCCCCATGTTCAGCAGTTTTGCCCCATAAAACACTAGAACAGGAGCAAAAATACTCTCAAAATAACAGTATAAATACAATGAATCATTATGAGCGAACTTGTAACAAGTGAATGTGAATAGATTGTAGATTATTTTGCGCAGCTTAAGGATGATGTATATTACCTGCTTAAATGTTCTGTAGCTGACATCATTTAACTTAACATATAAGTTAAAATGCTATTTTTGTGTTTAACAGAGTCCCGATTTGTATATAAATGTACACATTTTGGCGAGATTGCAAAAGTTGACCCATAAAATATTTTTTGCTATCCTACATTCCTCACTCTCTAACTTTCATATTAGTTCCATATGAGTTACTGAATAATAAACCTGAATATGGATGGATGATCAGATCAGAAACAGTAAAAGATTTTGTAAGCTGTGGAGTTTAAAGGGTTAATGTTGTTTCTATAAAATAACCAACTGCTGTTCTCCACTCCTTCAGCCTCCTTCTATGGTGATGGATTTGTGCAGTTAAAGGCAATGGAGTCATCCAGGCATAACACGCTCCACGTCCGCTTCCGCACCTCCAGTCAGAGGGGCGTGCTCTTCCTGGCTGCGGGGCAGAACGATTACCTGCTGCTGGAGCTGAACTCTGGCCGACTACAGGCACGTTGTGTATATCTCTGACATCACAGGCAGCATCTTTGGCACAGAGACCCACCACATTATAGCTCCTTTCAGCTTTCTTCAGCCTCAGTGTCAGTTTCTTTCAGCTCATTAGAGCCATTCATGTGGGCGTTCAGCTGCGGTTTTACTCAGTTTGAAGTAGCTTGTGCTGCAGTGCAGATCAAAGAACAATGACCAAAAGAGAAACAACAGCAGAGCAATACCACATATTTCATGTTTAATATACATATTATAACTCATATACACACACACACACACACACACACACACACACACATATATATATATATATATATATAAATATACTTGTGTGTATATGTGTGTATATAAATGTGTGTATATATATACAGCAATCATACTTTAAATCTATTGAAATATATTATGCATGACATTAAAGGGGTTTTAATGTCATACATAATATATGCAAGTCTTACATGACATTAAAGGGGTTTATATTAGCAGCATGGTGGTGGTTGCACTATTTCAGGAACTGAAGAATGTGAGCTATGGTGACATCGTAAGAGAATAAGATACACTTAGTGCTGGAAGACTTGCTTCTGAGGCCGTCTGAGGTTGTCTCCTGTAGCAGTGTCAGATGAAATTCGGCAGAACAAACGCAGAGGCCGAGGAGCTTTCGTAACACAGAAGCGTACAGAAGAAATTTTAGTTGTGTTTATTCTTAGTGTCATTCATGCGAAAGTCTCTTCACTAGACGTTATCCTGGGGCAAAGAGGTCCAAAGGGCCACTGATATGAGCTTTGGATTTATTTGGCAGAGAGAGAAGCTAAGCATTTTTGTCGGTTCCTCACGTGGACCGTTCAGAATGTAAAATGGATTCACTCCTAAATAGAGCTGTGTCACTCTTGCCTCCGAATGCAACACAGTTTTGCATTGCTTTCCCTTTACGAAAGCTTACAGTTGTTTAACAAGGCTTGACAAGTTTGCCCAGCTGACCTTTAAATTTACAGGCCAAACTGTGCCCTTTATAAGTGCCTTCAAAAATATATTCCTGTTTAAATGTGTGTAACTGAATTTGTTTTGCATACTATGTGTGTTTAAGAGTAGTATTAAAAGGAAACAAGTCATTCTGTGGGTTCTGTATATGCAAATTTACTCTTTTCTAACAGTGGTTTAATTTTCACCCATAGGCGAGGTTGGATCTTGGCTCTGGAGAGCGGATTCTGCACTCAGACCGAGGGAACCCACTGAATGATTTGGCTTGGCACACAGTAGATCTTATCCATGACCGGTACAATGTCAGTCTAAGTGTGGACAAGCATTTCCAGACCAGCCAGAGACTACCAGGTCCACAACAAGAGCTTAATATCAGGGATGGCCTATATGTTGGTGGGACAGGAGGCTTAGATAAGGTCTACCTTTCTAGCGACCTTACTGGCTTCCGTGGTTGCCTTGATGAAGTGCTATTTAATGAGCACAACCTCCTGTCATCACTTAGGCCTTACTCTGGGTTGAAGAATGTCTTTGAGGTTTCCCTCGGATGCAGTCCTCAGTTCTTTGCTACTGAAGAGGATCCCATCAGCTTTTTCAGCTCCAGGGCATACGTTTCCTTTCCTTCTTGGTCTGCACAGCAGGAGTGGACTCTTGAATGCTCGGTACATACCTCAGCTCAAGAGGGAATCATTATGTACAATTCCGCTCGACAGGGGGACTTTGTTACTATGGAGATTCAAGAGGGCTTGCTAGTCGCAACAATGGGGAGAGATGGAATGAAAACGGAACTTCGCTCTCTTACTTTTATCAATGACAGAAGGTGGCACACTGTCAAACTTTACTTCACTCCCAAAAGCTTACAGCTTACCGTTGATGGAGAGGCTGTGATTTCCAGTGTCAGATCCAGATCAAAAGCCCTGCATCTGAAAGGTTTTCTTTTTCTTGGAGGAGTTGATGATAGCACTCGCTCTGAAGTGAGAAAGGCGGGTCTGTCTTCAGTTGCTGGAAAGCGCATTAAAGGTGGATCCTTCAAGGGATGCTTTAGAGACATCAAGGTCAGTGGTGTTCCAACCGGGCTTCCAAGTGCTGTGGTAACCAAAGACATCTCTGTTGGCTGTGAGCCAGAGAAAGAACCTGAGATTATCACCACTTTGAGCCCAGCTACTATACCTCAATTTTCTGTTGCCCCTTTCACTCAGTCGACACCTGTAGATATGTCCACCCTTGCGAAGGGTCTTGTTAAGAAGTATGGACAGAATTTTCTGCAGCTCAAGAACCTTGTTGTCCCAGAGGGTGGACGTGCATCTTTGGATTCAAAACATATAAAAGTAAACTTGGACTTCAAGAAACTTGGCATTCGCCAGTCTCAGATCATGTTTAGAATTGAAGAGCAGCCAGTGCATGGTCAGCTTAGGTTTGATGTGGACCAAGATCAAGAAGAGAATACCTTTAGTATGTTGGACCTTTGGCATGGCAGGGTGATGTACATCCATGGAGGATCTGAAGACCCACGTGACTATTTCATGTTCTCTGTGTTCTCCAACAGCAGAAAGGAGACGCCAAGCTATCTGAAAGGACATAAATTGTACACATTCAATGTCACAGTGACACCAACTAACGATGCTCCTGAGCTGAGCCTCCCTGAAGGGAATCTCTTTATTCTACTTGAGAACTCCAGGAAGCGGCTAACCACTGATGTGTTGAAAGCCACAGATGTAGACAGCAACTTTACTGACCTGGTCTACTCTGTACTGGGAAATCTCAATGTTGATGCTGGGTTTTTGGAAACTGAAGATAACCCAGGTCAGGCAATTACTTCCTTTCCTCACTCAGCATTGGAGGATGGAAAGATAAACTTTGTCCACACTGGAGTGAGGAACTCAAGGGTAGTGTTGAGAGTTAGTGATGGAGAGAAGGTCAGCAACACTGTGGTACTTAGAATAATGGCTGTTGGATTGGAATACAGGATCATGAACAACACTGGACTGGAGGTGACTCAAGGAGAATCAGCTCTAATAAGCGCCACTCAATTAGCTGTATGGACCAATGCAGTGAGACAAATGGTGGACATTCGTTATGATGTTGTTGAGCCGCCGAGGTTTGGGGAATTGCAGAGGCTTCACTCAAGCGGAGAGTGGAAGTTTACAAATTCTTTCTCGCAGAGAGTTTTAGAGAAGGACCGTCTGAGGTATATGAGCACCTTCAAAGCTGTTCAGTCAAGAAACATTACTGATAACTTCAAATGTAAAGTCACTATTGCAGCAAAAGCCACAGAGGAGCTGGTGTTTACTGTAAAAATTAAATGGGTAAACTTCACAGTAGAGAGGAATGAAATAATCGAGATGGACAAAATTAGGAGAGTGGCAATTGATTCACACCATCTCTACGCATCAGCACAAGGTGTTACCCTAACGGAGGATGAGCTTTATTTCAGGCTTCTCTCTTCAACAGAGAAAGGAATGCTTTTGCTAAATAATGAGAAGTTAGGGAAAAACTCTACATTTAGTCAGATGGACATTACAAACATGAAAGTAGAGTATCAACTAGTGGATAGACCATATGAGGACACAAGTGACAGTTTTGAATTCGAAGTGTTCAGCAAATATGCTCATTCAGCCAGTCACATATTTACGATAAATATCAAGGCAGACGTCAACAGCATTTACGTAAGAAACAATGGACTTTCAGTTCTCGAAGGTGAGAGCAAGCTCATCACGAAAGACGACTTGTTTGCTGAGACTCTGAGCACTAAAGAAATGTACTACACAGTCACTAAAAGCCCAAAACATGGCAAACTAGCTAGAATCAACCTCTCTAACTCAACCAAGGCTTACGACAGACTTGTCTCATTCACCTATCGAGATATTTTAGAGGAGCGCCTTATGTATGTTCATGACGATAGTGAAACGACTCAGGATCAGTTCACTTTTATAGCTTCCCCTAGTCCATTGATGAAGAACTCTGTGATTGAAGATGAGGTTGGGTCCAAAGAAGGTGTGTTTAACATCTCGATAAAGCTGGTAAATGACGAAAAGCCTGTTCGCGTTGTGGATAAAATTTTCCACGTTGTCAGAGATGGACAGAGGTTGTTGACCCAGGATGACTTGTGCTACCACGATGCTGACTCCGACTTCAGTGATGGGCAGCTTGTCTACACACGCCGTGGCATCCCTATGGGCGACCTGGTGCTTGTGAATGACACTTCTCACAAACTCTACCAGTTCACCCAAGAGGATCTGGAGCAGAAACGGGTGTTGTTCATTCATCGCGGAGTGAGCTCTGGCCGTTTTGTGCTGTTTGTCTCAGATGGTAAGCATTATGTCTCTTCTCTGTTGGATATCAGTGCACAGGACCCATTCCTGAGGGCTGCAAACAATACAGGCCTGTTGGTTCAAAAAGGGCAGGCCAAGACTTTCAGCAGTGCCAGCTTCAGCGTGGTTACAAACCTGGATATCAGAGAAGACGGAGAAATCACCTTCAAGATTCATGATGCACCAAAACATGGTGGGCTTTTTTTAAAAGACAAGACCATCGAATCATTCACCCAGCGGGAGCTGAGAAACGCTGTGCTGTCTTATCGCCATGACAACAGCAAAAATTTGGCAGACTATTTCACTGTTGTGGTGAAAGCAAAAAGCTTGTTTCTGGATGCCAGAATCAACGTGAAAGTGTACTTGGAAAGTCATCAAAGGCCACCTGTCATCGTTCACAACAAAACATTGTTAGTAGAAGAGGGCAAACCTGTGAAGATTGAACACAGTAAACTTGAGGTGAATAATTATTACTTAACAATACAGTGTTTAAGTATAGCGTGCACTGTTTTCCATTCAGACAGTTAATATGGAGTAGATTACACTGTGTAGCATTTTACTACTCTTTCATCAACCATGAACGTACCAATTACCTATAAGGTAAAATACCCATTAGATAAAAGTACCTATTAGATAAAAACAGTTATCCATCAGTGTTTGTGTCTGGCATTTTTCTGCATTACTCTGCCATGATATTAAAATACAAATGTGGAGTGTTTGGTGGCTTTTATTTTCCAGGTCACCCATGAAGCAAATTTGCCCTCAGAAATCATCTTTACTGTCAAAGTGGCTCCTACATATGGATTCCTGCGTGCTGCCGTTGACGACCAGTACCAGGGAACTGAGGAGGAACCTCTGGTGAATTTTACGCAACAGGACATCAATGCTGGTAACGTCCAGTATGTGCAGACAATCCCTGACCAGGTGAACGACTCTTTCACTTTGGAGGCCAGCAATGGGGTTGCAGACGTCAGTGATATCACATTATCTGTAGATATCATACCTCGCTTCATACCTGTCGAGGTCTCCAATATCACTCTGAAGGAAGGGGCATCCAAAGCTCTCACTGAAAAGACCATTGGAGTCAGAAATCGTCATTTCTCAGGGCTTCACTTTGTGTACTACGTGTCAGAGGGACCCGTGCATGGCCACATTGAGAATTCTCGTTTCCCAGGGATTCCCACAACCTACTTCACCAGGAAACAGGTGAGCCTTGACCTGAACTTGTTCAGGCATGAAATGAGAGGAAAGAACAGGGCTCATGCTGATAATAAGCAATAAATAATAACCAATAGTAATCAATGTTAATCAGATGTTACTGACTAGAATGTAACTAAGGGATAAAAGCAGTTAACTTTCCAGAATGTAGCAACCTCAAAATCAAAGCGAATACAGAGCTCTTAATGAGTAACTGTGTCTGTAACAAGTAGTGGAACATTACCCTGTTCCGTCATTAAAAGTTAAGTGTAGCCAAACGGGTTAGGCATTCTGTATCTTCAGTAGACATATGAAATTGATTCACAATGCAGAGACGAATGAAATAAACTCAGAACTGCAAAATGATTTTTCTTCCACTTTATTTCTACCAGTACAGTTTCAATCACAGCATCATATTTACAGAAGACTAATTGCCTCCTTTGTCACAGGTGGAGCAGGAGTTTATCTACTATGTCCATGATAACTCTGAGACACTGCAGGACCACTTCACCATCTTAGCCAATGACACAGACCTGCGAAAACACAGTGCACCCAGTACAGTGTATGTCCAGGTCATACCTGTCAATGATGAACCTCCAGTTATTACAGCCAACAAGGTCCTAAGGGTGAGTGCACTATTCCTTTTTTTTTATTCTTTAATATAAAAAATAGTAAATATTTATATGCTTTAAGATATTCTAAATTGGTATTATTTATATACTGACCTGTGAAGGTCACCTAAGGCCATCTAAGAATTTTGGAATGCAGACAGGGTATACTGGGTTTGTGTGGGTCTGATTTAAGGTTTTTGACAGTTAGAGATGGATTATGGATTAAGCCTGGTCCTCGACTAGGCGTCAGTGTTAATGGAGAATTACTATTAAAAATTCTTTTACTTAAAACTTAGGCTTTATCGGGGTCTGGGCAACCGGTCCATTTTTTGGTGGCACCTTACATGTAGATTTCACGTCTTGAAGCTAATAATGCAAGAACAGGCATGTTTTGCGGACACGGTCACTAATCTGAGCATGCTTGTATTGTCTTTAAGGCCAAAGAATCTTTGTAATTATGGAAAATGACCCTAATTTCAAGAGCTCTCAGAAGGGTAATGATGCTCTCGTTCCCAAATGCTTTGGATTCCTCAGGGCATTCCTCTGGCAAGTCCTTTGAAATGAAAGGATTAGCCTGCTGAAAGATCCACTTTTTAGAAAAAACAGCACAGCCTGTGGATAGTACATATGCTGATCATGATGGATTAGTAATGGGAATTTTTGACCTGAAGAGACCACAGACAGAAGTTTTGTAAGGTTCTCATTTAGTGGGAGTGGAAAATCAACTTCTTGCATGTGTTTTAAGTATCCACAAGGGGGCACACTGCAATTACTTTAAAAAAATAGACAGCCTTGCCAGGCAGGATAGGCTCTGGTACTTTAACCTGCAGTGTTTCAGAATTCTGCAGTTTTTCTTTTCGCTCCAGGAAGTCACAGTGCACTGCTTTGTAACCACACTATCACTTTCACACGGCTTAATCGATCCAAGTTTTGTAACGGAGCTGTCAAAAATAAGGGTGGGTGCTAATAAGGGTGCCATAGAATAACACTTTTCAATTTAGTGGTTTCGATTAAGCTAAAAGAACCATCTTCGCAAAATCAAAGTGATCCTTGTATGACACTCCAAAGGATCCTTTATTTTTAAGTGTATTATCAAATCACTGATAAGATGTCATCAGTGCACCTGCATATGCGATAAACTTTTGCGTATGGAAATTATGAGTAACAACAGCTTAATTCCGTTTACTTTAGAAGATCAAGACACATAGAGTAGAAGAATACACACGCATGTCAGATTAACAGGATGTTGTGGCTTCCTGAAAGCACAGGACTTCAGTCAACCCCACTGACTACTGAGTCATGCAAACAAATTTTATGGTTACTTCAACAGTATGACCACTCCTTGTTTTACACAAGTGCACTTAGGAACTAGGGGGTAGAAAAGATGTTCTTATTCAGTGTCCCACTTGTCTCTGGCCACAAACCAAGTATTTTTTCAAATTTTCCCCCATTTTATCCTTTTTTTATACAAGTTCTCATCCCTTATGTGTGACAGCAACGTCAGTCTAGAAGAAAGAAGACTGAATTTCTCTGACTCATATACCAGCACACCAGTAGCATTGTAAACCTCCTTTGACATTAAGCTGTCAAGAAGTGCATTTACTGGATATGACTTGACGTGAGAGCTTTCATTATAAACTTTATAATGCCTTTATTATTTTCCATGATGATCAGCGGTCTAATTAGCTGAGGCTGTGTTCTTATAATAGCGTCATAGTATTTCCACACTTTACCAGCCTACGTTCTACTTAAAGAGTGAAACCACAGACAATGTTACAAAACCCGAAACTAAGTACACTCAATGAGAGCAAGAGGCTGTTATTAATAGTGCCACATGGATTTGTCATTATGAGTTGCTTTTGTTCAGACTACAGTGTGATATTTTTTCTTCAGTATGATATGTTTCTTATTTTTTTCTCTCAGGTTCCACTTAGGATATTAATGTACTTTTTAGAATTTATTTTTTACACGACACGTTTGCAAACTCTCTTTATCCTTTGGAATTAAGCAGGCTGTGCCTTTAAGATTCTCACCCTCTCATCATGTAAAGATCACCCATAAACCTCTTTAAGGGTGATAGTGAGTCACACTTTCAGGGCGAGCCACTATCAAGTTCACAGTCAAGTCTCTAGGGTCGTAGTTTTAAAGTTACTTGTTATATGAGGAAACACAATAGTCTACATAAGCAGTACATGATATCTCAAAACGGATACACTCATAAGGTTACGTTCACATTATGGCTTTATTATAGTTTTCATCTATAGTAGTTTACATTTCTGTTTGGAAGTGATCTGCATGCTCACAATGAATTATGAGGATAAAGCTGCTGCTCACAGTGTAAATGTGTCAAAAATATCTGAACTCTGATCTGAATGTTGTTTTTTGAAATGTGTTAAATTAAAAAAAAGATTGTTTCACACATTGCACTGCAAAATGTAATAAAACAGGACCAATATATGATCTCTTTGTAAAAAATCAACAGTAGGTCAGTGTTCTTTAAGGACTGATGAAGTCCGCAGTGTGATCAGAAGTGTTGTGGCATATTGTTCTGTAATTTATCACAAGAACAATAAATATTGTCATATTATCCAGACGCTTTGATGTCACAGTTAAAGTCGGTGTCACATTTAGACATGTCAGTGCTGAAATGTGAACGTAACCTAATTCAGATCTCATACTTGCAGTTTAAAAATAAACTTGTTTTATACATACAGGAACCACAGATCAGGATCCATTCTAACCTACATTTCTGTCCATTTGCCCAGGTTTGGGTTGGCTCTATCACAGAAATCACACCCGAAGATATGAATGCGGAGGATGATGACACTGGCCCGGATCAGCTAAACTACATTACTACTCAGCCCAGTAATGGTCACCTAGCTTTGAAGAGTGCCCCCACTAGGCCAATCATGAACTTCACTCAGGCTCACATTGACCAGGGCCAGCTGATATTTGTACACAGTGGTAAGACAATCCACCATTTATTTTAACTTCTCAAACTGCAACTTCTCCTGTATGGGTCCACAATTCAGTTCCACCTCTCCTAACTATTTTTCTCTCACATATTGGTTTCATAGAGGTTACTTAACAATTCATAGCATTTACATAATAGGGAAACTTAATGAAAGCCTTTAAGGCATTACAGTTACTTGTGGGTCTGGGAAACAGAAAATGCCACCACTGCTCAAGAAAGCACACAGTGCCTCTGATAGTACATTCTTACACAGTATCTTAAAACCATCAGCAAAAAATGTGCTATACGTCCTGCATTCAGAGTATGCAGATGTCACACGTCACTTGATTTGAAGTCAGATAGAGACAGATAGAAATCTCCAGCTCCAATCAGATCTTTACACACCATTTTACAGACACTCACTCAACTGGTTCCAAACCAGACATGTCCAGAAGAGTATAGCGAATAATAATAAAGAAGCATATCACTTATAACATAGTATAACTTAAGAGTTGACAACGAAAAAGAGTAAACCTTATTAGATGTTGCACTCTGAATGAAAATCATAAAATGTCAGATTTTACAGTGCTATTTTGAGGGCGGATGGTGGCCTAGTGGTTAGGGAGTTGCCCCTGTGATCAGAAGGTTGTGAATTTGAATCCCAGGACTGCTAGTAGCACCACTGAGGTGCCTTTGAGTAAGGTACACGCTGCTCCCCAGGTGCCCCGGGTTGGTGCCTGCCCACTGCTTCACTTTGTGAATGACTTAAATGCAGAGTAAGAATTTCCATTGTTCACACTGTCTGCTATGGTGTGGTGTGTTCACGTGTGACTATAAGGGGCCACCTTACTTTATTTCCATTAATTGCAAACACAGCTGAGGTACAGTTTTTAACTGAAAGGTTTTAGTTGATGTACAACATTGATTTTGTTAATCTAAACTAAAATCTTGCTGCGTGCTGTTACAAAGTGGTTATTTTGAGTTGAATAAAATCATTTAAATAGCTTATTATCCCTTTTTTTTTTTTTTGAATTGACAAACTATTTTGTACACTGTGGTTAGCATAATGTGTACTTTTTATTGTGTTTTTTATTGTGTTGTCCAGGAGCCATGGCTGGAGGCTTTAATTTCCAGGTAAATGATGGTGTGAACTTTGCTCCACGGCAGATATTCAGTGTCACAGCTCGTGCCCTGATTCTCCGTCTGGAAAGGAGCGGCCCGCTCAAGGTGTTTCCAGGTAACTTGTTGTATAACTCTTTGTAATTGTTTTATTCTGCTCTAATTCATTAGACTGTATTGTGCATTGTCATAAAAACAGAGCACAAAGTTTTTCAGTTTGGTATTGTAGAATTTAGCTTTACAATGCAAATCACCCTTAATTTACCATTCTTCCCACCCTTTACTGATGTTCATATAGAATTAACATGATCTACAAAAATCAAAACAAGGTTGTTTAAGTTACAATTATACAAATCCATAGGAATATACTTCCGTAGGAATCACATTTTATACTTACTCTGACAAAACAAATGACTAAGTTCTACTGCAATAAAGGCAGCATATATATATATATATTTATATATGTTAATGCTGGGCAACGATTAAAATTTGTTTATCGCTATTAATTGCATTGTTATATGCAAAATTCAATAACGAATTCAGAAGCAGTGTATTGCACACTTTTATTTTTAAATTACTGCTATATGAATAAAAGTGCAGGAACATTTGGTTTGCAAACACTTTAAACAAATAAGGTGATTTTTAACAGCAGTATTCCCTTTACACAGTTGCAGTTAAAGTATTTCTTGTAAATCTCAACTTAAACATTAATGTAATCAAATCAAATATAAAACCGCTAAGTTATAAAAAAAAAAAACGCGTTAATGCGCGATAAAATAACTGTCGGTGTTAAGTAAATAATGCGTTAACACGATAATAACGCATTAAATTGCCAAGCCCAAATATGTAATAAAATATATATAATATGTACATTTTATATATATATATATATATATATATATATGTTTGTGTGGAAAACACTACATTATTACATTACAATTACATTTAGAATAGAATCATCCATGCTAGTTCTTCTCTTCAGATGTGCTAAAGAAACTCCTCCCTTCGTCTCAGCTAAGTCCTTTCTGTCCTAGTCTTAGTGCGGTATACTCCTTTAACAGTCAACAGTCTGTTTAGTAGTTTAGTAGCCTATAATCCCTGTAACAAAGTCCATTTAAGGGATGCCTCTTAGCCTAACATGTTAGCAAACAGGCCATGCTGAAACAACTTCAGTGATTTCTCAATTTAGAAACTCTTTGTCATATGCCAGGTTTAAAACCCAGAGCTAAAAACAGCTGCCCACTCACTGTTTTGTCTGGGGCAATGTGCAGAACAGCTGGTGTGCCTGCTTTTCATATTGTTTGCATACAGAAAGTAGTAGCTTGTTGGCTCAATCATCAGGGCTTTCAGGCAGCGTCTGGCGCTCTGTACCACTGGCCTACGTTACAGGCTAAACCTACTTTATGCCCTGCATAGTGTCATTTGATGCCTTATTTTTTTGCTAAAGCAGCCGTTTGCTCAGACAAGTTCCTCTCTCCCACATTGTGCCATGGGACAGAATGCCCGGTCACTATGGTAACCATTTCCCCACAGTAACCTAGGTAATGTGGGTCAGCATCTATACAGACAAAACAAAAAAATAAATAAAAACAAAAGCCCAAAGTTATAAACACATTAGTACCTAGTCAGAAGAATATAATTAGAACACTGGTTTGGTTCCTGACTTCTTTGTGGACTCTCGTTTAATTAGCAGCACCTGATTTCATTTAATGAAGGAATCAGGTACTTACTGGTAACTTTCTTGAAGAGAGGTCTAGAAATGGTTAAGCTACATAGCCAAGCTGTGTGTGTGTGTGTGTCTGTATGTATATATATAGGAAGGCCTTCATCTGATTAAAACATTTTGGTGAATGGGAACGTTAGTGTATTTTAGTAGAGTACTTGCTTAGCAGAGTTTGAAACCATCCATGGACGTTTACTGTAAATGTTAAAGACAGAAATGAAACAGGATCTTGTATTCTACCTCTGACTAATGTTTTCTTTTTCCTAAAACTATTTGCATTTTGGAATCTGGAATCATATGCCATCTAGGGAACAAAACGGTAATTAACTTGAGGCTCTGACTTTGCCAGCCATCTGTAGCTCAGATGTACACAAGTGTGTAAAAGATACTGGCACAGAGCGCTAAAGCGTTCAAACATCAAAGCACACAATAACGCGGTTATGTTTATAGCGTGCACCAGACATTTGCCGTTGTTTTGACTGCATTTTTAACAGCTATAGTTCATCCAGGGTAATGTTTACTCCTGTTTCCATTTCAGGCTCTTTATCCTCTATTTCAAAAGAGGTCCTCAAAGCAGTAACCAACGATGATAAAGGCGACTCCAACCGCACCATTCGTTTTACTGTCGTTAATCCTCCAAAATTGGGAAAGCTGGTGAACGTGCAAGCAGACAAGTCCATAACAGAGATTTCATCTTTCACGCAAGAAATGGTAAGGGCTGTAAAACCTCACGCTCTATTTGCATGGAAGAGTGCAAGGCCATAAATTATGAATTTGTCTCCATTCTGTGAGCCCCTCTGGCTGAAAGGCTGTGCTGTACATTCTGTGATTAGCTTGTGGGGGATGGGTGAATGATGCTCTATCAAATTGCTTGTAATGTCATGTTTAGTACCCTAAAAGTGGAATTCTATAATATTGGTTTAGGAAAATACAATAATATAATAATTGTAATAAATCATGTGTGATCAGATTCTAAGAAATTGTATTATATAATGGACTCTGAATATTTGTCTAATTTTCCTGCCAAATAGGACCATATTTAATAGTTACTGCAGTTATGCTGAAAGATATTGTTTAAAATGTGATATGTGTATTGGTTGCAGCTAGATGAGGGTAAAGTGGCATATGAGCAGAATGTGGACTCTGTGGGATGGGCAGAAGTAGACAAGTTCACATTCACTGTGTCATCACCTCCTGCAAAACTTGAGGCTCAAACGTTTGATATTGACATCTCTTACGAAAATGCTGGACCTGAACGAAGCTCTCTCCTTAAAAACACAGGTATGGAAACTTTTAAGTTGACAGATTGTCCTCTTACCTCTCAGTTACAGCTAACCTAGTGAAGTCTGACTGCGAACATTCATGCAAATTCAAGCAATAATATACTGTGGAGGCCCAGGGTGACAACAGGCTAATATTGTCTAATTTATAGATTTGCATGAATGTTGTGTATGAAAATTGAGGGTAACTTTTTCATGTTCCAGGTGCTGTGGTAACAGAAGGAGACAAAGTTGTCATTGACAAGACAACGCTGGATGCGTCAAATCTCCTCACCAAGGAGCCTGAGGCCCGTCGCCATTCCTATGATGTCTGGTACCAAGTCAAGTCCTTACCTCAACATGGTATCATTATTGTGGGTGAACGGAATCTCACAAAGGAGAAGCCCTACTTCTCTCAGTTCATACTCAACAAATATGGAATCACCTATCAGCATGACGACTCAGAAACAACCTATGACCACTTTATCTTTGATGCTTTTCTTAACCTGAAGAGCAAGCCTGCACAGCGCCCTGTAGATGACAGTGATGTGGTGGAGGAGGCTTTCAATATTACTGTCACTCCAGTGAATGATCAGCCACCCGTGCTGAAAACCAAGTCTCCAAACCTCAAAGTGGTCCAAGGTGATACTGTAGCTCTTGGACCCAGCAACTTGAATGTGGCAGACTTGGACACCTCTCCGGATGAAATCCTGTACTCTGTTATCAGCAAACCCAGCAATGGCTTTCTTGCTCTTGCAGAAAGCTTGAATGTGTCAGTGGATATATTTTCTCAGTCCCAAATCAACAATGGCGAGGTATTCTTTGTCCAAGATGGCAGCACTGTGTCTGGGGTGTTCTATTTTAGTGTCACTGATGGTCATCACCGACCAGTCTACAAACTTTTCAATTTGGAGGTTATTCCGATTTCCGTTTTTCTTATCAATCATACAGAGGTGGTGTTGGAACAAGGGAAAACATCACTGGATCTCACACAATCACACCTGGCTGCAGTGACCAATGGAAAAAACACCACTATCCACTATAAAATAACCGTCACTCCAAGGTATGGCAAACTTCTTCTGCTGGACAATGAAGAAGTTTTTGCTTTTAATCAGGAAGATCTGCAAGCACATAGGCTAAGTTACCACATGATCAATCTTGTGTCCTCTCATGACAGCTTTGAGTTCACTGTCTTCACATCAGAGATAAACCTGACTAATCAAGTACTTAATATCACAGTGAAGCCCTTAATTAAATATGCTGAAAGTGTACGGATCCCAAATGGAATACGTGTTAAGCTCAGGGCGGATTTTCTAAATGCCTCCGAACTCGCCTTGATAAGCGGTAGTGATCCACAATTTGAAATTCTGTCCCCTCCAATGTACGGCAATATTTCACGTCTAGAGACTAGCAAAGGGAAAAAAGCAGAACCCGTGAGAACATTTTTCTTTAGTGAACTGCAGCAGGGCAAAGTGGCCATTGAGGTTAAAGCAAACATTACTGGAGTTCAGGAGGTGAATGACTCATTCAGATTTGTGATAAAAGCCGACAGTGTCCAACCTGCAAATGGGGAGTTTGTCTTCAAAATTGTCCCATATGATCCTGCTCTCATGGCAACAACAGTTATCCCAGGATACACAACAGTTTCACCCCGCCAAACCACAGTAACAAGTTCCGCTCTGCTTTCCATGTCTTCTTCAGTTCAGTCTACACAGCGGGTGACCAAGGCTGCGACCAAGTTCAAAGGCCGCAATCGCTGGGGTAACACAAACCGCAGTGACTCACAGGGCACTACTATTCCCAAACCAGAGCTTGGACAGGAGGTTACTCCAGTGAAGAACACTCCGTTGAGGGTTGAGTCAGCACCCCAGGGCAACTCCTCCAACCCCGCGCTCATCATTCTCCCACTGCTGGCTCTAGTAATTCTCATAATTGTGGTGGTGCTAGTGCTTCTCTTGAGGAGAAAGCGGCAAAAGGAGCAGAAACCTTTGAAAAGTGCCTCTCTTCCTCCAGCCTATCCTGACACTAGATCCTATCAAGGCCGCCCAGAGTGGAATGCAACAGTTCCTTTAGTGACTATCACCCCTCTCAGCCCAAGGAACCCAGACAGTCCAGCTGTAATGAGACTTCAGGCAAGCAATTCTGCCTATGGGGAGTCTATGGCTCTCTGCTCCTTTGGGGACCTGGACCTTGAAGCCTCTCAGTTGTGTAGGACCTCTAACCCAGCCTTACAGCACAATCAGTACTGGGTGTGACATGGTCCTTTCCAAAGCCTCTTTTCTAATGTAAGGCTGAATGGTTACTACGCCCACAGCGTTCCATCCTGCACCAGAACAGACTTGATGGTTACTTTTTTCTAGAACGTAGTGCAGTGACTCAGCCCTGTATGTTTTATAAACTTTTATAAACACTTGGCAGTGGTTGTCAGTGCTCCCAGTATTGACTGGCATGGAAGATTTGGAATTACATGACCTGACAGCATGCAAGACACCAGCCAGGGAACCACAGAGGTGATGTAAAAGTTGATCAGTGATTACCTACGTCATTAAGCCATCTCACCCGAACAGTACCATTGCACTGAGTGTGGTTGTCCTAAGCCCTTTTCACACTCAAAATCCAGACATTATGGGGACACTTTCACTAGTAATGTTCAGGCGATGTCATTCAGACATGCAGCACTTAAACAGTATTTTAATGGGATACACACATTCATACATACCGTGAAAATCCCAGTAAAGAAGAAGTAAGGTTCACTGCGTGAACAACCAACAGTACATTCTGAATCAGTATGCTCCTGTGACTGTACAAACACGGCTGCAGCATTCTGCTTTTTTGGCCTTGAATTATGTACAAAATAGACATCTAGGGTGCTTTAACTCACAAAACTAAACAAAAAACAATTGGCTATAAAAAAAAACAAACAAAAAAAAACAGAACCACAGAACCACTCCAGTTTGTCGTTGTAATCTAGATGTCTTTTTATGCCCTGTCTGCTTCTGTTCGTACATAAACCTCCCCAGTAATTTTCGGGGTATTGTTCCCAGGACTTGTGCGCATAAATTGCTGTGTCTGCTTTACTGGGATTTTCACTGCAGCTTGTGTTAACTCTTGACCCCTTCCGTTGAATTTTTTACAGTTAAATTCCTGAGTACAAGTGCACATGTGAAAGGAACTTGTAAATATCCTGGGTACAAGTGTAAGCATTTCGTGTCCAGGTGAAAATTCCACTGGAATGGTTTGGTTACTGGAAAGGTTACCATTCAGCTCTACTGTGGGAAAGACACTCGAGTCTCTGATTATTTTTATTTGCTGGCTGAAATAATTGAAACATATTTTATAGCAATACTTTATTCTCTTTAATAGCAAAACTACTGTATTTTTAGAGTAAGACATTTCACAAAGCAACATTATTCACTTGTTTGTTCTTGTAGCTGTGTCAAGTTGTTCTGCTTGGGTCAGGCACCTTGTTCTGGTTTTCCCCACTCGAAGAGAGATAGGCTTAGTGTGGGGAACTGCTCACTGTTCAGAATTTAAAACGTCCCTGTTAAATGTTTTATATGAGATTTGTGACATCGTAACTACTTCAGTTCTGTCGCACACAAAATTCAAGCTTTTTTTTTTTTAGATAAAGTACTTTTTAATGGGTAGATAAGCAAATGTACTATTTTTGTTACACATCCTTTGGACTTTGTAAACACTGAACACATGCTAAGCTGCATTCCAGAACCTAGGCTGCGGTCGAGGTGGGCTGTGTTTCTAGATCACTACGTCACTGAAGGCTGTTCTAATCAAAAGGATTTTTCAAATACAGCTGAGAAATTCAGCCTACATGTTTTTCAAGGACACCTGCAGTGCATCTTTTCTGGTCTTCTGTTTTCAGTGCTCCTTTGCACACCCATCTGACCTGAAGCAAGCTCAAAAGAAGTCAAAGACATGCAGACAATCAGGCAGACCATTCCAGTTCGCATTACGTAACACAAATGATGCAGCCTAGCTTTTGGAACACAATCGGTCTTTGGAAAGAGCCACAGGTGTGTGTACTAATGAGTGTGTGGAGCCAGAGCTAGAGCGGGCCAATCCCATACAGGAGAGTGCATGAGTTCTCTCCCGAAGGGAGGCAGGTACCGTGAACATGACTGGGAAAAATATCCTTGGATTAAAAATGTGTACTAGCCTACACGCTCAGGCTTAATTGCTAAACATTTGAATCACAAGAATGGCTCATTTGTAATGTTGATAAGAAGACGAGATAAGAAAGAACTTTATTTATCCCGAGGGAAGTTCTTGTCATTAACATGCTCAGTGCAACAAGAAAGAATAAAAGAAACTAAGACAAAAAATAAAACAATAGTGTAACACAATGACAGAAACATTAGTGTAACACTGATTTTGCTGCATGTAAAGATTTAGTGTGCTGTACCAGCAGATCAGTAGTGCAGAATGATTTATGAAAGTGACTTAGTGTTAATGCAATAAAATAGCAACAGATGATAAAGGTAATGAGATTAATATTCAGTAATATTCAGTCAATTCACAGATTAAACAGTTGAGCTGTGTAATGCACAAATTTGATTCAGAACAGAATGAACTTGTTAACTTTTTTGTCCATCCAAAGAGATATGAAAGGGTTATTATTGGGTGATGACAGTATTGGTGTATATACCTACAAAAATATGCACGAAAAGATTCAGGACAGTCGTTAGCAAACCACAGGAACCTCGGAACTTCACTGTGATTAAGGTATAGGGTGGGGTGCTAACAGCGAAACTTTCTGATACCTTTAGTGTCCGGTACACGTGAAACAGTATGGCTTTAGTCTGTTATGAGATTTTTCTAATTGGGGTTCTATGGATGCCCTTTAAAACAGATGTCTTGCGTTTTCTTCCCACCAATAGTTACTTCCCTGTTTGTGCCTACCTCAAGTATTCCTGTAGTCCCACTGAGTGTAGTCACACATTTTACCTGGACACTTTCTAACAGACAGAATATATATTCTGTTGTGGTACACTGGAATTATATATTCTGTTGTGGTACACTGGAATTATGCAACACGCTAAGGTATTCTTTGCTTTTACGCAGATATTTAACAACCTCAGTATATTTATATTTTAGATCTAGACATTATTACTGGTACTTTCTTAAGACACGAAAATACACTTTATTTAAAAACGAATTATAACTATAGTGCACCTACATTAATGCTTGTTCACTTTGTCATTGTATTTATTGGGAAATATTTTTGTAACCTCAGGAATCTAGAGGTTGTGTTACAGACTGAACCTGCAGTTTTCTTTTTGTGTGTGTGTATTAGCATAATGTCAATGTATCTTTGTTGTTGGCACTGATTAAAGCAAAAATGCAGCATTACTTGAATTGTACATGTTGAGCTACTGAAGGTATTCACAGTGCATGATTTCTTCACTGCATTACTTTGTGTTCTGTAGATGTTTTAGTTTACCTTTGGTCATTTCTCTGGAGACATGGCTATGCTTATGCATAATAAGGTGTGTGAGGTCAATGAAATCGTCCATCACAGATAAAATGTGCATTAATGGTAAGCCAGTTGAACTGTGTCATGCGGTCTGTCACAGGATGGTTTGCCGGATGTAATCCAATGTTCAATATCTTATATTGTATTTGTCAATAAATAGTGCATGTACTGCACTAAAACAAATAATCTCCATCATTGTTTCAGTTCTTATTCATTCAGTTGACAGTGTCACTTGTCATGGGGCCTTAGAGGCAGTATCAGGACTACTGTACAGTGCATAAAGAACTGGACTTTTCTACACATTTTGTACCTTCCAGTAGATTTAAAATGAAATAAATGCACTGCAAAATATTGACAAGTAAAATCGTCTTAGATGTTGTCAATATCTCTAATATGTCTCATTCTGAGATTGTTATAAGAACATATGATTGTTTAGTTGAATAAATCAGAAAATTAAAATGAACAGAAAAACATGCATCAGGGAACAACAAGTTCTGACTGGTGCTATACCATGTTTAGAGGGCAGAAAAGAGTAATGCCTTTTCATTTGAGGTGGAGCCGTCTGATCAGTTAGGAGTTCTTATGAATTGACAGCTAGAAATCAATATATATATATATATATATATATATATACACACACACACACACATTATTTATTTCTCAGTTTGAGGGACAAAAGCAACAGACTCCACTTACAAAATGCCACATCTGAGTTCAGCTCTGAACCTTAATAATTTTTGATTCCCATGACTTAAAAGTGCAATTGGGCACTTTCTTCTCATTTATTTTTAATTGTCACTAACACTACCACATACAAAGAACATCTTTTTTTTTCAAAAGCTGAAGTACTGCTCTTTATGCAGCTCTTTCTTAATTGAACAGTTTACCAATGTCTATTGAAATATCTATTGTTTTACCATCTGGATTTCTTCCTTACATTTGGCTGAACTGAATCTGTAAGGAACATAGAGACTAAAAGGAAATGAATCTCCCTTCAGAATGTAATTGCTATGATACGTCTCATCTTGTGCTTAATTACTGTGATTGTAGAAGCTACAAGGCCCTAAATGTGCTATTTGAAAGCTTCCCAATTGAATTTGGTGTGTTAAACATAGTTCTCAGGAGGTACTGAGCGTGTGAGGCTGTCTTGCAGAGGGAAGGAAAAGGATGTTGCAATGAGAATGTGGTTGCAAATAGAAGATGACTTAAAATTACACAATCCTGAAACTGAGGTCTCGAGGTTACTACACCGCAGTGTGTGAAGGGCTTAGATTTACAAGAAATTCCAACAAGCAGGTGATCCTGTTCATAAGTGCTTCAGTGGAAGAAAAGACGTGTTCTAGGCGTATTATGTGGGCCATTATCTTTCATGAATGGTTAATGACCTCTCAGCTGTATGAAAATGCATTTGTACTAAAGATAGCTTCCAGTGGTTAAGTACCTTTATGTTCTTCAGCCTTCTCCACACTTGAGTTGGAACATCAGCTCACGGCAAGCAAGAATTAAACTGTTACCATCAAAAACATAAACCACAGATCACAAATTGTATTTAATTTCATCCCTAAAGTCCACTCATATTTATTTTGAAAGTAAAAAAAATAATTCGTTTTTACACGACCGTTTTCCAGCCTCTCTTTATCCCTCAGGAGTAAACAGGCTGTGTTGGTCACTGTGATATATGATACATGATCTGTGCTTATTAGTGGCCCTGCATTGAGCCTCATTTGAAAAGCCAAAGCTAAAACTACAGAGACAGGCTAAAACAACTTATAACTCCAGTGTAAATGGGCGGAGCTAAACTAGGGTTGGCTGAACTGAAGGAAAGCTAGGTGTTATCGTAGATAAAGAGCTCTCATTTTTATCACACTCATTTATAATCTCTCCTGAACTTGCAGGAGAATTCATCCATTCTTCACCACTCAGATACTCATCCAGACTCTTGTCATCTCAAGACTGGGCTACAGTAACTTGCTCCTGACTGGCCTTCCTCCGAAGACCATCAGACCTTTATAGATGATTAAGAATACAGCATCATCTCTGATCTTCTCCTACACCACTCCACTACTGCAAACTCTTCACTGGTTTTCTGTGGCTGCTCGCATTAGATTTAAAACTCTGACACTCACCTGCAAAGCCAAAAATGGTCCAGCTGCATCTTACCTATCAGCACTGATCAGACCATGGGTCTCAGCTCGCCCTCTTAGAGCATCAAGCACAGACTTGACCCACCTCTTCACATGCATGAAGACATTTCTCAGCTTTGGTACCCTCAGAACTGCTGAGACCCTTACTGTCTTCAAACGGTGACTGAAGACCTCTTCACTGAGCACTTAGGATAACAACTAGTAAGACAAGTTCATGTCATAAACTTAACTAACACAAATTCACAAATAACATTTAATAAACTGTCCTGTGCGTGATCTGAAAGGGCCCTGGTGGAAAACTAACTTAATCTCTGGTAGAATCTTAATCTTAAATTAGCACCCATGTAGGCCCATGTCACTCTGGATAAGAGCGTCTGTCAAATGCTGTATATGTAAATGTGAATAAAAATCTTCAAGTTTATCTGGGTAAATGTTTGACTACTTTTTTTAAGTATGGCGATGTCACTTTCCTCCCAATATTCTTTCACTCTAGGTAGTACTGCACTGAGCTCTTCATCAAACCTCGCTAAATGCTACATGTGAATAAGTGAGGAAATGGTTTTTTGCTCCTCTCAGAACATTAGTTTAGCATGTTAGCAGCGTTGGCTCAGGTGGCTAAGTAGCTCCTGAGGTAAGATTCACTGAAGAGAATCACATGAGGGACTGATGGGTACATAATCAGCTTAGGCCAATCTGACTGAAAACTGGATCTCTGCAACAGTGGAATCACTCTCCTGGGCCCCAGACTCTTAATTAGATTGCATGTCATGCCATGTGCTGGGATATTCTGAGGGAAAACAACAGATAGTCTTGGGTTGACTCATCATGTGTTAAACAAGTCCTCCAAGGCAGTCTTCTGGCATATAAACTGACCCAGTCAGAAATAAAAACCACTTCCCAACCACTTCACAGGTCCAAAACAATGTGTTTACGGGAGCTAGCTGACAAAGCATTTCCACAAAGATTTATTTGGTGCGACACATGACCTGTCAGACAGGCCAGGCCTCCAAAATAAAAACAATGTGTTTATGCTAGCTACAGGCAGACTGAAAAGCTACACTATGTGGACAAAAGTATTGGGACACACCTGTTTTTCAGGGTTTGGGCTAGGCCCCTTACGTCCAGTGAAGGGCTTAATCTTAATGCTTCAGCAGACCAAGACATTTTGGACAACACCATGCTTCCAACTTTGTGGACACAGTTTGAGGAAGGCCCTTTTCTGTTCCAGCATGACTGTGGCCCAGTGCACAAAGCAAGCTCCATAAAGACATGGTTGGATGAGTTTGGTGTGGAAGAACTTGACT
>JBBPCZ010000042.1:12940717-12969419 GCA_037974445.1 Brycinus macrolepidotus
CCAACATCAGTGCCTGACCTCATAAATGCTCTACAGAATGAATGGGCACAAATTCCCACAGAAACACTCCAAAATCTGGTGGAAAGCCTTCCAAGAAGAGTGGAAGCTGTTATAGCTGCAAAAGGGGGATCAACTCCAAATTAAAATCTGAATTTGAATGCGATGTCATTAAAGTCCCTGTTGGTGTAATAGTCATGCATCCCAATACTTTTGTCCATATAGTGTTTCTCTAGTGATTCATTTACTTCGCTTGGATGAATGGAAACACATTCCAGATGATCTCTTTTTTTTGTAATGCTTCTTGAATGCCTACCAGTGGAGTGCCTACCAAATTAGGTGATGTGTTGTATTTTCAGTGCAGGGTGGGCTGCCTTACATTTCTGGTCTGGAACTCAGTGCTAGCGTCTACAGGCCAATTTCTGCAAAAACAGCACTTGCAGAAAGTCAAAACGCCAGCCTTTCACACTAACCTCAAGAGACTCTCAGTGACGTTTCTTTTGCTCCATGACAACTAAGGAAGTCTCAGAAGCTTTACTGACTACCCAGAGGTTACTTCACCCTCCACTTTGGTGCAGCTGGTGGCCTAGTGGTTAGGGCGTTTGCCCTCCGATCAGGAAGTTGTGGGTTCAATTCCCAAAACTGCTAGGCACCTCTGAGGTACCCTTGAGCAAAGTACCGTCCCCACACACTGCTCCCCAGGCACTGTGTTCCTGGCTGCCCGCTGCTTCACTTGGTGAGTGGGTTAAATGCAGAGGAAGAATTTTGTGCTGTTCACACTGTGTGCTGTGGTGTGTTCACGCATGACCAAATTATCACTATCACTTATCTTTCTAATTGTGTGTGTGTATTTCCTGTTAAAAACTGAGCTCATTGAGGAATATTTACAAAAATTTTAATTTCATCGGTTACTGAGGAATACAGTGGTATTTGGATATTTGGATAATGCTTAAAAATGTAAGTTCAAAGCGTTGTTTATTGTTGACACACCATTCTACTGTCACTTTCTTTTTGGATTCTTCCAGCTGACCTTTAGTGTGACCATCACTGCCGTGCAGCGCAAACATTTAAGTGTTAAGTTTCTTTCTTTTTTTTCCTTTTTTAACCTATTTTGGGTTGATGATTTCATCTACTTAAACTTCACTAATCCACACGAAACTTGATGTGCTTGTAGCCCCATATGATTGCTACAGAATAAGAGTTTTGTGAAAGTGGGTGTGTGTTGCTTTCGTGCTATTGCCCTCTGTAGTGGAGTAGTCACAAAGCACATAGCGACAAATACTTTGCCCAAAAATGGCAAAATTTGTAGGGCATATTGGCCTCTAGAAGGTGCATGACCCTGGCACATTACAATTTGTGGAATGGCACTGCCTAGCAAATACACCAATGCATAAATGTAGCGCTTCATTAACCAATAATTTGTGAAGTAAAGGTTCAAACTTCAAAACAATTCACACTCTGTACCACTACCACCTTATTTGGAAGCACACCAAATTTTGGCCGTAGGAGGCACTGCAACTGAAACACTTCCATATCTGAAGAATCTCTCAAGCTAAAATTTTGAAATTTGGTATGCTTACACTTTGCCACATTTCCTTACATCTCCTTAAGTTCCATTTGACTCACTCAACAAAATGACCATTAACATGCAATCAACTCTGTAAATGTCACTACTACAAGCTGCATGATTTCCTCTTCCTCTGACACAGCTTGGTCAAGCTTCAAAATTCATTTTGTCTTTAAATCCTTATGCAAAATTTACAAAATTCAACTTACCACTAAGAATAAAATGTACAGAAAGTGTTTCAGTCTGTTATTACCACAAAAACCAATACCCCCAATAACACATTAATTTAAACACAAAAGACCACATTACATCAATAAAGTCCTTCTCACTCTCTCTTCTGCAGGAGTCATATTGTGCAGTATAATGTGATATGTTTACTAGTGTATTTGCAGATTTCTGCAGGCCGGCATCCAAAATGTCTTTATACTTCTTTGATTTCATGAAAACCTCAGTGCAATCTGACTGGAATTACTCTGCAGGCTTTCTCCACACAAGATTTTGTTCTAAACATGTTTTGCTCTTCTCCGAAACTAATTGTGTTAAACACTTTATGAAGTAAACTAAAGCCATTCAAGTTCACCAATGGTCAAATGGTTAAAGTGCCCAAATACTTTGAAGCCACTGTATATAGTTCGTAAAGCTTGTAAAGTCACATGCTAATTGTAGATGATGAAATATCACGCTTTGCAACAGAATTTCACACCTTTGTTAGAGAGGCACTGCTTGTTATTTTCCCTTTCGAAGTGGTTTCTGAGTAAGAGGGGTCTGTCACATCTTCTGACTTTGTGTGTCATATTAGTTCTGCCCAACTTGGTTGAAGAAGGCCTGAAAGACAATGGTTTTTGTCTAATGATATTACGCTCAGTCAAGAGAAAAATATTCAGTCGTATTATATATAAAAGGCATGGTCATGCGGTTTGTTTTCAGTCAGTGACTATATGAATAGCTTTAGACTCTGTTAGGTTTCAAATAAGTGGACGTCTAATGAACCTGTTTTTCACGTTGAAGCAGAGCAAAATGTTGCAGGTGTTGGTCTCATTCTGAGATCACAAAGTCCAACAACTTGTGCCAACAAATTTGGAAAATTTGCCACATAAAAGCCTCTGCTGTTGTCAAACCACAAGCCTAAGCACATGGAGGTCAGCTAATTTGATTTGAAACTTCTATGTTTAGATGATCCACAGCCCTTAGGTAATGGGTTTGACAGGAAAGGAGACAAGATTTCACAAAAAAGTAAATAGTTTGTAATGTGTAGTTTCTTGTAAGAATATGTGGCATGATGGACTCCATAAAGTAGACTAAGACAGGGTGGTTGGGGTTGGATCTTTCAGCAAGACCTTTAAGCAACAAGAGGGAAAAGAACATGCTGAGTGTGCACATGCATAAAAGTGTCTGAATATCCTTATTTCTGAATTTCCCACTTACTACCATAACCTGTCGCTCTGGGCAAGTTCGACATGGTCCCTAAAACGTAAAAACGTAAAAAGTGTAGATACGCTCATTTAATGTTTTAAGTGTTTGTCACATTTAAACTTTATTTATGCTATACACAAACTTTCCCAAAATGTATGCAAAATTATATCGTAAATGTCATTCCGAGTGGTGTGATATAAATTGCCACACTCAAGGTAGGAAGTGACTGATGCCTCTAAAAGCTACCTCGAAGAAAGATATGTGAATGATTAGAAAAACACTGCCTGGTGCGAGTGTCGAGATGAGGTTTTGGTATGAATTGCATTCTAGGAGACAAGTACTTGCAGTTATAAGACATAACAGCACTGAAATAAAACATTTTTGGATTTTAACCCTTTTTTTTACTATCAACATCTTATCAAGTTTGGGTTGTGAACATTTCTGTACAATACACCATTTCACACCAAACCACTCTAAATGTCCTATATCTCTTCTACTGAATTGTACAGACATTTTGAGAACTTAGAAATTCCCTTTAACACAAATATATTCTAAACACAGTAGCTGTCGCAAGAGCTGCCCCTACACTAATCAAAAACATCTTAAAATCTACAGAAAAATGTATTCCACAAAATGCAGCATTCATTCCAGCCCCCTGACCTAAAGCTCATTAAAACTATAGGCTGAGCTGAAGAAGAGATTCCACAAAATTCCATAATCCAGGTCCAACGAGAGCCTGAAGGTTTTGCAGAGATTTTATGTGGTCTCTGTATAAAGGGAGTCATGGTTGCAAATCCCTTTAAATTTGTTGAGTCAGGTCAAGGTTTTTAAGCTAGGATTTGTTTTTTATATATTTAACCTCATGGAAAGTCTTTTTCTTTCAGATTTTCTGTGAAGGATTAAGCTGATAAATGACACAGCCATGCTTTACCATTTTTTTTGCCAATAACTGTGTGGACACAGAGAATGAGAACAACAGTGCAGCCATCCATGGAATGCTTTGAAACCTGTGGCATTCCCAATCTGCTGTATGTTTTTTATTGTTATTAGAGAAATAAATCATTCCTCTCTCAGTGGAGTCAGCAACAACAACAGAGGTGTGTGTGTGTGTGTGTGTGTGTGTGTGTGTGTGTGTGTGTGTGTGTTTGTGTGCGCGTGTGTATGTGCATGCGTGTGTGTTTGTGTATGTTCTGACTTTGTGGGGATAAAAACAGAGAAAATAGAACTGGCAAGACCAACACAGTGGCATTTTGTGAAGTGTTTTTACAAAAGCTCCATGTTTCACTGTTTAAAACTGAACAAGCAAGGCCATTTCTTCTTGGTTACTGAGGTTAATGTTAGGGTTAGGTTATATACACGTGCATTGTGTGTTACAGACTGTGGTCTGTCTGTCGCTCTGCATCATTTCTCAGCCTCCTTTAACCCTTTTTATCAAATGGTCAGGACCCCCTCAGAACCACCAGTATTGTTTGGGTGGTTGGATCATTCTCAGCATAGCAGTGACACTGACATGTTAATGGCAGGTTAGTGTGCACCCCCAACAGAGATGCAGGAGAATCTCAGTGTCACAGCTGGACTGAGAAGAGTCCACCCACCAAAAATATCCAGCCACAAGTGTCCTGTGGCCAGAAACTGACCAATGATAAAGGAATAGAGGATGATCAACAGAAACTGTGCAGCATCAGATCAATAACTTTACATCTGATAACTTTACATCTGAAAGGTGGACCAACAGGTTAGATGTGTCTAACAGAGTGGACAGTAAGTGGACGCAGTGCTTAAAAACTCCTGCAGCACCCTGTGACCCACCCTGTGCAGCTCTCTCTCTCTCACACACACACTCACACGCACACACATACACATATTCCTCTAGTGTCACTGTTGTGCTGAGAACGATACACCATCCAAATAATACCTGCTCACTGGTGGTCCTGTTGAGGTCCTGACTACTCTGAAGGGGGCAAAGGGAGCTACAAAATCAACCTAACTGATAAGCGCAGCTGATCAAACAGACAATGAGAGTAGACACAAGGTAGGTGTGTGTATATGCATATGCAGGGGTGGACCACACGCCTTGATATTAAAATATCCTGTGTGTGTGTGTGTGTGTGTGTGTGTGAAAAACCAGACCCCTTGGAGAGCAGCCAGAGGGAGGAGGAAGCAGTCAGCATTTTTCAGACAACATGAATGAGGCCCCGCTGGAGTGGGGCTTCCTGTGCACGGCTATAAAAACAAAAAGCTAGCGAAGAATGCCTAGCCCTCCCACATTCCATAGCATTCTGCCAGGTACAGGGACCCCGCTGGGCCCAAAATCTACCACCTCACATCAAGCAGAAACAATAGCACAGGTTTAATAATATTAAATATGTTGGGCAAGTCCTTGTGAGGTTCTTTGTACCTTCCATCATCCCCTCTATCTTTAAAAAGCTATAAAAAACGCTTAATAGCCTACCTCAAAATTGCCCTAAATGTAGGCTTTACGGTGTATTAGAGGAAATGTGAATTCATTACACTATTACATGAAGTGTTGTGAGGATCAAGTGAGCCGTAAACTCCCAGGCTGGGTGTAACGTGTTTGTAATTCACTCGAGAGTGGGTAGGTCTGGCTAACGGCCTGTAATACTTTGCAAAGATTACCTCATCCAATATCAGTGTTTGCTTAAGCACTGCTTTACCGGTTGCACCCTGTTTGAAAGCCTGAAAATTCCACACCACAAAATACGCTGTCCATCAAAAATTTCGGGACACTTGTGCATTTAGGAGCAAGAGCATTTATCAGCGTCTTCTTTGTCGGGTTGCAATACCTTCATATATTAAATAACAATATGTGATAATAATAACAAATTTGGATTTTTCCATTTTTCTTCACAAAAGCAGGCAAACTTAAGGCACATCAGACAAAAATGCAAAACCACGTGTTTATGCACCTGTTTTGCCGTCAGCACTCAAACCTTTCTGTTGTGTAAACCATCTGTGGGCCAAAAGATTTTAAGTATGTGCTCTTAAGATAAAGGAAGTCTTTAAGTTATGATTTATGATGCAAAACCTGCTCTTTTTACCATGGAAAACAACATTTAGCACTGTGCAGATGTCCCATGCAGCCAACACTGTAACTGTTTATCTCAGTACAAAACTACGTAATGGTTTATTTCTAAGCAAAGCACTTCGTAACTATAATTGGAAAAAAAAAAGCATTAAAAATTATGTGAAATACATATAATTTTTTTTATGTTTCAGAAAAATGTCTTGGTTAGAGGACTACAGTTAGAACAGCACAAGTTTGGTTGTTATCTTCTCAGTGCTCTCCACCCCTTGCATGGATGGGTTAAACTCCATCTGCAGCTCCTGATTAATGAAGCCTAATTATTAATGAACCTTAATGAAAGATTAATTCGCTGAAGCAGTTACTGGATGATAACTGTAAATACTCTTTCTCCTTAAGGAGAGGTTTGGAAGTTAGAGTTTTATAAAAGCCTAATTCCCAGATAAACAGCTTTAAACATATACAGAATTTTTTTTTTAAGAAAACCTGAGTAAACCATAAGTAGCGTACATGTTTCCTGACACTGTGTGATACAGTTAAGAAGTTAACATCCTACTATGCTCTCAATCTTGCATCAAGATACAAAGACGAAAAGATGTATTAGGCCTTGTTCATACTTGGCATTAACATGCGGATTGAGTGATGCATGCATAAGTATCTGGCACTAAATACAAAGTGTGACCAGGGTACATGTGTCTTGGAGGCCACTTTCAGTGGTGGTCAGGGATGCATATGACACTAAAGTGTCTTGATGTATCCTCAACAGTAGCAAAGTGCTGCCCATACCAACCAAACTAATGCCCTGGGCAGAATTTCATAACAGTGGTGAGTTTTAAAATTCTTCTGCTTTCCGAGTTAAGCAAGGTAATGACACTAATGAACCACAAGCAGGGGTTCCTGGAACATTTTAAGGTCTAAAAACAATTGCAATGAGAGAGTGACATAGCAAATGTGAACTCCTCCTACAGTGTAAATCATTTCAGACATCCAATCACAAGTGGTTACTATGCATTCAATAGGACAGGTTTTAAAGGCCTTGCGTTTTGGTTGTCCCTTGTGATCAGATCAGATCAGACCTAAGATGCATGTTAATGCCAGGTGTGAACAGGGTGAACAGGTGTGAACAGAAATTTACTCAAATGACTATTTGACGTTTGAATGATGTAAAAATCACAGACACTTATCGAAGGAGAGCCATATTGCACCATATTCTCCACAAGTGGGCGAGTGCATGTGCTGTGGGAGGCTGATACGGTCTGACGAAACATTTCTATCCTGATGGGACTGACTGCTTCCCCATCCGCAAGGCACAAGGGCTCACTAAATGGTTTGATGAGTATGAAAACCATATGTTATGGCCTTTGCAGTTACCAGATCTCAACCAAGTTGAATACCTATGGGTATTTTGGACTGAAAACCCATCTAATAGAATATCTTTTGGAAGAATCTTTGGTGTTCCATCCCTCCATTGTAATTTCAGACACTTCCAAAGGATCTATGCTGAGACGAATTGAAGCTACCCTGGTGACCTAACACCTTCCTAAGACACTTCACTTTAGTTTTTCATAGGGCGAAAGGCAGAGAAACACCCTGGACAGGTCCATCACAGAGGACCAATATTACAGCAAATTCAGTCTATTCAGTCCATTCACCCTCCAGTCCATACAGTCTATAAATGAAAACTTAGCCACAAAAACAGCCTCTTTTGAAATTTTGGGATGTCATGACCGCAGAGGGAGATCTCTAACCACCAGGCCACCAGCTGCGCCTGTATACCCCTTATGAGTCCCAAGGTGGATTCTATCTAATTATGTATACTACTTTACATATACTTAATACTCGGTACAAAGTGTTAACAGGGAACATGTGTCTTGGAGACCACTTTCAGCAGTTAGGCCCATCCAGTAATGCTGAGATTATAAAGAGTGTTTCAGCCGGGACTATTTTTTGAAAGAGGTATAATACTGGCTGGAGAATCAGAACAGAGGTCATTTGCATATCTTAAAGCTTTAAAGGCACAACAATGAGAACAGCCTGTTCTAAGTGATAATGAGATGTTGGAAAATGGCCTGAAAACTGTTAGAAGTGGAACTTAAGTGGAAAAAATAACTAGGAAAATGTAGTATATGTGCCCTTTAAAATATCAGGCATTTTTTCCGCAACCCATTAAAAAGCAAAAATTATATTAATGCAAGGGCAACAAATAGGCCTTGAGTCACTGTTACTGATGTTGTTTGCTCATGTCTTACTTCAGTCATGTAGCTTTTTTCTGTTGCTGCAGATCTAGGATGTTCTCACCTCACATTGTTACTATGGTCAGAGCTCCTGGCTACATTGTTCTCCTTGGTCGGGGCAGCAGAGTCATATGATCCTCCAGACACAGCTTTTGCTTCACATCCAAAGACAGGCAACAGGAAATGTTTGCTGCATGCCTGAAGACAGAAGAGGAACCAAATGATTCAGTGCCAACTTGATGAGCTCACACTTTGTCAGAACCTTGTGACAACCTCCGGAGGTTTTATCCATGTTGCTTCAAGGCCACAATGATTCATAGGAAACCATTCAAGAACCATGTCTGCTGGTGAAGTAGCTTAAAGAGGAATTTTACCGGAAAACAACATTAAATATTTGACATGTATGTGGTCTGCTGTTTGGCTGTTGTCTGTGGAAACTGAAGGGGAGTCTTCTGGAGTCATTTGGTTTCATCAAGTGCAGGTTTCTCTTAGTTGACAGAGTCAGCTAAGCTCTGTAAAGTTCTCTTTTGCTGTAACATCATAAATATTGCCAGTGTAAATACAAGGTGACTCATTTTGAGCTCAGAAGTTGAGCTCATCATGGCCATAGCAGAGTCACAGATAAGAAACCCATTAAGTAACCTACCTTTAGTCTTGGGTTTCTTCTAATTCAAACAGCTGGCGGCCTTGTGGTTAGGGAGTTGTCCCTGTGATCAGAAGGTCATGAGTCTGAATCCCAGGACTGCTAGTGGTACCACTGAGGTACCCTTGAGTAAGGTACCATCCCCACACACTGCTGCCCGGGCGTCGGTGGCTGCCCACTGCTTCACTTGGTGAATGAGTTAAATGCAGAGAAAGAATTTCACACTGTTCACACTTTGTGCTGTTCTGGTGTGTTCGTGTGTGGCTATAAGGGGACACTTTACTTTACCTAGTTCCACACTGTAGAGGGGAAGGCAGATGCTCTGACTTAACTTGTTCCTGTAAGTCAGGAATTACAAATGTTTTAAGTTACACTGCTAATACAAAGTATTTAAGCTTAATCACATGCCTCATTTTTGATTGCACCAGTGAATATCTTACACTTGTGTGTATCTTCTTGATATGTGTGTGTGTTGCATTCAGGCTCTACCTGGGTAGAGAGCCTTGGATTTGACATGAGCTCCCTGTGCATTTTTGGTATTACACTCATCAGTTCCAGGGTGAATGCTATGAATGGAAAGACTTCCTGATTCTCATTCATTTTGTTCAGTTTACAGAAAATATTTGTTTACATTTCTGAGAAATAATTAGAACTAAACACTTTCGGGAAGCCGTCAGAACAGTGTTTTATTCTGCAAACCCCAACACTATCTGCATACCATGTGTTTAATCTAGTTCCCCTCAACATTTCTTTAAAAAAAGGAAGAAATAAATATAGCCTAGCCAGTACTGCTCAGGTCTTTAGATTAGTCAGTTTAGCGTCATGATGAGACCTCAGTGAACTCATCTCCAATTCTGCTTAAGAATGATTACATTGCTATTGGTGCAGGTAAAAGGTTTTATTCCTTCAGACTTTTTTGATGAAGTGTAACAGACTACCCTTAAATTTCACACACAATATGCCTAGTATTTTATGACAAACATACTAACTGTGAAGGACGGTCACAGAAGCTCACAGCTTTCAGATTGTCTCTCTTTCACATGAAGGTGGCCAGCTCACCTTGGGTATAAGATAAAAAGTGCTTATTTTTAGACCTCACATCAGCTACCTCAGAGGTATCTGGTGGTTAGCAAGGGTGGGGATAATGCAAACCCTAGCCTCTAGATGCTGAAGACGGAGCAGCTGGGATTTCCCCCATGATAAATTCTGTGTAGCGTCAGCTCACCATGTCAGACCTGCGGGCTATAAAACTGGCTTCAGTTCCAACCAGCTCAGCAGGGTCAAGGACTCATCAAAGCCTGGAAACTGGAAACAGACCTTCAGAGGGCAGGTTCCTGGAACTCTTAGGCCAACATTTCTGGGAATTCTGAGGATACTGAATTATAATACTCAGTTTTTATCAAAAAGGAGGAGGCTAATATTGAATATTGTGTAGATGAAAATCACAAACCATATGTCAAAATAAACAATAAACAAGTTAGAGTATTTGTGTGCCACATTTGGCATGCATAGAAAAATTCAAATCTAGTCATCTAATCTTTAACTTTTCATGTGCTAAGACCACAGTGAACTATTTTGTGACTCATTTTAAATATACCAACACTTGTGAAATGGTAGCTGAATAAAACATAAAATGTTACAGTTGTTACATGAAATATCACATATCACCTATGACAGACACACTTCTAAATTCTTAATGATCAGGTACACTGAAAGATACATGGAGCTAAAAAAAAACAGAATTACAGTTGAATGCAAAGGTTTTGACACCCCCAGGTAAGTTAACATAAACGTAAACATTCTTCTTGTTCACAAATGCTCATAGGTCATATTGGGTGCACAGAATGTTTAAGATCAAATCACAGATTTTCAATAATATTCTGTAAAAGTATGGGAATGTAAGGACTGTTTCTTAAAGCTTAATCTTTCATTTCTACTTGATTGCAGAATGACTCTGGTTTATCTAAGTGTGCTGCCCACTTCACAAATTGACTTTTGTAATGAAATCACGGCTAAACTTCTGATGACCTTCCATGTAGCCGAGGTTTGTGCAACAACACTCCACAATGGACTAAGGCATCACTGTTCCCATACCAGCCAAATCTTCCTAGAAGTCCTTGGCAGTGATGTGGGTGGTGGTGGTGGTGGTGGTGGTGGTGGGGGGGGGTTTCTTTGCAGATCTGACCAGTCTAAGAGCAGCTTCTCAGAGATTTTTCTTGGTCTTTTTAGATCTTGTCTTGACTTCCAATCCCATACAGGAAATGGACATCTTTTATAATGTTCTTTTGCTTAATAAAACCAGTTATATTTGGTTTCAGATGCTCAGCCAGCCTCTTACATATACCTGTAGAGTGCAAACACCATGAGAGATTTGCAGGGTCACATAATTTATTAAACCCTAGAAATTTCTACACCCGATTGGATTAAGGCCCAAGAAGTCCAACACGATGTGAGACATTACAAAACAATATCACCAGCTGACTGACTCCAATACATTAACTTCAGCAAAGAAATAGTAACCAAGCATTTAAATTTGTAGAAACTTGTCATATTTAAGTTTGTTTCATGTAAATTTATTTTCACTTTGAAAAAATTGACAAAAATTGACATTGACCAGGAGATCTTTCACATATAATTGTATCATATCAGTGCACAAATACAAGCCACTGAGATGCAGAATGATCTGTTGATGTGGGCACAGGTTCAAAACGTCCAGTCTAGGGTTTTGTGGTATTTACTGAGACACTCATGAACAAGAAACTCTTCTTTCCATGTGGACACAAGGCTGGGCTAAGATAGTTGGGAGAGCACCGAGTTAGGCCTTTTCCAGCTGTTTGGGTGGAATTTGGATTTTGTTTTCATACTATGCCCTTTCCTCTGATTCATGGCTGGAGCCTTTAATGGCAGGGTGGAACAGGAATTGGGTTTTAATCAGAGCAAGAATCTTGTGACTCCAATTCAGCTGCTGAAGAAAATGAAAAGAGCAAACCAGATTAGATTCTGTGTTGCTGTGCTATATGCAACGTTAGCGTCAACAACACCGTTGTACCTCATTATATTTATCAATTCCATGATCAGCATGGTCACCTATTACAAATGAAATGTAAAAATGTTAAGTAGCTTCTCGAAATATGCTTAATGAAAGTAAATCATCGATTATAGTCCATTCTAATTAACTGGACTGATTGTTGTGCATGAACTACATCATTTAGTTAAGTTGTTACAAAGGCATGTGGTGTAAGAAAGATGCCCACACTAGGGAGGACAGGCTGGGGGGAGGGGAACACACAGGGATTAAAACAACACAACCCAGTGATTTTAATTTTTTTTGCCTAGTTTGCATTCATTATGAACTGTTCTGGACCATCCGTAGAAAGGTCACATTCAAACACATTCTGCTGTACAGTGATCACCTTGCACTTTGCAGTGATCACCCACAACAGCAGGATCTCAGAAACGAATTTTAAAAGGAATGTTTGCTGTAATAAATTGTGTGTGCCATATTATTTGTTTAATCATCAGAATACTTGCTAGTTTATTATTTATTTACTAATATAATAAGCAGTAACAGACCTAATTATGATTATCGTAACATTCAATAAAACATGCACTTCTTTTCTGGTCCAAATAAAACTCAAGTTATTTTTCCAAAGGTTTCATGTCTGTGTAAACAGTTCCTCAATGCACATTTGTGCATTAAAAATATGCGCTGAATAACACATCAAAATAATCAAATCAACCCAAACTGTGAGGTATGCACTGAATCGTTGTGAGGCCAGATTGTGTACCCCTGTTGTTTAGGACCCCAGAGAAGCGAAGGATGGGACTGACCCATGCCTCTAAGTAGAAGGACTGTTTGGCACAGAGCCCTGAGGTCCATCCTGCTGAAAGCTGAGCGTGCCTGTGTGTTTACAGGCCAAGCTGAGGGCAGGGCGCTCTGCCAGGCCCAACGAGAGAAAGGGCCAAGCCTGGCAAACAGGCCATGTTCCCACGCCATAGTGCTGAAAAAACGCATTTTGTCACCACTTGGGCCAGGCAGTTGTCTCGGTAACATCATGTTCAGAACAGATGATTGCTGCTTACCGTGACAGAGGCCGAGATCACTTCATAAATTTACTGTAGGAACTTGCAATTAACAGTGATACGGCTTTGTAAAATGAAGATCTCAGCTCAAAAAACAGAAATAAGCGCGTATTTTTTATCTCTAGACTTTGGGGATTCAAGGCTCTTTGTTGTACATGGGAGAGTGAAGGGCGGCCCATCTGATCTAATCCCACAAAAGAGCTCCTGAAGCACAAAAAAAAATTTAAATAATAATATTGGCTATGATGGAAAGGTGTCTGACACACACAGTCCACACTATATGGTCAAAAGTATATGAAAACATGACTGTCACACCTTTATTAGCCTGATGGATATCTCATTCCAAACCCCTTTTCATTAATATGGTGTTGGTGAAGACATTTCCACAAGAGTGGAGGCTGGATTGTGCAATATTACTCATTGTGCAGTATTACTTATTCGCTTTTTATTTACTCATCTGTATGTTATTGAGTGTTTGTTTCGTACCCTTATCACATGCTGCTATCTCATTTTATTCATGGCACAAACACTAAGGCACTTTTCATAACCACTTGCACTAATAATCTGCTATTTTATTATATCTGTTATAGACATTTGTTACTTTGTTAGAGTTATTTTGTTATTCCATTTGCACTATTACTACTGTTCTTTTTAAACTCTTTATTGTCTTATCTTTATTCCTCTTGTTGCACTGAGCATGTTTATAACAAAAGAATTTCTCTCAGGATAAAAAAAGTTCTTTCTTATCTTATAGCCTCAAACTTAGGCCAGGCACTGATGTTGGTTGAGAAGATCTGGCTCAAAATTAAGATGTTCCAGTTGATCCCTGAAGTGTTCAGTTAAGATTGAGACTCTGTGCAGGCCACTGGAGCTCCCCCACAACAAACTCGTCGAACCATGTCTTTATGGACATCTCTTTGCGGCCAGTGGCACAGTCATGATGGAACTGGAAAGGGCCTTCTCCAAAATGCTGCCACATTGGAACCATATAAACTGTTTAAAATGTCTTTGAATGCTGTAGCATTAACATTACCTTTCATTGGAAGAAAGGGGTCGAGACCAAACCCTGAAAAACAGCCCCAGATGATTACTCCTTCTCCACCAAACTTTACTGTTGACACTAATTCCAACAGGTAGCGTTCGCTTGGGATCTGCCAAACCCAGTTTCATCCATATCCGACCGCCAGATAGTGAAGTGTGGTAAGTCACTCAGAGAAATTGATTCCACCACTCCAGAGGCTTCACGCCATTCCAGCTGCTGTTTGGCATTATGCAAACTGATCTTAGGCTTGTGTGCAGCTGCTCAGCCCAATTTTTGAAGCTCCGGACACACAGTTTTTGTGCCGGAGTTGCTTTGAGAGGCATTGTGGAACTCTGTAGTGAGTGGTGAAACAGAGGGTAGGCAATTCAGTGGGTTTGCACGGTCTACCACTTCGTGGCTGAGCAGATGCTTCCAGTTCACAGTAAAAACACTTACAGTTTACCAGGAGGGCAGAAATGTCATAATCTGCCTTAACATAAAGGTGGCATCCTATGACAATGTCACATTTAAAGTCACTGAGCTCCTCAGTATGACCCATTCTACTGCCAACGTTCATCTATTGAGACAACATGGCTATGGGCTGGTTTTTATACGCCTGTTAGCAATGGGTGCCTGTCGTTCGTCTGTGGTCAGTTTCTGACCACAGACGACTCTTTGCTGGATATTTTTGGTTGGTGTACTACTCTCGGCCCAACAGGTGTTTAAAAACTCCAGCAGCATTACAGCGTGTGAACCAGTTTGTACAGTAGGCATGCACACACGCATCTGTGTCAATGCTAAGTTAAGAATGACCCACCATCCAAATAATTTCTGCTCACTGATAGTTCGGTGAGGTCCTAACCATTGATGAACAGTAAAAAAAAAAAAAGATGTAGCTATGTAAATGGGACTACAGTTTGTAACTGTAAACTATTAAGTGCACTTATACTGTAAATGGAACTGATACAATGTGATGTCAGCACTTTCAAGAGTTGAAAACAATTCAAAATGACTTGAAACAATTAATTCTGACTGAACTACAGACTTTTGTACCAACTCCAGCCAAAAGTCACTCCTGTTAAGTTCACTGCTCAGGAAGGACTGATTAAAAATGCTCAATCAAATAAACCAATGCTGCTATTAGCAATGTAGTATACATCTCGCTATTTTTGTGGCACTGATTAAGTCTCGAATAAGACTAAGCACTTAAAAAAAAAACAGAAAAAAGACATCATGGAGCTGAATTTTGTAAGGGATTTATTTTGGAAGAAAACATTTTTTTATTCTGAACAAACCAGATGTGCTTCCTCCAGAATGTATGTTAAATAAAAACACTTTTCTTCCATTCATCTTTTTGAAAATAAATTTTCAATCCACCATGGGACATTATGACTCAAATACCAGGTTCATCAGCCAAGAAGTGTTTTATTATCCATGATGAAATCAACAGGGTTCTGAGTGAGCTGTGCTTTTAAGCTTTTTTTAAAATTCTTGATTTATTTGGATCTCTGCCCATTTGCTTTATTTGAATGGTGACCCAGGTGCCATGGTTATAGTTCTGCATTTTTTGGGAGTGATTTGGTAATCTTGCTGAGGCACAGCACTATGTTTTTCCTGAATGTTCCGGGCTGAAAATAACATGGGAAAAAATCAGTCAAGAGAACCAAATTAGGACATCCTTCTATTCCCAAGGCTTATCACCACGCAATGTAAACTGACTTCTTGGCCTAGCAGCTGAGATCTTTCAGATAATAAAATCAGGCCTCGTAAAAAGAAATCTTAGAATAAGTACAATACATACTGTATATATATATATATATATATATGTATCATTGCTCAAAAGAAATGATAAAACTACCAAAAAAAGAGAGGGCTGAAGGCACGGTGAAGTGAAGACAGCTGCTCTGTGAGATTTGTAAAAATATTGTAGGTTGGTTAACTTGAAAGGGCTCAAGTAGTTCCAATGGTTGGCAGTGGAAAGCCACACAACAGCGCTAAAGAGAAGATATCCTCCTGAAGTCATCAATATTAAAAACTTTGTCAGCAGAGTGAGAAGGCTGAGTATATAAATTCCCTAAAAATGTTATATTAGTAACATAAGCAAAAGATTTCTCAGTTGCTTCATTAAGATAAAGCTTACATCACTCAGCCCAGTCGTAGTTGCTTACTTTCTAATGGAACCGTTTCACTGTCCTCAGTATTAGTTTCCGAGGTAATGCAGGTGTTCCAAAGGTTGGTTTCAGTGGTGGAAACCATTGTCCTTCCCCTTGTGGCTGTTTCAAGTTCAAACCATCGGCCCTTCCCCTTTTCTGGAAATAACTACCTCTCCTAGAGAGGGTTAACGCTATCTCACCACATATTTCCCCTAAGCTTTATTTAGCCTCTCATAGCTGTGGCAAGACATTCACTGTCTGGGTAAAGAATTCACATAGATAACTGAGAGGAAGGCTGTTTGTCTGACTCTCAGTTTGAAATATTGCTAAACTGGAGCTGGCTAATTCTCACCTATGTCTACACCAGGACAGGGGTGAAGGGTGTGTGAGGTCCAGCCATGTTGGATCTAGGCGTTGTCATACTTCCTTAGGGCCTCCTCCAGCTTGCCTGTGACCTTCTGGAAGAAGCAGATCTGCTGTTGCAGGTAATGCTGCATCTGTGCCCTGAAGTCGCGAACACGGATCTGGTGAAAGTGCTGGATCTCGGCCAGCGTGGCGAATGAGATGATGTTACAGCGCTCTTTGATGCCGTCCGCTTGCTGTCTCTCCATCTTACTCTCCTCTACATGCTTCTGGCTCTCCTTCACCTTGGTCAGGGCACCTTTGGAAAGATCACAGAGTTAGCAGAGATAAACTTGAATGGAAGTATAGCAAAATACTTACAAGCTAACTACCTACCATTTGTCAGTTATCATATACACCTATGCTGCTGTACCTGATGTACTTGTGCCACTGCAACACACCCTAACATGCCCTAGCATGTTGGTGTCACTATGCTGAGAACGGTCCTCCACCCAAATAATATCTTGTCAACAGCGATCCTATGGTAGTCAGTTTCCACTGATGGGAGGACTAAAAACAGCTGTTAAGTATTTTTGAATAAATGACCAATGAATGTATGTACTCATCATTATTTTGCACTTCTCGTCACCCTGCAACATTGAACAAGGTGGCTACGCGAGAACATTTTAGCCACAAGACGAACAGAATAAACACTGGCCAGCCACTAGTCCACTTAACACAGAACCTCAGAATGACCTAGGAGAAACTGTGAGAGCCAACGGTTATTCATGAAATCAGTGTATAGTATGTTGAGAATACAATGTGATGTTTAGTAATGGTAATAATTCAGTATAAGACTGTGTTACTGCACTAAACAACTAGGGTACTGCACACCTCAAAAAAGCATATTGGAGTGTACTATGGAAAATGTTAAATGTACAGTGCAGGGTTTACCCAGATCCAAGATACCACTGGACTACCGTGATCCTCTGTTGGTGAATTACATATAATGGTAACACATTACAAGAGGAATTCTGACCAATAGCAATTTCATGTGGATATGTCTTCGTAACTACTGGCAAATTTACATAGCCCTATATCCTAGAGCATGCTTTCCCGACTCCAGTCATGAAAAAAACGCTCTGTAGTTTACTGTTTGCCTTACCGCACACAGGATTCAACTCATTAAAGGCAATACTGTGGTAACACTGCACAGAAAAAACAAATAATTCAGTCCAAACCACTGAACATACATATCAAGCACTTGTGAAAAAAAGTCTAACTTTGATACTAGAGAGTTTGTTTCAGCATGATCTGTAATTTCACACTTTTAACTTTCAGAGCAGAGGAGGGGGGAAGTAAAGTAAAGATGAAACATGCAACAGCATCCATACGCCACTTGGGTCCAAAATCAATTAGTCAATGGCACACCAAGACAATAAAGCCACACAATTTTCACAGCCTACACATCCTTCTGAAACTCAAATAGTTCATATATATATATATACGTTCATACATACACACACACATACATATACATACAAAAGGAATCAACACATTACAGCATTAGTCCAGCTTTGTGCCCATTAATGGAAGATTAGTCACAATTAGCCAAAACAGGAATTTTTAAAAATGTATCTCAGCAAAAAAAGCCTGAAGGACAGCTTCTGTCTTCTAAAAAAATCATTGAAAAGACAGCAAAAAGTTGAAGGCAAATCATGTAAAAGGTTTTTTGAATTTGACAGCTAAAAGCATACTGCAGCTGTAAAATCTAACCACATACCACACTGACCAAAAACTGACTTGCCTTTAAAAACATCAAGCTGCTGTAAGCGCAGCAGACATGCAAACATGCAGTTTCATAAAAAAAAAAAAGTGTGATACAGGCCATAAGCCATAGTTAGAGTTCAGTATAATAGCATACACGATTTCTGAAGGACAAAGACATTTCTACATCACACCAATTACATTTCAATTTGTGGGAATCACTGAACTTTACAGGAATTTACAGGAATTTGAGAGGGTCAAGAAACAATAGCATACAAAGACAGGTTGCAGGGAGTCAGGCCAATAGTTGCCCCCTGGTGCGGTGAGCTTGAGGAAGTTAGTTTAGGGCGTTTCAGTAAAGTCAGCATACTAGCAGCTAAATCAATACGCAAATAAAGTCCTCTGAAAAAGTGGTGTGTGGACTTCCTCTAAGACAGGAAAAACTGTACATGAGTAGTACAGAGAGTTCCAACTACAGGCTTACAGATGAACACAATAAATAAAGTTAAACTCTGCTCTCAAAAACGTGATTTACATCTTTTGAAGTAATCCACTGATTACAATCAAAGTAATTCAGTTCATGTAACAATCTTCTGCACAAAACTTGTGTAATGGGCTTGTCTAAGCCCTCTGTCTCAAAGACAAAAATTAAGAAATAAATCAAAACAAGTTTAAATATTTGGCATCCACACTGTTGCTGCTGACATATGACTAGAAGCTGATTATTTTGGACTTCCGTGGACATATGAACAGCAACACAACCAACAGGTGATAAATATATAAACTGACTAATATTAAGGTGATTTACAGCAAACTCAAACTGCACATTCACAAGGTCATCTGTGACACTGTGTCAAATGTGACGTATAATGTGGGCCTCTGAAGTGGTCAGCAGTCAGCAAATAAGTCTGGTTCCAAAATCTGGTAGACTAAGACACGCTAGAAGCCATTGTAAAATACATTACATACACATGATTAAGAATTTTTCAAATCTAGTTTACACTGAGTGTCAAATACAGTCAACTTGTGAACACGTCTTTACATGGGAATGTTTAATGCAGAAATGTCTTGTGTGATAAAAAAAAGTCTGCCTTTATCCGATTCCCATGACTGGAATAATTCTAACTTCTGTTGGCATCATGCGATTTCGTTTAGTTGGCGACATAGTAGAGTAGCCCAAATTCTAATTTCTTCTAACAGACATTCAGGTAAAATACCGCTGTTTTAAACAGCATTCAGTAATGGTTTGTATTTAAGTCTTTATGTTCTATTCACTTTTGTTTTTGTTTAAGAGGTCAGTTTACAATGAAGCCAATTGTAAGTGGACATTTTGCTTTTGGTCAATGAGTCTATTTAGAGTTAAGTCAACTGTGAGTGGGATGGTGATTTTTTTTTGTTGTTGTTGTTGTTCAATGAGTCAGTTAACAATAAGGTCAACATGAAAGCAGAAAAAAGACTTCCTTTGACCAGCACACATATAATACTATAAAATGGTTTTACAGTTGTACTGCAGGAAAATCCCTGTGGAGTTGAGACACACCCATCTAGATGTTTTAACATCTATGGAGACAGTAAACCTCAAACAAGCAAGCATAAAAGCCTCTTTCATTAAAGCAAAATCCAAGAATTACAATCTGAAAGCCTGTTGTCACACACACTTCCAATTCTGGCAAGCCTATACAAAACGTGATGGCCACATCCTTTAGTGTATTGATGTGTTTGAGTGATGTCAGAAACTGGGAAACACCAAATTTCCCCACTTGTAAACTGGACTTGAATGACCACTGTTATATTTACATGTGGGAAATTGGGTGGCAGAGAATGTGGAAAAAAATATACCTCTTGCACCTCTTTATGACTTTTAATACAACAAAGAAAAGTAGGGTTTGTATTGTCTAGACCTTGCCTCCTTTTGCCACGCATGTATCTTTGAACACCAAAAAGGAGTGCATATGCCCTTGTATTTATGACCTCAACCATATGATATGTACAACTTTGTGATAAGCCTCCAAACACAGCGTTATAAATTACAAGCAAATGAAGTCATAACACCATCTAAGTAATTCAACATACGTAAATAAAATGCTATATGATGATTATGACAAGCTACATTTCAAAAATGTTTTTGAAACATAAGCTACTCATTTATATAAGTCTCATTATTTTTGCGCAGTGTCATGTAGTGTAGGACAGAAAGCACAGATGGCTAACTTCCCTTCTTGGTGAAGGAAAACATGCGAGACATTCCTAAATCTCCCATCCCCCCAAAACAACTCTGCACATTCTGCCTTCTGGCAACAGCAGCCTTTTCTTTAGAGCAGCTCAGGACAAACATCAGGCATTTGGAAGTAACACTGTTGATTCCCGTCAGCTCCTCTCTATAGTTACAGATACAGAGAGCTTACAGGAATACATTGGTGAAAATTTAAGTGTGTAATATCAAAAAACTTGCTTACAGGGTTTCTGACACTGTATGATGTACTAATTTCAATCAAGTCCACACAAAAGTATAAAATATACTAGTTAATACTGTTACTAGTTATGCAATGCTTTCGCTCATTACTTAAAAATTCAACACAGCATGTAATCATACACTTTCCAACACTCTAACTCATGGTTTTAGGTGATTTACTACATTAGCTTTGTAGCTGGGATGCCAAATTAAAGAAGCAAACTTCATACACTTTGACTGAACAGGTGTTTGAAAATTGTGTAAATTATAATTATTTTTTTTTTAACTAATTGTATAAAAGCAACTAGGTTTTGGGAACCCCCCGTCATTTCGCTTGATTAACATATAAGGTGAAAAAGTGTTGGGGGTTTCAGTATACAGCCACATCTCTTTTAACTACCCACACTGTCCACACTGTCAAGTGCTTCAATATGCTTGACTCAAGTCAGAACTGAACCGCCCGGAGCGTCAGATGGGGGTAGTTAAACATTTACAGATAGGACTCCAACAGTCATAACGCGATGTGAAAGGAGATAAAAAAAAAAAAGTACATTGTGCAGGCTACATTGAACAAGAACAACAAACTTAAAGCTTGATGCCATGTGATTCATGTCTAGACTATAAATAGAGGTAAAACTGGCATGTCAACACTGTTCTTGATCTTGCATTCCATTTTCTCCGGCCGATTAAAATTGAACATGCTAAACAGGCTGACTAATGCTTGGCACCTAGAGCGAAAAAAAATTAATATTTAAAAAAAAAAAAAAAAAACCCTGACTCACTGCAGGAACATGGCAAATGTCTACAGGGACAACATATCAGTCAAGACAAGAAAGAGTGAGAGACATAAGGAAAACTGTGTGGAGCACCACATTCACCCCGATTGCTGCAGTAGCACTTTACCTATTACGTAACATGGCATTACACAACACTGCTCCTAACTGCCTCACTGTTAGCCTGCAACTAGTGAACAGTGGTTGCCTACAAACTCTCTCTACCATGCTACAAGAGCAGGGAGCAGACAAATGGGCCCTCTGTCGCTGATGTAAGCTTCCCTGTAAATTCCTGAATAGACAAGTTGTGGTCTGTTAACAGCTCTTAATGCGATAAAGGGTACATGTCATGGAGTCACATGAATGAAAGTAATAAAGATAATATCATACACATTGAATTAGAAAGTCTTCAGGAAAATATACCTGGGGCTGCACTCATAGTACTCATCAGAACTGTGAGGAGAGAAACTTCAGTCCTTTCAGACTATTTTACACCATTATTTATAATAAGTCACTGCTCAGGGCGTTAAGTCTGCCAGGCCTGTGCGATATTTCAGCGACCCCACGGCTGTGGATTTATATCAATTATACAATAAGCTGCATATCATGAACACTTGGGGTAAAGACAGTTATCTTAATTTCAACCACTCAATTTCAACCACTGGGGGATTGTGTTCTTAATGCCATGCATGATGTCCTGTCATGATTACTTGGATGTACTAAAAGACCTAAACCTTTGGTTGGCATGATATTTTTACAACAGACACAGCTTCAAGCTTGTCTTCATCTGGCAGGCAAAGGGCTTTTTATCACATTTGTATAAGCAGCTGGAAAATCTGTGGTAGCTTCCTCTCTAAAGATTCAGCCATAGCACTATTTTCTGCGGTCATGACTTGAATAACTACTTCCCCACACAGGCATGAAAATTAAGCAGAACACATTTTTCACTGAATTTCACTGGAGTTACATAAAATTCAGCAAATTTTAATGATGTGTACTAAATCCTGTCAGTCTTTTAATAGCTAACAGAGCCACCGACACAGTTGAATACGTTATGTTCATGCAGAGAAGCAGGTAATGTTTCATTTGTCTCTATTTGGCTAAAAGACTCAAAACAAACAAAACCAAACACTATAAAAAAGCGATCTAGGGACATAGTCCTCCATGTCTCTAGATCACTTTTTACAGTGATCTAGCGACAAAGACAGAGCCAGAAGGCAATATGATCAAGAGTCGAGCTGTTTTCACATATGAACTCTGATTCTCAGGGACGAGTTGCCCTTTCACACGTGTACCACACAGGAGGAAACGTCTAGAACAGTTCAGGGTTGGAGTGCATGTGCGAAAGGGGCCGAGGTTAAGGTTCAAGCAGAATGAGCCTTCTATCTACTGGAGTGCTCAGTATCTACTCAAGGTTCATCTGAGGGGGAGGGGAAACTGGAAAATTAGACAGATGGTAAGTGACTGAATTATAGATTCGCGACAAAATGGAGCTTCCAGAATCCAAGCTACATGACCGACATGCAGACCTAAGTTCCCTCCCTTTATTTCCAGAAGAAATCTTGGGGCAAATCAGCCCGTCTTCAAAACTTTGCCTTGCCATTAACAGAGCCTATGCTGCCTGCCATCATGGTCTCTCTTGGGCATGCAGTTCAAAGTCAGCCATGTTAGGTGTGAAACTGTGGGTGAAACAAAAATGATTTACAAGTCTAAGTGGATGTCTCTCATGAAAATCAAGAGACACAGGAAAATACAAAACACAGAATGCCTAAAAAGCTAGTCTATGCCAGTGTCAATACTGGTAGTTGTACACAGGTAGTTCTGAACTGCTAGCACCCACCTGTAGACTCCTGACAGTTCAGGTGAGGTTTAGTTTGTTGGGGAAAGCAATAAATATCTTTCTGTTTTGACTTTTACAGAAAATAGGCAGTTGGTTTACAGAATCCAGCTGAGTTAAAAGTAATATGATGGTATAGCACTAGCCCATCAACACAAAGACAACAGAACTGCTCAATTAAGAGACAAGGTGGGTCAACTGCTCTAGAGTTCTTATTAATTAACACTGGATTATATATTCTTCTCAATATAATTTTTTTTCTAGAAACAAGCCTGCTGTAGAGGTGACCACAGCATCTACTGGAGGTTAGATAAGTTTCAGCAGGGTCAGTATGGGACTCTGGGAGCATGACACAGCCGTTCAGCTCGTCCAACACATTGTCCTCTCACAATAGACGGTCTCTACAGTGACAAGGTTATTATCTTCCATCAAATGCTGTTACACACAAGCCTTTTCACTCCTATTAAAGGGACAGTGGCAACAGTTTCCTAGTCACTTCCATTTTTATTATTCTAGTGATTTAGCACACACCCAAACCCTAGAATGCCTCCATTTGTCTTATTTTACTTAAAAAAAATTACAAATTTGCCAGCAGAAACTGCCTATTTATCGCTTTCAAAAGACTCCTGTCCAACTGCATACCTTTCATGACCATCACAGTTCACCACCATTTGGTTTTTCGTTTGACTGGTATCAGATGAATGGTCCGTCTATGCAGCTAAGTCACAGTCAGCTTTGTGTAGATGTAGACAAGATACCACAGTATGCATTTATGGGTGGGTCACACCCTTCATATTTTTCTGTCTTAAAAAATGCAGTTAAGTGTGACATTTCAAAAAATGAGTCTATAAAATGGTTTTCGGAATGACTACTGAAGTGTTGACTTGATATAAGAGCAGCAGTAATGATAACCATCAATGTGAAGTTCTATCATGCAGAGATAAATGTTATAAAACTGAAGAACACACAGCACTGAATGAACGTGTGCCTTGACAAGGGTATTACACCACGCCATAGTGAACATACTTCCTGAAATTCAATAAACCTTTAAGTAGTTTAGAAGTAATTTCAAGATTCTATCTCCGTCATGATTTCTCTACTCTTAGTTTTATTAGTTATTATTAGTTTTATTAGAATTAGTTTGATCAGAGTGGTCAAACTTTTAAAAGCAAAAACACATTGTTAATAATCTCTCTTTATTGGACAGAACTGCCCTCCTTAAAGTGGTCATAGTCCCAACACCTTCATTTAAAGCCTGTTTCAGGCCAATATTTTGTTTTAACCCTATTTTTATTTTTATTTAACCCTAATTCTGTTTAATTACCCTGAACTAAACTACTACATGACTATGTTTGGGCCACATTGATCAGGGCAGCTTTTGAAGTGAAGCCTACTCTTTTTCATTCAGAACTAGACTTAATTAACTTCTACCTGATGTCAGCTAATAAAATTTGTTTAAACTCCCACTGGAAGTTTGAACTCCCACTATTCTAATTCTGAACATGGAAAAAAATCAACACCATGCAATAAAAAACTACCCAAAAATAGTTGCCTAGCATTAAATTAGTCTTGTTAACTACATTATGGGTGCTGTTGGGCCGTTTGTCCTTCAAAGGCATCTAAAGTTTATTTTTCTCTCTCTCACCTTGTACACCGATGGAAAAACACACATCATTTTACAGGCCATGTGACACAGCAGTCTGCTGAAACCAAGGCCACTAATGTGCCCTGGACTCAAGCAAACAAACAGTATCATGCAAACTCCCTGCTGTGCTTTAGACCAACCCAACCAGTTCAGACTGACAGGATATAGAAACGTATGAGTAAATACCTTTCTGCACATGGATGATGTCAGGGTAGTTGGCAAGGTGTCCTTGGTATAAAGCTAAGAGATCCATCACTGGGTCCACATCTTGTTTCGGCTGCTCCACAAAGTAATCACCAATGGCTTCATAGGCCTCCCCAGTGAATGCGATTGCCTGGTTCAAACCGGCTGAGTATGTCTGCTGGTCAAGCTCGAAGGCTTGGCCGAGATATTTAAACGACTGTCCAACTTTCTGATACTCCTTCTTGAATCCAGTTATCTGTTTTCTTGCAAACTCGTTGAGCGTAGCGTTGACTTGTATCACGCTGTCGTCCATTTTTTTGGTAAAGGCCTTGAACCCATCGATCTTGCTCTCCACCTCTTGGAGATCCAGCGGGGCCCCTGGAGTGCTGATGGTCAGGAAAAAATTGGCCCCGACCATCTCGTCCTTCTCTGCCTTCCTCTTCCCTAGCTTCCATGCCTTCTCGTCCGTACTGCTGCAGGTGAGGAAGTGCTGGAAAACGTCGCACCTGGCCAGTACGGGGTGGCTGGTCATGTGGTTCATCCACCATATCAGTCCTTTCCTCCTTTTGGAAATGAAGTCCTCCTCGAAGCGGCCCGTGGCCTGCTTCTCTGGGATGTGAGGAACAGAGATGACTGGGAACTTTTCCACCAACCTTGCGTACAGCCAGTCGAAATGTTTGTACCTTCTGCTGACCGGGTTCTGGGTGTGGGTCGGGGTCAGCTTGTAGGAGATGTAGCTTTTCATGCCCTTGAATTTGGTCTGCTTGGTGGGGTCATCGATGGTGCAGGTGAAGGGGTAGGGATTCTCCTGCCACTCGGTGCCATGCTGACCCATCACCACGCAGATTTTGTCTCCATCCTTCACGAAACCAGACGCTTCGCCCAGCACGAAAGCCTCTCCTCCTGACTTGACGAAAGTGGAGAACCTGTTGAGGTTTCTGCTCACCGTGGCTGAGCTCTTGGCCTGCTGGGGGTTCCCTCCTCGGGACACGGACGTGGACACTCTGTAGGTGGACGGTCCGTTCCCTTCGTAGTCGTGGAATCCCCCACTGACGACCCCTGGCTCGTCAGCCACGGTGGAGTTGTCGTCCCAGTCGTCATCCCAGTCATCGTCGCTGCCCTGGCTCACGGGGTATCCCGGGGGGTACAGCTGGTGGGACGTGGGCGGTGGTCCGGAGAAAGTTGTGGAAGCCGACGCTGGAGTTCTGTTATAGTTCTCAACTTGAGTCTGGATCTTGGGGGGCTCGAAGCCTCCCGTGGGAATGTTGGCATACCGGGAGCCCTGGTAGGCATCCACAGCAGTGCTGTTGTTGTTGTAGGGGGTGGGCTTCTCGCCCTTCAGGACCTCCACGTAAGAGGCGGGGAAGAGTCCCCGCTCGCCGCGGCTGTTGGTTCCCTCCAGCCAGCCCTCGATGTCCTGCTCGCTGTACAGAGTCACCACCTCGTTCTCCTTCACAGAGATCTCCCCGGTGTTTTCAGAAGTAAAGTCGTACAAAACTCTTGCCCGCAGCGCCATTACAGACATAAAAACCCCCCGTTATTAAAAAAGTGAGCTGTAAATCCTCCCGGTCCCCTAGCAACCCCGGCTAACGGGCTAACTCCCCCGGTAAACAAGCACTCAGCTCGGATCAACTCACCGAGCCGAGCCGGGCTGCTGGAGCTCACACTTTCTCCTCTCTCTCGCTCTATCGCGGGACACGGCCACTTAAAGCCCCCAGCTCGGAGCCTGGGGGGTACAAAACAACTCTCCACTCCAGAGTGCCTTTGTTAAAGCCAAGCAACAGTGCTCAGAAGTCATATCTCCATCACCCGGACTTCTCTCTCGCTCGTAGCGGAGTAACCAGCTCCCGCCCCGGGCAGCAGCACTCCGTAGAACCGGGGCGGAGCTTCTGCTCCACAGAGGAGTCACTCCTGATTCACAGTGGAGTCATTTCAAAGAACCGACTCTTTCGAGTCGTCCGTTTCAGCGGAACATCACATCCATCTTCGTTCCAGACCGCTCTCATACACTATATGGACAAAAGTATTGGGACATACCTGTTTTTCAGGGTTTGGGCTAGGCCCCTTACTTCCAGTGAAGGGCAATCTTAATGCTTCAGCATACCAAGACATTTTGGACAACGCCATGCTTCCAACTTTGTAGACACAGTCTGGGAAAGAACATTTTCTATTTCAGCATGGCTGTGCCCCGGTGCACAAAACAAGGTCCATAAAGATACGATTTTGGTCCAACATCAGTGCCTAACCTCATAAATGCTCTACAGAATGAATGGGCAAAAATTCCCACAGAAACACTCCAAAATGTTGTGGAAAACCTTCCAAGAAGAGTGGAAGCTGTTACAGCTGCAAAGAGGGGACCAACTCCATATTAAAGTCTAGGGATTTGATTGCACTGTCATTAAAGTCCCTGTTGGTGTAATGGTCAGGCGTCCCAATACTTTTGTCAATATACTATATATAGTATATAAATCAATATAAATCTCAGAGTAACTGATCTTAGAACAGGATCCGTCACATCATCATCACAACGAACCAGTCTCAGCACCCACTGTACACCAGTCATACACAAGAAATACTGACACTTTCTGAACATTAGTTACTTTAAATTACTCTTACCAAGCGATGGACAGGCCACTTTTCTTCACAATTACTCCACTCAGCCTCAACCACGTAAGTAAAAAAAGTTAATACCTTCAGTTTTATCCTGTTGTATGGAAAAAAGCAGGAACGCTGGTTATAGTTAGCTTTCCTGACTCAACTAACAACTAAAACTGGACCACGACACACTGACTAATTAGGATGCACCATTATAAATCTGTTAAAATATAACAAAATGTATCGCGACATTATATCTAAGGATAATATGTTAAAGGGCGGGTACACTGTCTGATTTACTTTTAGATTTGCTGGTGGGCTCATTCGGATCCCACCAGTGAATCTGAAACTTTAAATCTTATAGGCTGAAGAAAAGAATGCATTTTTTCACAGTTTAACTTCAGAATCACCACACATTGCACTTTTAAACATGTTAAACAAGCAACATGTTTGAAATTGCTCAAATCTTCTTCTTTTTTCCCCCCACTATTTCAGTCAATCACTATACATCAAACTAAATCATTAAACTAATATTATTATAAATATTGCAATCCAGATACTTGAGAGATCTTGTATGTTGGTTAAATATTAACTCGAATGAATCGGTTCGATAAACTGAATCGACTCCGGCTGAACGTGGTTACAGCCATAGACATATATAGTCTATATATGTCTATGGTTACAGCCTGCTTTAATTGATTCACGAGTCGGATCTCTATTCAGTAACACAGTGAACACACTGTTCAGTGGTTCCTACAGGAGATACCCTATATGGACAAAAGTATTGGGACGCCTAACCAGTACACCAACAGAAACTTTAATGACATTGCATTCAAATACATAAACTTTAATATGGAGTTGGTCCCCCCCTTTGCACCTATAACAGCTTCCACTCTTCTTGGAAGGCTTTCCACAAGATTTTGGAGTTTCTGTGGGAATTTGTGCCCATTCATT
>JBBPCZ010000042.1:12983108-13003617 GCA_037974445.1 Brycinus macrolepidotus
TGTTATGACATCGGTAGAGGCGTAAGTCAGTATATCTACTATTCTTTTACAAAATGGCACACCCCAAACCATTGTGTGAGTACTTTTACTTAAAAAAATACTTTAAAGTAAATTTAAAAGTAAGTACTTGGTACCTCCACCACTGGTTACTGTCTATTCTAAAAGAAGTTTTATGGTCTGCCCTGTGGAGGTCTGTTGAAAGAAAATGTTATGCTATATATTAGTGTATAAGAAAGGTTTATATGAAAAGCCCACAGAAATCACAGAATACACTCAAAATGGGAAACACTCAGTAAATGAAGAAACCAAAGAATGGACTAAGAAATATGGATCATAGCATTCTTTCTCAACGCTGCTGAACTGAGAAAGAGTTTCCTACATTCTATAGTGATAGTGAGTCATTAATATATAGATTTTAGGATGGTGCAAGCTGAATGGATATATTTGTGTAGATATCACAAGTTTTTTTTTTATTCAATTTTAAACAATTGTTGATAAAATGTTTGGTTTAGAATGCTTGAAAATGTCATGTGGTCAAACACATGAAAGAAATGAAGAGATGAAAGAAATCAACTTTCAATTGAAGAAAATTTAGTCCAAGGACAAAAACACTTACTGAAAAGTACTTAAAGATGTTTCACAATTATTATTAATAATTAAGTAATATAATTTTGTAATAATATATTATGATGAGCAAAATGTAGCTGAAGCATGCTCATATTTAAATTTCATTTGGAGTGTTTAGGAACTCCACAGATTTTTCTGTATTTTTGCATAATTCAGTTGTTGAGATGTAAACAAAATCATGCAGAATGTTCCGATGTAAAACGCTGAACTGTAGAGAAACTTACAGATTCTAATTTCATAATAATGGTGATGGGAGGAACCAAGAGTTTATCTACAATGCACATATATTTTTTAACTGTTCCAAATGAGTAGTTATTTATAATGTTGATAATGGTTGAATAATTATATTTTTTAATCTTTGGGGAAATGTTTTACTATATTTAAACAATAGTTAAACAATGTCTTAAGTATGAGACAACATATCCGTAAAAATTTCATGCAATAGCTTCTTGTGAGACAGCTTGTAGAGGCTTTGAACGTTTCAGATGCCTAGTTTCTATCACCTCTGCTGTGATCTGTTCTGATTTAGTGAATTTCTGTAGAATGACACATTTCACACCAATCACATGAACAAACTATTACAAATAAATTTTGAAAATATCTCTTCAAGCGGTCATCCATGATTTCCTGTTTCACTGGGGTATAAATATGAGGTGACAGATTGCCTTAGTCATTCATTAACAAGAAGAACATTAGAAAACACACGAAATGAGACAAAAGTGTGAAAACCTTCATAAACTAGGCAATGGCTATAAAATATGAAACTACAAATATGAATACACAAATATGAAAATGTCCATATACCATATAATGTCAATATATAAGATATTTGTATTAAACAGAAGTGTAATTAGATTGCTTGGATGAGGATTCATGTTTATTTACTCCCAAGCTCAGTGAGGAGGATGTTTAGAGAGGCAAATTAAAATCTCTGGGGTCCCCAAATTTCCAGAAAGAAATTAGATGCCACCTCCATGCCAACAAACTTTCTAGAGGGTGTTTCAGATCAAAGTCCTTTCTTTCGTCTCTATTTTTCCAACAAACACTCTGGGGTTGTTAGAATATATGTGTATAATATATGGCGTCATGGACCCCATGAAGTACTAGGAGATAAAATCTGACTGCATTGGCCAAAAAGCTAAAAAATGGCGTAACGACCACAGAACCAAGTTTTTGACATGGTCAGCCCAGTTTTTTGACATAAACCCCACTGAAAACATGTGTGCTGAGCTGAAGGGGAGTTCAAAAGAGTGGACCTAGGATCCTACAGGATCTGAAGAGATTCTGTATTGAGGAATGGCCACAGATTGCTCACTCTGTTGTTTAACCTTAAAAGGTTACTAGAGAACTTATTGCTGTATTATTGATGAAGGTAGGTAGCACAAACTACCTACCAAACTAAATCTAGGGGTACCAATAATTGTGACATGATTTTGTTAAAAAATTGATAGGAGAAGTCAATTTACTTCAATTTCCATGTGAGATTGGGACAATACATTTTTCATTACCTTTTTACTCATCTTAACAAGGATGCCAATTATTGTGGCGCTGACTATATTTTTCATGAACCATAAGTAAAGCACACATATGATCATTGCCCTGTTGGACTGGTTACACATATTTCAGACTTGAATTTACAAATATGCAACGCCTGTCCAATAGTCTGCCTTCAGCAGAGCTGTTTTTGGGTGGTTTTGTTGCAGGGTGTGTTGTGGTATCTGGCACCAAGTCATTAGCAACAGATCTTTTAAGTCCTTCATCTTGCAGTATGTAGCCTCCAGGGATCTGACTATTGTGTTCAGCACATCCCACAGATACTTGATCAGACTGAGATCTGGTGAGTTTGGAGGTCAAGTTGATATGATTCTTTGTCATGTTCCTTAAACCACCCCCTGAACAATTCTTGCAGTGTGGCAGAGCACATTGTCCTGCTGAAAGAGGCCACTGCCATTAGGAAATCCTGTTGCCATGAAGGAGTGTAGTTGGTCTGTAACAATGTTTAGGAAGGTGGTACATGTCAAAGTAACATCCACATAAATAGCAGGTTTTAATGTATTAATGCTGTGGCTGATTGATTTGTATTAGATATGTAAAAACTCATTTGAAAACTTATTTAGTAACTACATGAGAAGCAATGCATCATTATGTCTTTCAGAGGGATTAAACAAATGATAATAGGATCCTACAGATAATTCTCTGAAATTTGATTATCAAATCATCATCAAAGTAGACAAAAGATAATATACTACATCACTAAAACTGTTCATACATTTCATCGGTATAAAAAAAAAACTTTCAGGTAGGGCTGAATGATTTTGGGGAAATATCTAATTGTGATTTTTAGACCAATATTATAATTGCAGTTTAGTTTGTGATAATTTTCTGTAAATTAAGCTCCAAGCCTCTATATGCGATCGACATATCAAACATCAACCCCACATAATTACAAATGGATTTTATTTAAACAAAGTAAAAAACCATCACTACATATTAGAACCAAAATGAAACGTTAGTGTAATGATGAATTATCTGAAAAACATAGCAAGCAATGAAAGATAAAAATAAGTACAATATCTTAGAAAATTTTTATTTAATGTGGTGTAGCAAAACTAAATCTAAAACATTAGGTTGTCGTAACATTACAGAAATGATTTCCCTCGATTATTGAACTTTGATCATCCTGACTACTTAACCCCCAACCATTTTACAAATGTGCCATTAGTTGTGCCATTAGTAGATCATGGCATGCATATAGATGGCACCTGAAGGCCAGATCTAACATCAGGCATCGTTTCAAAAACCAGAGCTCACCATCACCCTTTGAATATAAGGGCACATTAGATCTTGCCTTGAGTCAAATGCTTGCATTACTATCACCTTTGAAAGGTAATTACTTTTCTGTATTATGGTATATAACATTTTAGTTTTGCACAAAGGCTTTCAAGTTTTTATATGTATGTTCACTTTATAACTACTATGGACTTTATAAGTCCTATGGAATTGGAGGCCTCTTGTTGGAAGTCTCTGAACTGAATTTGGCCATGCAGTTTGTCTTAGGTACTTTCAACATGAACCTTAAAGCAAATTATTTCACTGGCTGCATGCTGAATAAATCTGGGTCTTACTTTCTTGATATTTTATGGACTAAACATAACACTATTCTGAGTGAATTTTGGAACATTTTGCACAAAGCAGTAGCTCTAGGTTTGTGACCGCTTGGGTAGGAGGAACCAAAAGACAGATATTGGGCAAAGGGTAGCAAAGATAGCCATTAGGACTGTGGCCTTGCATTCTCATTTGCTTTGTGGCCATTTAAACGTGCAGAGACATCAGAAGCGTGATAGTGAGGTGAATGGCTTCCATTACCATAATTTAAACAATGATGAAATTCATTGTCATGCATTTTTTCCTAATTGACTGTTTTGGTGTGGGGTCCCTTGGAGGGGTTTCAGCCCTCACCGGGGGAGGCGGGGATGGGGGAGTAAGTGGGCATTCAGTTGCACCCAGCAAGAACCTTTCGGGGGTTCTTTGATGGAAAAAGACCATTTGGAGCTTAGAGGCCACAATGATGGCCATTATGGTGCCTCTCTCCCCTAAAGCTGAGTTGATTGGGTTTGAAAATGAGAAGTGAGAAGGCAGTGAGAAGATGTACAGATGATTTATGCTTAATATTCCAAAAGTACAGTGTGTGGGGTGTTTTTTGTGAGGTGGCAATGAAGGGTGAAGGGGGGGGGGGGGGGGGGGGGACTGAACCCCCCCCCCCCTGAAACCTACCAGCACATGAAGGGGTTATGCCAATTTGCATAATTAACTGTTGACACAAACTCCCCCTAATGATGGCCCATTCAAGTTGCCGAACGCTGTACAATTAAGTTCCTGGGAAGAAGCACACTCTTGTGTTGCAAAAGTTAAATTGTTGTGTCTGAAAATGACAGGCTCTATTGTTAGCCTTACTTTGAACATTATATATGGAGTGTAAGGTGACCTTCAGTTTTTAAACCCTGGCAAAATGTGCAGTTCGCCAACTGCTTAGCAGTATCAGTGTTTTTTTACGCCAGGTTTACACTGAAGTGAAACCCTTTTCCTTTAATGCAAGACCAAGATTTAAGGCCATAACCGTTGGCTCTATTTGATTAAAGTTTGAGATTGTATCTGATTTGCACAATTTATTTACAAGATAATGTCTTCCTAGAGGCTGTAATGTTTGCTTTGTACTTTTTATTTCGTCTGAGGACCCTTTCAAAAATAGTTTTCTAAAGAGGCCATCGCTAAACTACACATGGATTATGCTGTTAACTCAAGGTTTTACTTTAAAGTGTAACAGTTCCTTATCTATCTATCTATCTATTTGATATATATATATATATATATGATCATGTGATCATGGCCTTCTTGTTGCTTGATTTTGCCTGAGCGATTGTGTGCATGAAAAAATCAAAGCGCCCATATTCTGCCAGACTCCATGTGAATTGAAGTGTTTTGAGCACATTGTGCCATGTCAACCCAATTTTCAGTTGCCACACAATGTATTAAAACAGATTTATTGTTCAGCAAGTCCCAGTCTTTTTGTTTCAGTGAGGCCTAGAGATGCTTGTTAGAGAGGAGCTCTTTGGTTTGATGGAAATGTATTTATGAAGGGAACTTTCCCACACTTGCCGTGAGAGATAGTGTTTTGAGATTTGTTTTATAAAAGTTGGGCCCGTCTCAGGGAAACAGATTCTGTGCATAAAAAGGTGTGATAACGGATGTTATAGCGGGTACCCTCCTCCACATCTTGGGTTAGGATACCCCTCACCCCTCTTGGCCTTCATACATTCATTTCAGCCTTCAAAAGGGGGCCCTCTGGCTTTGATCCTCTATATCGGTGCGGAAAACATCTTTTCGTCTACATTGTGTAGTAGAAACCAAAGTTTTTGCCGCCTTATGCTAATATGCCTCAAGTAATCACCCTTCCCAATTACAAGATTTATATTCCAAATGCATGCCCCCTACCCACCCCTTTCCCACCCCTGTTGCACTCCTGTCTCAATGTTGGTAGTGTACCTTATGTGGATGAATGTGGCTCCTCAGTGAAAAGAGGCGAAGCATAAAAACGCTCATTGCCTCTCACCCCTTGTCCTGGTCCATGTACATTGTTGATGTGGGTCATGAAATTCAATTTGTTCCAGGATAGACTTCAGACAGATAAATGTTTACTCTTTGTTTCACCAGAGTAGGACAATGTGTGTCCTGATGTCTTCTCTTGGACTGCCTACAGGATGTGCTATTCAGATCATGTTTCTCTGGCGGTTCTTTCTTTCTTTTCTGTCCAGTGATGCAGAATGAAAAGCTTACCCAACGAGTTTGAAAATACTTTTCAAAATAAAATTACTAAAACACATAAAAAACTAACTTATAGGGCTGGGATCACACATCGATTTATCAATAATTAGTGATAATGGCCGTGAAATTGTTTTTTTTTTCTTTATGGTTTATATTCTTTTGAACTCGAAGCTCCAGTTGTATTATTTTTCATTTACTCACAGTGGAGTGCCACGAAGGGAAAATGGTATCAGACACATTACTGTTTGTGATTAATTATAGTTTAACGTTTAGTTGTCTTGTAATCTTTTCAGACTGAAATTTAACATGCCCCCATGTAAAGACCTGTGCTTTTTTAACACGGAGCGGGAAGAAGACGCGGAAGAAGACGAATTGGATGTATCGTGTGGCAGTGATGCCAAATTTAGCATTTTTCCTTTAGCCGTTTTTAAGAAGCTGCTGGAAAGTTGAATAAAAAACAGCACAAGGGCACCTACCGACCCAAAAGAGCTGCACCAGTGCTCTTTGTGTGTTCGTGTGTATGTGGTGGAGTTTGAGGCTCTGCTTCAGCTTGGAGCTCTGAGCACTAAAAGGGGCAGACAAACCATGAGCAACCAGCAGCCAGTAACTTTACAGAATTTGTATCTAAAAAAATTTCTGTGGGTTTATATGATCACAAAATGCCATGTATTGGTCATTTGGTCCTGAATTATAGATTTTTAAGAAATAAAATCTAATACATGAGGTAGATTGTGTAACTTGTGGTTGGAAAGCTTTGGGCACTAACAGCTTTAGAGAAAGCTTCTTCAGAAATTGTGTGAACTGGGCCCTGAGGAGCCATGTGGTGCCTGGTGGAGTTGCCAGTGTCCTTGGACCCGTCCCCGACTTGCATCTTTTGAACCCTTCTGGAAAGACTCACTTGGCTTTTAGAGTGACACTTTCCAGCCCCTCTTCACCTTAGTTTGAATAGGACTTGATAATCAGTCTTATGTCTGGCTGATCCTGGGCACATTTCTGTGTTAATCTGTATAGGTGACCTTTCTTTTGCAGTGTGTAATAGACTTTAAAAATCAGCACTCGTCAAACTTGTTATTCAGGTCTGGATCGTATTGACTAAGTTTATGTACTATAAGTGTTGTACAGAATAATGGTTGCGGGAACTTGCCCTTCACAATGGCAATGGAAATGGCCCACTTTGATCACTCTGTGAACTGTGCCGCTTGCTGCTTATTGCTATATCCAGATGGTCCTAGTAAGGGAACAAACAGTTCCCCCTGCTGTAGAATCTCTCAATAGGCCGTCTAGACCAGCCTGAGTCCAGACAGATACAGCCTCCCATCAAATTAGCGTTTGTCAGATTTATGGTAATGGTCCGCAACAGCCTCCCCATTGGTGACATCAAGATTTACAGCTGCACCCCCACCCCCCTTTTTGGGGGTCTGATCACCTCCCCACACACTGCCCTTCAGTGGCCTTGGGGGCTACAGCCCAAAGAAACGATCCAGTAAAAGAGAGCTTTCCGTGTAGGCTGAGCCACCCAAGGTAGATCGAGACAATGGCCGCGCAGGATTTGATAATCCCCTGTGATGAGGCTGAAATGTTTGTGGAGCGTGGGGAGCTCACAGGGGGGCATGACAGTGGAAACTGCCACTCCATTGTCTGGGTGCTGCTCCTGTTTTTGGGTAAAGGGGCAAAGGGGGCTACATTGGGGGTTTGAGGGGGAGTTGAAGACGCCTGTGTATGTGGATTACTGGGGCTCTTTCATGTGGCTAGCCAGAGGTAACCTGATCTAGGCATGAGGACTCGGTGGGAATCACCTTCTGACAGAAATCCCGTCCTTTCTGAGTCCAAATGTTTTTCCAAGGCTGCTCTTAAGCTTTGATCAGACACCTCTGTCAGATGCAGATGTCCTCCTCGTTATTTGTAGTGATGTATTTGTTTATTACAGTATGCTCATGTGTATGCTTGCCTGGAACTATACAGGTCTGGAAATCATTTATAAGGAAAAGAGCATAACAAGATTTCCAAGGCTTTTAATAGCAAAGCAAAGCTTGTCAGTTTAGTTGGTCACAAACAACATTTGAGAGAACAGTGTGGACTGTCGAAAGGAAACTGATTGGTAGAACATTTTAGAAACTGTCAACATAAGTCTGTTGATATTTGTTTAGTCACTATTATGACTAGTATTATTCACCAGTCCAATGCACTAGTCTGGTATCAACACGGATAAGGGTAATAACATGTTTGTTTCTTTTTTTGTCACAGTCATTATAAAATTATAACGAGTTACAAGTTAAAGTTTTTTGAAGTTAAAATGTGATGTGTAGCTACCCTATATATAGATGCATACTCTCAAGTAGTTCTACACAGTTAGGTATATAGATTTTAAATTGAAGAAGAAAAAAGTAATTGATACTAGTGTCAAACTGGTCACTTTCAAGTATTGGAATCTGAATAGGGAGAGATTAGTGGTGTATCATTACTGATACAACTTTAATCAGCAGAACTGAGACTGCTGGGCTGTTAGTGCTTGCTAGTATGCATATCTGCAGACAGGACATGTCAGGTTGTTTTATTTCTATGTAGCCTGAAAAATTTCTGTCTCATCAGTGTACTTTGTAGTTAATTCTGGTATTTTTGTTTTTGGTATAATTACTGATTAGTCAGCGACTTTAAGGTGCACTCACACAGCTTGCGTAATTAATAGAAATTATAATAATACTCATTAATAGAAAGAAAATAATTTTGGGCAATGCATTTAAAACTGACTTTTCATAGGTAATATATAATTCCTGCCTGTATGTAATTTGTATGTGTATGTGCCACCTGTGACGGCTGGCTATGTGACCAGTGCAGAATGAGCCGGCAGCAACTTTTCACCACCATAAACTCAATGGTTAAAGTCTTGCATCTAATGAGACTACACGAAAAGAATATGAAATTCACAGCTTCAGATCCCAATGCTAAAGAAGATTTGGATCAAAGACAGAGATAGTGACAAGCCGTAATTATGTTTTCTGTGATTAGCTTATTTCTGAAGGCTTGTTAAGCCATTCTAATGGGTTCGTCTGTTAGTTTTAGGTGTGTTGTCTGTGTAAGTGGATAAAGGTACACGTTTTTGGGTGAAATAGCTAGGGGGTGCTGTGGCCTTACATAGTGATTCTGCCTATGTGGGGTACACTGTTGCTGTGAAGGTCCAGACCTACAGTGTGACTACTCACAGCCTCTTTGGTTGCAGGTTTGAGAACAGACACAAGGACCTGGTTATGGATTCCAGGAGAGACGATGGCTAACAAGTGTCTACCAAATGTCAAAAGTACTTTTACAGAGGCAGTTTTATCGTAACAGATGTGTCTTCTGACAAATAAGACATCCTGTCTATACACTGGGACAATTTACATACTTAAGCAGTGCCTTGCTGAATTTGACGAAAAATGGATTTCATTCAAGATGTTTTTTTTTTATTCTTTTGTTTTTCTTGCTTTACTGTTCAGTGTTCAGTGTGTCCCCAAGTTTTGTTGAAAGTAGTTGAAGAGGAAATGGCTTACTAGCCCAATGCTTGAGAAAATGTGAGCAGAAATCTCACAGAAATTATATGTTGACGGTTCGTTTTAGTGTCCACAATAAATTTAGCCCCTGCAAGATTTGCACAACAGACACAGCAGTTGAGTAAGAGGTGAACGCAGTGACCTTGCCAGCACTTCTTTTTCACCCCGCTTCAGAAGTGGCATGGCACTGCACTGGCACAAACTCCACTATACCATGCCCTGTCTAACTGTGTTTCCCCTCGGAGACTGTCAGCCCTCTCTAAGCCACAAGCATCAACTGTAGTAGGTGGAGGGGGGTGGCAAAAGATGAATGAACCCCCCTAAACCCCACCACAGACGGCAGGGGCTTCTCACTATGGATTGCAGTGCCATCGGGGGCTGTGTTATGACTGGTGTGTGTTACACACGTATCAGTTAGCACTTGCTTCTCCATCTGGACGCCCATATAAAGGACTGTCATCTCAAAGGTCATCGGTGAGTCCTGCAGACAAGTGTTGCTAGTGGTCGTCTGGGCAGGGAAGGGTCAGCGGCTGGAACAAGAGTGAGGGAATGCTAGGCCCATGTTGGCTAGCCTGGGTCCTCCCTGCTGTCTGTGTTTCTGCGTCTGCTCCTCTCCTCCCCCAACCGCCAACCCATGCCTTGTACTGTAGTCTTCTAAGGGAGCAACAAAAACACAACAAAGGCTACAATCTAACTGGCCCTGAAAAACTCTGGAAGGGCTTTTTTGTCTTGACTACCACAGAAACCACCATTACATTTGTTTAGGCATAGACTACATAGGTATAAATGACTCTGTTTACTTGAGGCGGTATTCATTCATTCATTCATTCCATTTAGCACAACCAGTTTTAAAGTATTTTCAAATTCCTCTCAGTGACATTTTCATGCCTAAGAAGTTTGTTTTCCCTTTGCCCATGTCCCTCTGCACTGAAGACTGCTTTGTCAATGTTTAACTGTAAACATGTTAGTTACTTAGTTCAAGGTCATCATTCAAATTAATAAATGATCTCAATAGTCCCTCAGCTTAAAGTGAAGAATGAAAATAGCATTAAAAATCACCTGCAAATTAAAAATGTATTTAAATGTAACATTCACTTGTTAAGAAACCAGAGTCCTAATGTTAGAACTCCTGCTATCAGAAATGACAATTTGTTGTGCATGTATCGGCTCCTTCTCTGCTTGCTTTGATTCCTAAATCAAATAGATACTGTAAATCATGGCATAAACAGCACAATTAAATTGCGAGTGTGGAAAGTGAGTTAGGGTCCAAGCTAATTTAATCACAGTATTTTCCATGCCTTGGAATTATTTTGGTCAGACTTGTTTTGGCATGACCCTATACAGTTTTCCTCTCTGCTGTGATTGATGACAGCCTGGGCACTTTGATATTTGTTGGTCATAACCGGCATACGTTTCTGAAGTGCCAGATAGTTCTGATCAAGTAAGCTCCTCTCTGCCTGATCAGCATATTCAAGCATGCCACCAATGCTCAGGGTGGGGACCTGTCCTGCACTGATGTCTTTGATTCCAGATATACTGTCTCCAGATCTGTGAAAGATGAGCCCCATGCATGTGGACCTACTTTAGAGAGGGGTGTGTGTTGGCTGAGGCTTGTGCAGGATGCAGTGCTGCACCCTGACTGGTGTACTTCGCTCACATCTGTCTCTCAGCAACAGATACTTATAAGCCATACTGCTCTGATTAGCGAACTGTTTAATAATTTGGGGTTAATAGTCATTGCGTATGTGCCACAGCAGGACTACTAATGAAAGACATGCTTTCCGCCATAATCAGTCATCACAGGGCTATTTGTCAAAGTATGTCGGTGAAGATTAGCGTTCACAATTGAGTAAATATAACATTGCCAATATGCTCTTCTTTTTTTTTTCTTCTCATGGTTGAAGCCGTAGAAATTAGGTAATGGACCCACCTGTAAGGCTGTATGAAGCTCACAGTAAAAAAACCTTTGATTAGAAGGTTTTTTTTAAATGTATATTTTATTTTTCTACGATAACAGTATTGCAAAGGCCAGTGTCATAATTACAATTTACAAATGATTCATTGAAGGGCCTGTCACCATCATTTGTTCTTTGCATTTTATTTTTCCCCTGAGGTCACTTATAACGTGCTTTTGTTTTTCAAAAACAACATAATTCACCTTAACTCTTAATTTTCACCAGGCTGCTTTTGTTACTGTTCCTTTAAGACTGATATATGAAAATGTCCTGTCCTGATTGGCTGATCATTTAACATTTATTGTGAATTGATGGGGCTAACCTGTTCTACGCTAGATAGATGGGACATCACAAAAGCAGCAAATTCAGGACTAGTTGTTTTTGCAGCTTAGTTTCCGAATACAGACTATGTAGACTAGAAAGTGCGTGGTAGGTTTTGAAACTTTAACAGAGTTTACACACCACGCTGAGCTATATTATTTTCCAAAAGCAAGGAAAAATCGCATTTCCATGATGTGGGCCTTTTCTCAACATATCACAGTTTCAGACGGGTGTTTTGATGAAACACAGTGTTTGATAAAAGTACATTTTTTAATAAAAATTATGCAAGCCAGTCATTTAAGTATGCACATATTCGCCAATGTTTAAGGTACATTACAGCATATAGCATTACAATCGCAACACTCCAGTTTCACCCATGTCTTGCAGCCCTATAGCATTGGCTCCCACCATGAAAGCAGAGGACCAAGAATGCCACTGTCAAAGCACAGACAAAGCCCCAGCGACGGGCGAGATATTTGGGGGGGATGGCATCACGGCCTCCGTGCAGACACTTAGCTCTGTTTCCGCAGTCTCGGAGGGCAAACGAGTGAAATGTGAGCCATGTCTGTCTGCGTGGTGCTTCCCTCTCTCTCTTGCTCCCTTGTTTATTAGCTCTAAAAATACGAGGCTGGTCCTCTAAAATAGAGCTTCTTATTGACAGACGAGTCGGCTGAATGAGCAATCAGCTGGCCGCCTCATGTCTGCAGGACAGCCCCCCGCAGGTGTGCGGCCTCCAGACTCTGAGGATTTAGCCTCTCACTTATGCTGGGCCCATAACCTGCCCAGAGTGGTCCCAGTGACCACTGCTGACCACTCATCTCCACAGCTAGTGGAGTACAAACTGCATTCCTTTTCTCCTAAGAGAAGTTAGACAGTCCCCCCACCCCCCTCTTTTTTTTTTTCAAATTGCAAAGGGCAGACGGGGTTCCCCACACTCCACTGAGAGGTCCATTCAGGAGAAGTTGGCAGGCAGCTGAGTTGTTTTTGCGGCAGAGCATTGTTCTGTGTTGGCTTGGCCAGGTCCAAAGCTTCAGTTCTGTGGCATTGCTGAGTGGATTTGGCCCAGCTGTGTTCCCCATGTCTGCCGCTGGGGGTTCTAGTGCTGTTAGATCTTTGTTTCCCTGCCAGGGTCTGGAATTCAGCCAGGTCTCCTAATTACATCAGCCGTTTGATGTCTTGACATCTTTTTTAAATCGAGAGGTGGGCGGGAGGTGGAGGGCTTTTCTTGCACATTTTAAGCAACATTTTTTCCCCTAAAAATGTAGCTGTACACTGTTACTGCTGAAATCAGTGAATTTTAATACACCCAAACCTTGTCATTTACATAAACTGTTTTTGGTACATTTTTGCTGCGGCTCTTGCATCAATAACACAATGTCTTCATGGGAAGTATATCCAGTTTTTTTTGTCTTTGAGGATATGGAGGACCAGAGAACCAAAGAATCTTTTACAGAAACCTCTTGTTTTTGTACAGTAGTGTTTTTGTACCTTTGAAGGGTATATCTGATTCTTACACCCCTTGATGCAGCTCAACTAAGCTCTTTTTTTTCCCAAACATTTTTTGATTCTGCATATCATGTAAAGGCCTTTACTGTTCTCACGTTGGTTTTTAGCCACTCTTCAAATCTCGTACCTGTTTCAACACCTTAATCCTTTACATATTAGTTCACCCATAATGAATAATTTGAAATAGTTATTGAATAAAAAGCTTAAAACTAATAGCTACGTAATAAACATTTCGTTTGAGTGATTTAGACCGATTCAGTTGAGAGAGTGCAGCTGAATTTTGAGGGTTTTTAAGCAAACCTTTGTTTAGTGCATGTAAACATTTCTGTCACTGTGTGGTCAGCTTGAATTTTGTCTGTCTGCACTTAAAGGAGTCCAGCATGGCCCAGTGGCCAAGGGGTCAGAGTTCCAGGATGTGTCTTTAGCGACTGCTGTAAATTTATCATCCCCTTTTGTGCACTGTAAGTAAAGTGGAGTTAGTGGGGGGTGTGAATGAGCAGCTCCTATCCCAGGACCTCCAGGCACTTAGACAACCAGATGTCCAGGTCGCTCTGTGACAAAGCAGAAGCATGTGCTCCTGACTGACTGATCATGTGTGCCGTATGGGTTGTGCGGGGTCTGTGAAAGCGATTAGTGCTTTTTGGGGTGAAAGAATACCAAAGGAAAATCACACATCATCTGTCTTGATGCTTTGTTGTCTTAAGAGCACTTCTATAAACATCTATGTGCATTCGAGGTCTTAATGGAAGAAAGTTACAGAGCAATGAAATTCTGCTGAGTAATAGAACTGTTACTATAAATAATTACACTGTCTTGCTTTGTGCTGATCTCATTTTATTCATTAAGTGTACTTTGTTTTAAGTAGAAGCTTGTAAATATATTTTTATAGATTTTAAAAATCTTTATTTTTACAAAAGATATAGAAATAAATTCTTATAGAAGTATATAGCAGATGTGATATTTATTGTAGTACTGATATATTATTAATGAATCGTTCAGTTAGTCATATATAATGGTAATTAATAATAACAATACTGTATTAAAATGTTGACATGTTGATATTCAGTTGTTAACAAGTAATATTTAAATACTCATGATAAACGTATGAATATTACGTTAATTATGTCAGTGTATAATATTCATAATAGTAATATTGCATTAATATTAGTAACATTCTTAGATTTCTGGGTGTAGTCTAGAGCTGGAATTAGATACCTGTCCATTTTGGCATTTATGGTACATGGGAAAATTAAATCTTCCTGCAAATAAAAGGAGCCTTTTTCAAGTCTGGAAGGTCTCCACACACCCGCTCTGAACATCCCATTCAGGAATCCCACTGCATGTCTTCCAGTAGGCCTCTAGTCAGAGACAGTGATTCATAAAATGACAGGTCTGCTGCCATAAGGAGACACATATAGCACAGCCTTTTTGCTCAGTACTTCTCTGTCTCGCTCTGTGCTGTGTGTCAAACAAATAGACTTTTTAAATAGTCTAGGAAGAGTCTATTAACTCGCTCAGGTAAGGAAAAGACTATCAGAGCGTGTTCTGATATCTTGCCAAACACCGGAATAGGAAAGAAGATCTCCAAAATTAGCAATTAGTTCTATGATTTATTTATTATTTGCAATTAAAATGATGATGTGGTAATTCGTGTGTTTTTACTGATATTGGTGTGTAATTTTAGGTTGAGAAAGGGCATGCTGCTTTTTGAGACATCATTTTGTTTTATTGTTGCCTAATATATTATTTACTGCCAGGCAAATATCACTGTACCTCTGTGTAAACACACTTGAGGTTATAGCTCTCTCATGCTCATATGTGATGTCAGATTTGTGGAGTTTCAAATTCCACAACAGTGCATTGTGGCAAACCTCCATAATTTTATAGAGCTTGTCAAATGACTGTAGAGTCTTCTCATTTTGGTACATTAACCTAAATGTATTTGCAAGAGATTAGTATTAATAATTATGGCACTGTGTCTTAGTTTCAGGTGTGAACATATGTTTTTCTTTGGTCTTTCGTCTTTATAGTGTCTCCGAACATTGTGCTGTAAAGGTCCCCCAAAGCCTAGACCAGAGTATGACGTGGTGTGTATTGGGCTCAGTGGTGCTGGTAAAACTGCTCTGCTGTCTCGTCTCTGCAGTGAAGGTATCGATGGCATCGTACCAACCGCAGGTAAAGTTTTACATCACTTCTCATAAGAGAGGGTCATAACTGTGCATGTTACATACTTACATACATACCATATCATAATGTCGACACAATCGCTAAAATCCAAATTAAAAACCACAAACTGTTTTGTCTGGAATCCCGTGTGCACTGTGTTTAAAATGTACTACAAAATTAACAAACAAAAAAAAAACTCACGTATCTTTCCCATGTCGCTGCCTTGTAATTTAAACCAAATGCTACAAGTATTTCAGACCAATGCCCCAAACTACCTCAATGAAATTATGAAGTGCGCCACAGATGTAGTGCATTGAGCCAGCTTTTCAAGCTTCTCCCACCGCGTTTGTCAGACTTTCCCAGCGTTCCAAAAACCTCTGCAAAATCTCAGCTTTGTCACCATGTGTTTTCCAGCCTCCCAGAGCACTGAAAGCTGCTTCCTATCGCTTCTCCCTCTTGCTGGCCAGTTACTTCAGCGTCTCATTGAAGAGAGCTGCTTTACTTTATGGATTCAGTTGTCTCTTGACATGCAAAAGACCACTGTGTGTGTGTGTGTGTGTGTGTGTGTTTATGTGTGTTTGTGTGTATTTCAATGCATGTGGTTGTGTGTACGTGCGAGTTTTGACTGGTCTGCTATTTGCCACATGTACTTTCTCCCTCATGACAAGAAATTTTGATTACATTAGCGCTTTGGGCGACAGGTCAGTGTATCGCAGGATTATTGCCCCGTCATAGCCTGACAGACAACTCTACTTCCTTTTTCGTTGAGAAAAGTTTTGCTGCTCATAAGCTGTCAGTTACCATTCTTTATGCATGCCTGTATCATTCTATTCTATTCTTGTTTCTTCTTGTCTGGTTTATGAACACCTGTTTCAAACCGCCTTGTAAAGCAGGAACGGTGACAGTAGAAAACTTTACCTCTGAAAAGGGTTCAGTAGTTCAGATCTTTAGTGGAAATGCTTTGGGCTCACTGTATGTTTCTTTGTGTTTTTTTTTCCCAGTTCTTTCAATAAAGACGCATTTTGCTCGCTGTTTTTGCGCCCTGGGTGCCATGTGTCTATGAACCTTGCCTAGCTGTCTTTTGTGCAAAGTGCTCCAGACGCCCTGAGGTGAAAAAAAAAAAAAAAAAGTCAAGTAACCTACATCACGACCGTTTTTCTGCGCTGGCCAATCAGATCAGAAGGAAGGCTGGCCTTCATGGACTGTTGCATTGGAGGAGAGATTAATGGCTCCACTTACTGAATACCCTGAACTGTATGATTTATGATATAGAAATAATCATGACATAAACAAAAAATTGCATTTCCCAGTTTAGCTTTTTTTTTTTGGCTTCCAGCACAGTGTGAACCCCCAAGAAAAAAAAAAAAGATTCTTCAGCCTTGCAGTGTGAACCCTTCTTTGTTTGTGTGATTGTGTTTGGTGTCAGTCTTTGGTTTGGAGTTGGGTCTGATTTTAATCCCCTGTCAGAGACAGAGGTGAAGTACTTTTAAAGGTGTATATTAAGGATCATCAGACAGTAGCCTGTGGGCCAGATCTAACCCTGAGTGTTTTCCCTCCCCAAACCATCCGCCAGTCCATTTCAGTTTTGAGTTTGTTTTAATTTCAGTCTATAAAAAGCAGAAAGCCCCAAACACTGTTTAACCACCAGCACATATGATGGCTGTTCCAGCAGTAACATACAAATGACTCGAGACATCAGACGTGCTGCAGATTAAAGAGGTTAAACGAAATGTGCTGGATGCCACCATGTTTTAAATAATAGTAACTGTTTCACTGCAGATCAGAGAGGCTGGCTCTGCATTTTAGAATGAGAGAACAATGAAGACGTTTTTTTTCCCCCTGTTGATTCTCTGCATCACTTTTGCTAGAGCATTTACTAGGAATTTGGGAAAATTTGAAATGTTCACTGATAAATATTAATGTTTGTAGTAATTAAACCATGTCTGTTTAACAGTCAGATATTCATTATATCTAAGACAGTTTCCAATACGGGTGCAAACTCATAAGGCATCTTTACAAAGAATGAGAGGTTTGACCCAAAATAAATCACCTCTTGTTAAAACAATTGACTTTATGATACTAGTACTATAGTCTCTTCTTCTTCTTCTTCTTCTTCTTCTTCTTCTGCTAATATGCTGTTTTTTGTTTTAAATAACTTGGATGAATTCATAACATCAAAAAATGTTAGACCCCTGTTCATGTTTCATGAGAGAAGACAGGCTTCAGCATGACTTTATCTGTTTAAGGAGCACAACCACAGTAAATGAGACAAAGAAAGTTCTACTTTGCACAGAATTTTCTGATGCCAGACAACATCTCAGGGCTTATTCAGGACATGGATTATATTACTTTAAAAGAAAAGTTACGAGACAAATATGGTTACATTTGTGCGTCTTAAAGCTACAGATAATGTGATTTAGATCACATATTTAGATCATATAGCTTGATTGACAGTAGTGACACATGGAATCCATCTGCGAATACTGTCATCAATCCCTTCAAGCCTACAAAATGTCCAGCTTTAGTGATGCAAGATCCACAAAGCATGGTTCAATACACAAATAAAACTCCAAACAAGCCTCTGCATAAACATTCTGGTAACCTGGTGGCAAATACAGTTCTTAATGGCAGTGCAATGGTTACAAATAAACCTTCTCTTGCTGTTTATCTGAACTGATCCTTCGCAATATATATTTCGCATATTGGGCAACATATCGTTGTGTCTTGACAGCCTATTGGTGCTAAAAGGATGGAAAGAACCTATAGCCTACAGATTAAGTAAAAAATGTCAAGCTTCATCAAAATTGTTAAATAATTCCGGTGTTAGCTAACACCATGCACAGTGATTAATTTGTCATAGCATCAATTTCCTGTTGTATTCTGAAGGTCACCGGTAATTTGTGCTCACATCGAGTTTAATCCACCTCTCTCTTCCTTTTGACGGAGACGGAAAAGGCAGATAATACTCTGGGGTAGCCTAGCCATTCACAAAATGCTGCAGTGGATGTGGCCTGTGTGAATGTGTCTATTTTTCAACTTATGGCTTCCTTCATGTTCATGAAATCTCATTATTTATTTTAAATATAAGAACATTTTCACTTCCCCTGCCCAGATTCTTGGGACATTGAGTATCTGATTTAGCTGCATGGGATCGGAAGGTTGTGGGTTTGAATCCCAGGACTGCCAGTGGCACCACTGAGGTACCCTTGTGCAAGGTACCATCCCCACACATTGCTCTCTGGGCGCTGTGTTCCTGGCTGCTCACTGCTTCACTTGGTGAATGGGTTAAATGCAGATAAAAAATTTCACATTATTCAAGCTGTGTGCTGTGGTGTGTTGATGTGTGATGAATGGCCACTTACACACAAACTCATAGTGTGAAGCTAGGCTATGATTGGTCAATCTATGTTTAGATGTGTGGTGTTGTGAAGGATGACACATCTTTAGCCAATCAATGCATTAAAAGTGAGCGTAATTTACAGAGCATGCTCACAAAAACTTGCTTAAATACTGTATTCTGTAATGAAGTTCTCTTATAGGTGACTGAATAATTTGGTATATTTTGCGGCCCCTCTCAAGTGTTACAAATGCCTAAATCGACTATATTGAAGCCCTTATGACAGTCTTACAAATCAAGATGCCTAAAGGGTTTTTTTTTTTGTTTCCCCAAAAGCTTTTCAGTGGACCGCTCTTTAGTGATCCATGTTTGTGAAAGAAATGTTTTGTTTAATGTTTAAAGAAATGTTAATGTATAAGGTCTTCACGCTCAAATATCTGTTTTTTTTAAACATGATTCTTAAGGGGGCCAAAAGTGTGAGAATGTGTGTGTGCGTGTATGGTGTGTGTGTGTGCGTGTGTATGTGTGTGTGTTAGTGGGGTATTTCTGGCCCAAAGAATATTCGAATATTTGCTCTGCCAGAATCTGGCCCCAGTCTGATCTACCTCATGACCTCTCAGGTGTATCGATACACATCATATCACCTAAATGGAAACTTTAAAAGAGAAGAAAAAAAAAATCTTAATTTAATGTATGTTAATGGCGCAATATTTTATTCCAAGTAATTGGAATAAATCTGCAGTGTTCTACAGTGTTCTACATATATATATATATATATATATCCACTCTGTACATACATACATACATATACTCTATACATGTACATACATACACATATTTATCTAAGCTTACATATACATATATATATATATACATTTATATATTTTTCAATACACTCATCCATACTTATATTTCCAGACTGTTTGTATAGTGTACTTTTTATACTGTACTGTTGGTATAGTTTTTATTCTGTTGTTTTTAATTTTTGCTGCTCTTATCTTGATCTGTCCACTTTCTGCCGTGACAATGCAAATTTCCCACTTGTGGGACTAATAAAGGATTATCTTATCTTATCTTATCTCTCTTATTTTGTACCAACATGTTTTAAAATGAATTTTAAAAGAAAAACAAAGTGGAGTTAAATGGAAAATAAATGGAGTCTTGAGGTTTTAATAGAACACCAGTGATACACTGTCAAGACGGTTGAAAATGTGCATTAATGCAAGAAAGTTTTAGCAACAGCCCGAACAATAGATACTACTGCTAACATGGCACATATCTGGTTTCGCTAAAGCATTCTTAAACATCGGGCTAAAGACGGTTAAGGTAAAGTATAAATATATTCCACAGTTTAAGTGAGCTTTAACAAAGTTGATGAGTCCAGTTCTTCCAGAAAACTGGAAATATGTGCCAAAAGAATGTGTGGCACTTTGCAACTTTAACTGTTTTATTATATTTTCTTCTCTTCAGATTTCACTCGAGAAGTTTGATTACTACCGTAAATGTTAACCAGACAAAAAGCAATTTTTCTTTAAAAAATGACTTTTTATGTATTAAAAAAATGACTTTTTATGTATTTAGAAAACAACCTCAAGCTATTGACACACATGTTTTTGCTCTCTGTCAATAACACTGAAACTAAAAACAATATTATTGTGTGACACCAGTACAAGTAATCAGAATAGACTGATATGTCACCCAGCAGTAATAGGATAGACTCTACTAGTATTCATGTAAACACAGCAAAA
>JBBPCZ010000042.1:13015734-13073826 GCA_037974445.1 Brycinus macrolepidotus
TGTATATGAGCTTCTAAATATGCACCTTTTATCTAGCACCTTTTATCTAGCACCTTTTATCTAGCACCTTTTATCTACCTTTTATCACTGAAACAATGATCAGTTTACATGGGAGTAACTGAGAAACTAGCATTAAACCTGACAGTTTGTTTCGGGCAGCTTTTGGGCCTAAACGATGGACTACTGTTTTTTTGAGCTGGAAAAAGTAATGTGACATCCAGTCTTTCATTTCCTTTACACAATTGTCAATCTTATTTAATCTAAGTTTATCATCTGCATTTCCTGAGATATACAGTGTATCATCTGTTTAGCTGTGGAAGCTGATCCCATGTGTTTTCCCAGTGGCAGCCTGTATAATGCAAATAACAGAGGACCTAGAACAGAACCATGTGGAACTCAGTGTTTTACTTTGATATATACTGACATGTTATCTTTCACACTTACAAACTAAAAGCCATGGGTCAGATTTGATTTAGTCCAGGGTAGGGCTACTCCTGTGACTCCAACCAGGTTTTCTAGTCTAATGGAATTCTGTGGTCTTTCGTGTCAAATAAACTTTACTACTACTACTATTGCTACTATTAATAATAATAAAAAAGAAGGAGAGGAAGAAGAACAACAACAATAATAATAGTAAACATAACTGTTGGGCCACAACTAGACAAGAACAGGTCTAGAAATGAATGGCTTCAGTGTTTAAAGATTAAGCTTCTTCATTATAGGCGTAACAACCGCTAGTTTAAAAGCTTTTGGTAAATGACCAAGTTTGAGACGTGGGACCATTATTAATTGTAAGATTTCTTTAAGTAAGCTTGTAGGAGTTGAGTTAAGGTTGGAAACTGGTCATTTAAAAATGAAATGCAAAAGTATTTTTGGTAGATAAAAATAAAAATAAGTAAGTTGGTTAAACTATTTGGTTTAACCATCAATAAATCGTTAAAAAACCAGCTGTTTACCAGATAAGGATGTGATATGGTCAGGGTCATCTCCCAGCTTTCTTGGGACTTTCCCTTAAGTAATCCCTTAAATGCTTAAGTATTCAAGGCAAAACGTAAGGGTGTATGACAGATTCACTGAAGAAAACCCTTAAATACCCCTTAAGGCAATTTTGTGGAACAAAGTTAATCTTAAGGAAAGGTAATCTTAAGGGAAAATGTTAATAACATTTTCTACTGATAGTTAGCTAAATCCTAGTATGGATTTTGCAAAACGTCATTGGATCTTTAACATATTCGTCATGAGTATCAAAAACATAAAATTCCAAATTTATTGGTTGTATTAGAGGTTCATTTTCCATAAAATGTACTATAGCATGACAGGACTATAGTATTTGTCACTGTTAAATGTGCAAAGGTGTTTTGCAAAAGGAATATTTGAAGAATTTGTACCTGCGTGCGGCGGTTCCACTGGAAGCTATTGTGTTGGCTGTGTTTCTTATCATTACGGAATAATGAAACCTGATTCTGAGCTCATATTCATTAGGAAATTAGCATGCTTGAGACATACATTTGTCCTTTCATCAGTGCTTTCATGCGTAATACTTGGTCAGGCTAAGAGTGGCAAATCAGACCAAGCCACTGATCAGATGTGGACCACAGATTGTGCTGAGCAGGTTATGTCAAGGTAATCCCACTAATGTTGACTTAGCAAGAATTCCAGTTATCCTGCGTCAGACCAAAGTCCTTTTAAAATCCAGACTCTGTGTAGGGAGCATTTCTTCTTTAACAACGCAAGTAAAGCATGGAAGTATATCAATTACATTCAAATATTACTGACACTAAAATGTTTCATTTACACATTTTGTTAATTCATTTAGAGCATTGCTGCTGTGCATTTGTATCCATCATCTTTGTTAATGATGTACCAGATCAAGATTTTGATATGTTTCTGAGCCTTTTGAAACTGGTGGGTCGCAATAGAGTTTGAAGCTTGAAAGCAGCAGCGGTTTTTATATGCTCTGGCAGCGCAAAAACAGTGAACTCAGAAGAGCTGTGTGACTCTCAGGAGAAACGTAGTCATTTTCATTCTGTGATTATATAGTTTGCTTGCAAGTAGCGTAGTTGAAAAAAATGGTTAAACAGGCTGAAAACGAAGATATTGGCTAGACTCGAATTACGTCTGTCATCTGACAAACTTCTGATGAAATGACCAAAATACACTTCCATAATATATAACCATTTTCCTGACCATAGTTCAGTAAGGCTTAAGCTAGTTCAGTGACCACAAAATACATAGGAAATGTGAACGCAATAATGTAAGACATCATTATGAATTTGCATACATCGGGATTCCTGAGCTGGCAATTTCTCAACCTTTTCATGTGGCCTCCTCTTAAAATATTTCAGAATACTATTAAGTAGATATCAGTCACTAATGAAGTCATAACATTCCATCTAACTAAAAGATAGCTAATTCTAGTGGGGGTGGGATCACTTATGGAGTTGTTGATAATTTTAACTAACAGCCATAAAATTGTAAAATGGCATTCTAACTTTTTTGTAAGGAAACAGCCGTTCTCCAGTCCTGGCTTTGTTTACACTCAGCAGTGAGTAGCCTTGTGAGTGACAGTGACAGGCTAAATAAGGAAAATGGCATCAGAAAAAGCATTTTTTTAATTCTTAATGTTAGTTTAATGTTTAGATGTCATCAGGTTTTTCCACACTGTGATGATTTTTGGTGCACTGAAACTTCAGTGGTTTTTTTCAGTAAACACTCTTGCGTGAAGAAGATGGATCCATCAAGTGGTAACATCAAAGTTATAGTTTTTACAGCTGCTAAAAGAAGTTCATCACTGACCCACAGCTGAAACTGCAATGTGTCAGCAAGGGGTGCCCCTTAAACTAGAATTCATTATTAGAAGTGGTGTCTGGACACTTGAACTTATTTGTGTTGAATAGTTTAAACTGTTGAACAGCTCCTGTGTTCATCATGAGTGAGACAGACAGACATTAATCCATAAGGCTTAGTGTTTGTATATTGGAACAATGAACTGGTTTCAGTATGAAATATCTTGCGTGAAAAGTTTTAGCTTGTTTTGTTGGTTTGATCCACAACTGCTCATTTTCAGTAATATTCAACCATGCTTAAAGGAAAAAGAATAACAGGCAGAAAAAAACACACAATTTGTCAATTATTATGTCATGTTTGGGAATTTAAAGGAATTTTATTCTGACACCCCAAGTATGGAGCTGTTAGTATGACAAAGGATAGCTTTCTTTCTTTTAGCTCTACTGGTAGAAGCCTTGAGATGATAACACAATTGATTTATCACAGATAATGTATCTTTTTTATTATAAACATCTTTGTTTATTCTTGTCTTATGGTTTTCCAGTTTGGTGCAATGTATCGGTGCTGTAGAATTAGAAATAAGTCTTCTAATTATCACCTCCATTTTTTCATTATGATTTTTTTATTGATCCTTTTTTTCCCCTTGCTTTGTCATTATTGAAAATGCAGACATTTGTAGATGTGTTTTAAAGCTGTACTGAGAATATATTATTGCAAGCTTTTCTGGTGATGATCTGTGACCTGTGGTTTTGAATGACTCCGAGCTTGCCTAGTGTGTGAAGTTGCTCACTCGCTGGTGGGACATGCTGGGCTCAGTATAATATTTCAGATTCATGAGGCCTAGTCACCAAGTTCACACGAAACATCTCCCGCCAACCTTGTGTCTGACCACTTTCGGTGCTGTGAACAGGAGCTGTCGTCTTGGGGTGCCATTCAGGAAGCCGGTGGTGACGTTAGCTGGTGATACTTGTTATGTCACGGGCTAACAAAAATGAGTCACTTTGGAAGGAATGAGAAAAGTGTTTTCAGCTATTGTGGCTGCATCTGAAAGTGACACCTGCTCTCCTCCAGTGCGGTTCTGCTCATGCCAGAGAGGCTCCATGAGGGATGTTTTGGCTAGCTGACTCCGTGCACTACTTGCTCATGTTTCACAGTTAGACCTCTCCAGCTGAGGAGACGCATACTGCGGTTGTGGTGAGAACCAAATAGGCAACTAGAGAATGAAGCACTAAAGTATTTCAGAAAAGTCTCCTGCCAGATGAAAGGAAATACGAACAGGTTTTTCTTTTTTTCATGTTTAAAAAGTGCCTTAGACATGTTCCAGGCATGATTTCAGAGAAGTTGTCGTTGTATGACCTCCAAGAGGACATTTGGCAGGCATATGCCACCCTAAAATAACACTGGATGGAACATTGATTTACTTTTTAATTGATCTACTCGGTCTGTGAGCTCTATTGGGCTGTGTGACTGCCATACAACAGGCATGATGATATTGACCAGTGCCGTGTGTAAAAAATCTTGCATGACTATGGCACATTGTGAAAACTAAATATTGTCATATAACTGAAATGTCTTGGTGAAATGCCTGTTTTGTGCCTTATTAATTTGATCAGCACAAATCCACATTACCCAGGAGCAGGCTGCGTGTTCCTGTGGGCTATTTTTAGTGATCTAAGTCACAGTGCGATTGACCTCTTTTAGCTGTTTGCAAACACTCCAGTGCCACGTGAGTTTGGCATAGAGAGGCTGTGACTGTTGCTACAGGCCTTTGATTTGATTGCAGTGCCATCTCGGTTCACACTCTGTGCCGTGCCATCCGACAGCAAGGGGCGAAAAGTCCCTTCTGTTAATCCTTTTCCAACCCTGCTATGCCTGTGAATGCTGAGTATTATGAAAGAGGTATGGCCTGAGTTGATAATCTCAGAGTCTAGCCAAGTATTTCCCAATTCCGGCCTAAGGGGCCCAATGCTCTTTAAAAGTTTGCGTTTTTCTTCATATTGAACACCTGATTCAACTAACAAGCTACATGTTGCATGTGGTGTAGGGGCAAGTGTGAAGTTGATTCATCAAACCTAACTCCCACTCTGTCCTTCTACATTATTGTTTCTTAAAGAAATATTTGATCAGTAATGCTGAAGTTACTAACAATGAATGAAAGCCAGTAATCACTAGCATTATTCAGTTTAAACATTCAGTTTAAACATTATTTGAACCACCTGTAAATAAAGAAGAAAAATGTAAAACATAAAGCAATGTGTGAAGTTGAACTAATCATACTACCAGATGACCCAAGGGAGCAAATAGCTTTCAGACATGAGGTGTCCTGTACCTGTAAGTTTTTTTTCTCAGTTGAACTGCAGATCTTTCAATTATTCAAAATGTTCATGGCTTATAGCAATTTTTTTGTATGGTCTTTCTAGCATATGGACCTGAATTTTGCATTTTGTAAGTACCTGCTCAGTGTAGTGTTGTCAAAAATGTAGATATGAAGCAATAGCAATACACATTTTTATGAACTGACACACTCATGCCACCATACACATGCCGCCGTGCCACCTCCTCAGACCCTGCCCCTCTACTGTTTAGAACATTAGAAGATATTAAATCTTCTATTAAATCTATTTACCGAAGGTCTCACTGCAAAACCATGACAGAAAAATTTGTCATTTGAAAGTTTAAACGTCTAAATGGTGTTTAAACTAGAGCACCGCTGTTATCCCGGCGGTAGTAGGAATTAGCATTATGTGTCTCGGCAACAGTGTGTTCTGAGAATTCTGAGTAATTCTGGCCCGAATGAAACACTGTGTATCCATGTGCTATAATGTTTTCTGTCAGAATAACATGATCATCACTAAAACAACTGTAACTGACTGGTTTTGAAGTTTAATGTAACACTGTAAGTGCAATTTAATTGATTAATCAATTGAAAGTTTAATTGAAAGTTTATGTATGAGTTTCATCAAAATAACCACCCCTTGCCTTTGTCACAGCAGCACAGATTCCTTTATTTTGGAAATAACTTGTGTCCAAACCCTCCCAGCACATTTTCAAGCATGCAAACAGTTCTTTATCAATTGCTGGACACTCATTTCGAACAGACCTGATACGTCTCTTCAAAGCCAAAAGTTTGAGGTGCTTGTCTAAAATATTGAAAACCAGTCAGCTACATTTGTTTTAAGTATTTCTAACGTTTTTGTGATTGTAATATTTTTGAAAAAGCAACGTATCTTTATTTTTTAATGAATTTGTTTTTAAAAGCATCTGGCCTGTAGTGTGCGTGTGTGTTTGTGTGTGTATGTGTGTGTGTGTGTGTGTTTGTAGATATATAAATAGTCGTATCTTTACGGTATGGAGCTGGAGTGAGTGCTAGTAAACACGGTAAATAAAAAAGAACAACAGGACAAATTGCGCTTGTCAAAGAGATTTAGTCACCTGGCAACACTGAAACGGAAACTCTTGTCTGCCTCACGCCTACCGGAACCCGGTGTGTCATCATGCATAATCAACCAGGTCATCACTGCCCACTGAATGGGCACAAAACGAACACAAAATGTTTCCTCAGTGTGCTGTCACCATGTGTGGTAGAACTGACATCGTCTTTATCTTTCTGCGAATATTGATGTGAAATCTATTGATATATAAAAAAAAAACTCCTTAAGAGAGTTGCTTTTGCAGATTACAGGATCTAGAGCAAAATATTAAAATTGCAATATGTTCATGAAGCACTTAAGAATTTCACCTAACATGCTTTATAGTATCGTGTGAATTGCTAGCATTTTACATTTGCTCATTCCTGCACGTTTTTCTGGACTCCCCCTAGTGCAAACTGGAGAGCACCTCCTTCCTGTGTGTAGCGGCACCTTATGATAATGGAAAAATAGGCTCATGGGCTTAGCGCACACTCTGCTGTTGATTACAAGCTAGTTCTTCGAATGGTTCAGCGCTAGTTTATGGTGTAATGTTAGTGACTTGGTGTTTGTTCATCACTGGAGTGAGGTTTATAAGACTCGCTGGACCTGTAAAGGCCTCACTGGGGCCCTGTGTGTGACTTGTTTTCAAGAGCGAAACATACATGGCACGGAATTCCTTGTTGACACCAATCTCCTGCTGTTGGGGCCCAAGGAGGAAACAAGTCGAGAGAGGGGAGCTGTATGTTGATACAACACCTCAACAAAGCTGGCTGTGTGGATGCTTTGCCCTGATGGACTGTTACTTGTTTTATAAATGTTCCCTGCACATGGGCTAAGTTACTGGACCACTGATTAGGTCCTTATCCAAGATCAGGATCACTGAGCTCATTCACACAACAGGCTGTTTTAAAACATTTTAATGAACAACATTCGAGCATTCATCCCCTATTAACCATTAGTTAGTCATCAAATATGCCCCTTAATATGATTTCCAAATGTGAGTCGATAAATTTAACCTTACTGGGACATCCTGATGTTATTAATGAGCTCTTTACTGACTCCAACTGGTTGGAATCACAGCAAAAGTTAGCAAACAGTGATATAATGACTAGTGCTCATGCGTGCTACTTTTAGCAATGAAAGTATTTTTCAGTGCTGTAATTGTTGGATGTAGACCTAGGGTGCCCAACACACACACACACACACACACACACACACACACACACACACACACACACACATATATATATATATTTCAAAATTAACGACTCATGATGCTCATGCAAGAATGAAATCTTTGCTTCCAACAAGCACCTGAAGGTGGCAGGCAGCTTATTTGTGTTAATGGTTTAGAGGAGGCAGATTTGACTTTAGCCTACTTGTGCAACATGCTGTCTCAGTCCACTTTCTGTTGCGCAAGTAAAACATTTCAGGATGGATGGATGTGAAATGAACATAACATAGTAAAGACTTCTTTTAGCAGTGCAGGTTTAAATAACAAAAATACACCCATAGTACCCCAGAAAGCATGTGGGACTGCAAGACTTGTTTGATGATGTCACCCAAGTTTCCCAGTGTCTGTGCTGTTCTTGGAGCACCCCCCACTTCCTGATTGCAGCCTTCTGCAGCTTTCCTGTGCTTCTCTCCTCTGTGAAGAAAACAATGCCTGCTGTAAGTTAATTCACATCTGGTTTCAGTGTACCAAAGTGAAAACTGCTGTTGCTTATCCATTGTGACAAAGCAATACCACCCATGCAAGTGAGCTTTCAAACCGCATTCGGTGTTGTAACAGTGATCAGCTTTTGAGCAAAATGCGTCTATTTGTACATCACCGACTTTTTGCCATAGTTCATTATAGCATTCAAACAACAGCAACAACAAGGAGATCAGCAGCACAGCAATCTGGGAAAAACCCAGTACAACACAGTGCACCCGATCTTTCAAACACATAATCCGTCATACAAATGATCCCATAATCACTTCCCACTGTAATGGTTCCCATCAGAAAAAGAGCTAGTTTCTGTCATTTGTTCATTTAACATCCAAAATACTTCTTGTGTTAGAACTTTTTTCTTTATTCTGGAAAAGTTCAAATCAGAAATATCTTTGTTTTTCCATGGGACATTGTTGGCTGGTCTTGACTTGATTACAGTGACAACCTGGAACGTCCCCTCTTTCTACTCCCAACTTTTGCCCCAATCTTCTTGTGTCGAATTCCTCCCACTAGCTAGCACTCCCCCAGTCACACAAGACCACCAGCACTGGGAGGGCAATGGCTAGCACATGCTTCCCTTGATTCATATGAAGCACCACCACACCTTTTCACACTGCCTCTAACGCAGCTGTAACTGTACGGCATAAATCGCTTGGATTGCCAATTCTGTTACATCAGCTAACAGATGCCTGCGCTGGCTAGCATCATACTGAGTGATGGGGGAGAGGAAGTGCCATACTACCCACCCAAAGTGAGCGAAGCCAAATGTACTCTCATGGGCTCCCTGCCACGGATGGCTGTGGCACCACTGGGGATCGAACTTGCGATAGGGCCAAAGCTTAGATGGTTGTGCCTCTCGGGAGCTAACCTCGGAAAGGCTGATCGCTCTTGGACGTAACAACGAGACGTTTGGATATGGATGGAGAGAAAATGAACTCTTGTGGCTCTGCTAGGTTTTCAAGGTGGACTGGGCATCTGTTTGTGTTGTGACTGCCTTGCCAGATCTTCTGCTCTTTGTTGACGTCTGTACAGTGTTTGTTGTGAGGGGTGTGGATCTGGGAGGGGTTGTTGAAGTGTTGAAGTGAAATGGTGCATCTGTGTTCAGCGAATGAAATCACTCTTGGCAGAAAGCTCTGTTGTTCATCCCCACTATTCATAATTTACTAACTTTTCTCTCCCGTTTTCTTCATATTTTCCATTTGATGCTTTTCATTTCTTTTGTATCCTGTTTACAGTATATGCGCCATAATGAATCAACCTATTATGTTGTGTATTGCCACAGTTGGTGGCATTAATTTACTTTCCTACAAAATACAAATGCAAGCGTCTTAAGCACACCTCCTTATACAGTTGTTTTATGTGGGTATGTGTTTGGTCTTGTATAACTTATCTAAATCACAAAAGATAAGATTATGATAAAATGATCTTAAATTTCCCATGTTATCTATCTTCCTATTTCTTATACAAATTAGGAAGGAAGAACACCAGAATCTACAAGCGTGATTTCCGTGTTTTCCTTGCAAACATGTTGAGAATTTTTTAAAACTCCAAAAAATTGTCAATTGTTAATAGTTTTGCACAGGCCACTTTTTTTTTTCTTTTAAATAGTGAATAGTTAATCAGGATAGTCAGTGCTGATTAACATTTGCATAGACTTTTTTAAAGTCTCCACAAGAAAAACCATTGTCTCAGAGTAACTGGAATTCCTTTCTAAAGACTGAGGAAGAAAGTTTGGGGGTGGGTTGAGGGTGGTCAAGGCAAAAAAAAAAAAAAAGAATTAAATAGGTCTGTCCAATTTAAGCTCGGCCTATCCTGGACCAAAGAAGCCCAAGCAACGTTAAAGCAGTGCAAAAGCCGTACATACTGTTAAGTGGCTGGACACACTGAAGTGGAGAAACGATCACATTTTGACGTCCTTGTTTATTTATCATGCAAGAATTTGAATGTCCGATTGTCTAATCCTATTAAACCTCGACAATATATATTTTAGTAAAAAAATGATTTATGTAGCTATAAAAACATACTGCTCAATAATGAAAAATTAACCGATGGATTTGTGAACATCACTGTCTTTTTTGCAAGCAATTACAGATGCTAAAACTTCATTTAGGCTTCATGCAGTTTTTGTCAGTCCTTTTAATCTTCATTCAGACTTCTTCTGCTCATCCTTCATTCTTTCCTTAAGCTCAGAGGGTGGGCCAGAAGAGGACTCAAGAGCACAATCCATTGGTTCAGCATTTTGTCTCTATTATCAGGTGCTGTTCAATAAAGAGGGTGGGCTCAGTCCCAACTGAGGCTGTTCTGCCTTTTGATCACCGATCTTTTGACCCTGGTTTTTTAATCTCTCTCTTGACCTAAACAGATCTGGCAGTGGGACGCTCCTGAAGGAACTTGCTGTTGTTCCAGTTGAGTAGAGAGACAGCTAAGAGTTATAATGCTGGCGTGCAGGGTTAGCTATAGCAGGACCACCACAGAGGTCTGCCTTCAATCACTACACCCCCACCCTTTACCCACGACATACCCCTTCCCACCACGACTGTTCAATTTGAAACTTTGCGTGCCTTAACTTCTGTCATTTCGTCATTTATTTTTAATTTTTAATTTTTGTCCAGATTTTGCTTCTTACACTGTTTCGAAATGTTATAGTCCAAAATGAGACTAAAATGAAATGCTTTTACATTAACTTAGGTTGATAGTTAAAAACATTTTTTTCTTTCTTCTGTAAAATTTTTACAACCTTTTTTTGAAAGAAGAGGTTTTGTTCTGGCGGTGATGATAGTGTTTAGAACAAATACTAAATCCTCGCTCCCATTACAGTCAGTAATGATAAATACGCACCACTTATTTAGTATCACATAATCCTGATTCCAAATCCTTTTTCTCATCATAGCAAAACCATTTCCAGTCACTTGACATGCCTTGGCACTTTTGTCAACTTACAACCTCCATAAACCTCCATGGGATAACTCAAAACAGGGAGTTGTAATTTAGAATGTTGCGATTTCCCGGGCTCTATAATTAAGAGATAAAGTAAGATTTGCAGAAGTCTATGCTGAAAGCAACAAATGTTTTGACTTGAAAAAACAAAGTTATTGATGAGGCTTGTTTTTTGTTCTTAATTCCTTTTCCATGTTCATTTGTCAGTGTCAATTCAGTAAGTGCTCACACAGGGTGCAGTTGCATTTAGAGCGTAATAGAGCTTCTAAAGTAATTGTGCAGCTAAGTGTTACAGTAATAAGCTTTGTTTGATTGTGGTATTATTGCTTTGGATTTTCAAGCCATTCATCAACTGTGAATAGAGGTTAAGACTCTTCACTAATGGTGGAGCAAGTAAATAAAAATTAGTTTTCATTGAGAACATTTAGTATCCTTCAACGAATTACATCAACGCCATATTTTGCATAATACTGTGTATCAAGGCCGAATTATACTTCTGCATCTCCCAGTACAGTGTTTGGACATGTCCTAGAAGGCAGAAGGAGTGTACAAAATAAAAGATAGAAAAGTCTCATTTTTTTGTGTTTTCACTGTAATCATTGCTTCAGTATTTTGAAAATGAGACATACATTATTAGTAATGTCAGACTTCTTCTGCCAGCAGATCCTTGAAGTTCACTGTTTTAATTTGCTGCTAGTAAGTGCCAGCAATCACACTACACTACATTATTCTTTTTATAACTTGACAGTTTTTGAAATATGGGCATGGTTCCAACGTCAAAATGTCCGTTAATATCCACTTCTGTGTGCTTGTATATAAGTTTTCGATTGGTTGATCAGGGGCAGAGTGTTTAAAAAATCTATTTTTGTGGTCGAGTCCCCTCTGTAATATATGCAGAGAGACAAAGGGTGGTCGAGTTGTCTTTAAAATGTGTGTTGGAGAGAGAGTCTGTGATGTCATGGGTATGGAGGCTGGAAAAAGAGACGTGTCTCACTGTTTGTTGTGGTTCAATTAAAAATAATCAGCCCGTGCACTCTGCAACGCATTCAGCCTTCTTTAACCATAAATGGCTTGGTAAGACAGGAATTCATGCTAAATTCAGATATAGTTACTTCTCTTGAATTGCAATAAACTCATGACATAAGTTGACCACATAACTGAAAAACAGTTTTTTTCATTGAGATTTCTTTAAAAATGAATGGCTGAATTTGTGTGAGAACTGAATACAGTCTACCTTGAAATGTATTCAGTGCAATTTTATTGCTTCCCATAGTGCAAGACTACAGTTCGTGTTCCACTTGACTTGGATCAAGTGGTCCTGCTAAATTTGAAAACCGAATTAGACCCGACCCAATTCCAAAGCAGCTTGCACCCACTAACAGAAGGATTACAAACCTTTGATTATTTTCTAAGCACTTGGGTTGAGTGACTGAAAATGCCCTGCTGGGAAAACTGGTATTTTACACAACTGTAATACACTCACAGTGTTTTATCATAGTTTATCACAGTGTATGTTTCTCTGGAATTGCTGATTGTATCTGGCAGAGAATAGACTCGGCCCAAGTGGTTCCGCTAAGTTTGATAACCAAACTATACCTGACCCAATTCCAAAGCTGCCTGAACTAAAAGACGGATTATTATAGACAGAGTGTATGATATGTACTGTATAAAAAAATCACACATTGCAAAAAAACCCAAGCCTGGTAATGGAAGTGGGAAAACGGGTTGAACCTAGCCCAGAACCCAATATTTTGTCAGGCTTTGTTGGACTTGGGCCTGTAGCAGACCTCTAATTTCAGTCATATATACCTCATCAGAATGCAGTCATAATGGTTAAAGAAAAAATGAAATACAGTGCACATGATACATACACTGATTTAACTTCATTTGAAGTACCGCACAGTGGAAAACCATATAGCTGTGCATTAAGTACATTTAAAGGTGGATTGTACTCACTTGTGACACAAATTCAGCATTTAGTTTTTAAATGCTGTCTGTTTTTTTTTATGCAAATCCCTATATTTTGATGTTTAGAAAATAGGTTAAACGGCTCAAAAACAGCATAACACAGGTTTTGCTGTTCATTTTGACACACATTTTGCATGTCACACGGTAAAAATAATGTCACATTCCCAATGCATTTGATGTTTTTCCACTGCAGTATTTGCATTTAATTTAAGTCTAAATCTGCCTTCAGAAATGACAGTTGGTTGTTGGTCAAGGCAGCAGCAGATAATTTATCATGAGTGGCACTCGTCAGGTTAGCCATATATTCATTAATGGTTGATAATTCAACTTCGTAGTGATATGGTCATTCTGCAGTGCAAGACAGGGAGTCACAGGAGCCACATTCAGAGAAGGGTTTGAAAAGAAGCCATCACCAGTCTTTTCATCAGAGGGCTGCAAGCACAACCCCTGGAGCCATCCATGGCCTGCAGTCCAAGAGACTGTCGCTCTTTCTGGGTGGGCAGAATAGCCCTCCCTCTCCCCCATTACAGCACAATGCTAGCCAGTGTGGGTATCTTCCAAGGTTGTTCAGCTGTCTAATGATGTTACGTTAGCCACAGTTCTTCACTCTCCCAGCACTGGTAGCATCGTGTGAGAAACCTAGCTAGCAGGTGGTGTTTGACATGATTGAAAGAGGGGAAAAAAGAGTTTTTACTTGGGCTGAGAAGCTTCTTACTTGGGCTGACAATTTTGCCTACCTAGTTTCCACTCTTGGCATAATGTAAAACCACCAGATCAGTTCACGTACTCGATGTTTGATGTAGTTAGGGTTGTATCAGTGCACTCATAAAAGTGATCTGTGGAAGTGATATTTCACCAGCAGTAATAAGTGGAAGTTTACCATGTATGTGTTCTTGCATATCTTACATATACATCTAGTCTGATAGTTTTCCTCCATTGTCTGTCTTTTTTTTCATTGCAATTAACAAAGTGATGATAAGATATTTCCTTTTTGCCCTTTGGTTGAATTCTTTCATGTTGAGTATGCAACATCTTTCTATACCTCCACATATTTCCCAACATGTAAGGCAGACACCACAGGAAGGGGAAAGAATTAAAAGCTTCCTTTAAGTGGCTTTCTTATTTGGCATTGATAGTTAAAACCTCAGCTCTGCTTGTCTCCTCTTTGCTCAAACCATCCAGATGCAAGACACAAGGTGTGCCGCTCTGACTTGCCTGGCCCAAGCCAGCTGCGTCTAGACGTAGTAACCAAACAAATGTGTGTCTAGCATCAACAAAGCTGGGTCATTTTTCTGCACGCTGGAACTGCTGGGGTTGTGTGTTATGAGTTGTGCTTGGAATGACAGAAACCCACGTACTACTGAGCTCGCTTACTTAAACACAAACATACACATTATCCCCCCCGCCTTTTCATGTTCAACTCTTGATTTTCACAGCACGTAAGCACTCACTTAAAGGAAAGGAATTCATGTCAAAGAGTATGGTGTGTGTTAAGTGCAGACGTTTCATGGTAAACGTGTTGAAAAGCCTTTTGTCAAAGCAATACTCTCAAAATTGCCATTTTATAAAAAGCCACAGCTGGAAGGTCTTAGAATGGCTTTACGTGGTGAAAAGAGAGGAAATGCAATATGTGTGCAATGCAAAGCAGAAAACCACAGCCTGCTAAAAGAGAAGAGAGTGATAACGATAGTGCGAACACTTCCGGCTCTGTCCTCTCTGGTTTAAGCTGTTAGAGGTTCTTTCCATCATCTCCTCAGATTGGCCCTTGCAGAGGCAGATGCCGCAAGATAAAAAATAATGAGTGAAACCAAAGCAAATCACTGGCACATCGCAACAATGCAAATTCCAGACTTCCTCAATTTCTTATCTTTTATTATCAGAGCAGCGATTGCATCGTTTCTCTGCTTTAGGCATGTCTGATTTTACTACAGACAACAATGCTTACTTAACAGAGAACTCATTCAGCATAGGTCATGATGGATAACTCACCTATACTACACTTAAATTCTTGGCCATGATATATATTTACTTTAGTAAATCTTACAGTAAGAATAAACCTAACAAGAGGTAAATCTATGTCAGGAGTCAAAAGTGTGTCAGGAATATTGTCAGGGTTGCTTGTGCAGTTTGTTTGTCAAGCCCCTATTAGCTAAATATTATGGGAATACACAAGCAGGGCTTCCTTCCTACCTTACTTCCCTTGTTGCATTCCATCATGCCACAGCCACCTCCAGATGTTGACATTTTAATCGACTGTAGATGTTCCGCTGTTTCTGTGAAATCCACGCTTGGGCTACATTTTCCTCCATAAAGCCACCTTGTTTGCTCTTGTTTTTCATCCCTTTCTATGAGAGACGACCTGAGAGAATACTAAGAAGGAGACTCTAGATAGATCATGATATCCATTCAAGATCACAACACACTGACGTTATTGCGAAGTACCTTAAAATATTTGCACTGGGAATTTCAAGGACCTTAAGGGATAAAGGCAATAATGTGTTTATGCAAATGTTACCAACCACCCTGTCCCCCAGTTTCGTCTTTTGCTTTACTTGTGTAAAAGATATAAAAGCTAAGATTCAATGTTAAAAGTCATTTTACATGTAAGGTTACTTCTTTTCTTCTGATGTGTGTATTCTCTGTCTGATTTCCTCTGTGATTCACCGCTCATAAGATGGTGTGCGTCTTGGGAGGGTATAAGAAGTTGCGTGGGCCTCTTCCATACCTCCTGCATGACCATTATTGATCCTCAATGCTGTCAAGTAACATCAATGCAAAGCAGGTGCCATGTGATGTGTCAGGGCAGCTTGCCAGAAGCTAATTGACTGATCTGTGCTAATTGGCGAGCGTGAATCCAATAACAGGGCTTTGGGGAGGAGCCACCAGCACAGATGAAAGCAACCCGACTTTGTAATCAGTGTGTCCGCTGACCCGGGCTAAGCAATGTCGCCCTTTCCAGACATGGCTAACTAATGTTCTCCTACAACAAGCCTTTCCTCTCGCACCTCATCCCTTACATTGACCTGATGAGGCAACCGAATGAGCTGGATGTTTTTAAAAGTGTGCACTTAGTGAGCATGAGATAATACTCAGTAACTTATATATGTCAAATCATCTTAAAACCATTTTAGAAGTTAAAAAATAAGCTTTACGTACCTTTGTTTTGTAATAATGTGAAATACAACTTTCCTCTACTTTTGTATTACTGTTGTTTTTTTTTTTATAAGGGTTTTCTTTGGACTGTGTTAAATTATAGTTACCTGATGGATGGCAGTAAATAGATTTGTCAAGAAGTGCCTTTCAGAGTGATGAAGGGAATTTCTGGTACTTAAACTTTGTGAAGGTTGATACCACTGAGATTTTCTGCTCATGTCCTGTAGACTTGTAGCTCATCTTCAGGGAAAACCACAAGTACACCAGTTATTGCACACATATAACTGCCGCAATTGCTACTCAGATAGATCTTCCTCAAATATCACTTGTAATAGGTTAGTATTTGAAAGAGAAGATTATTCTAATACATCTAAACTAATCTGGAAGCCCAGACAGAACATGGATTAGTTCATGGGGCTGGATCTATCTAAACTGTAGTGCCAGAATCCAATGTGACACTTATCACAGTCTCAAATGGGCATTAAGTTAGGGCAGGCCACATGGGACATGAATGACTGTCTGGCCACAGGTGTAGAAAAGAGGTGAGCTGGCCTCTTTTTTACACCTGTGGCCAGACAGTCAAGACTGGATTAAGCTTCTCTCTTTTAATGCTGGAAAAAGATTACAGATTGTGATCTGAAGTCAGCATGCAGAACTTGTACAGAAATGGTCCTGACCTAGCCTCCGCTGCACACTTGTTACTGATCCTGGCTTACCAGGGACAGGTTTGACCTATTGTATAACTGAGAACAGGTCCAGACTGTCAGGCTGAAATGTTTTTTAGCCAAAGAGCTCAGTGCCACTTTCTCTGCTAGGTCACAGAAATCACACTCTTGATGTGAATGAGGCCTCTCTGAGGACAGCGACGGAATGTAAATGAACCACTGCGCAACCCCATGGATCGCTGACCAGAACTCGGGACTGTGGACCAGAGTCTGGTTTTTTATAAAAGAATGAGTGGGTTAACTTTTGTATGTAAGATAATAATGACTGCACAAATTCTTGGCAAGCCCTTATTCCCTCACTAGGGCGTAGCAATATGAACATGTAAACTGTCTGAGTTTTGCAGACATGGCCGCAGGGTAAAGGGAATTACACTGTCATGCGGAGAATATGGAGCTGCCGAAATATCCCTCCTGTCACATATTTGAAATGCTTCCAGGTGGAAATTGGTATGCTAGGTGAGTGATGGAGAAAGTTATCGCCTCACAAAACGGGACTATAATATAAATAGTCTCCTCTGTGGAAATTGCCTGTAATAGACTGGTTGGATTTTTATGTACTCATGTGTAACAGCGAGCTATGGGTGACCGCTAAAAAGGAAGCTGTGTGCTTTTAATGGCTCTTCAAAGTGCAGCATGTTCAGATTAAATACATTCAAGGCCAACAGTGTTTCAGAATCGTATATGACTGGTATCTGCAACTCAGCACAAAACTGAGCTTAGTTCACCTCATTAATTCTTTTTGCTATGGTACTAAGTTCATAGCACATAAATAGTGCTTAGCTTTGATGGTCTGTAATTAACTTCAAGTGGTTTCTCTGTCTTTTCTGAACACATTTTCAAATGCATGAAACTTCATACCTGGTGCTAACATCCATTTTAAGTGATCATAAATGGACAGCAAGCTGCATACGCCTGGCATTTATATGTGCTTCAAATGTGTCTCCAGTGGCACAGAGCTACACAGCTCCTTTCTTTTCTTCTGTGATGATGTTCTTATGTGTTATCAGGCAACCACTGGCACATTTTATCATTCATATTACAAATGGTATGTGGTCATACTTGTCCTTGACTACTTCCAATGGTGGTTTGTGTGCATCCAAGATGGGTGCTTCTTAGATGCTTTGTTTTTGCAGCTGGAATGTGCAAAAGTACATATACCTGGCCATTACACCAACAGGGACTTTAACTACATTGCATTCAAATACATAGACTTTGATATAGAGTTGGTCCCCCTTTGCAGCCATAACAGCTTCCACTCTTCTTGGAAGGTTTTCCACAAGATTTTGGAGTTTCTGTAGGAATTTGTGCCCATTCATTCTGTTGAGCATTTACGAAGTCAGGCACTGATGTTGGACGAGAAGGCCTGGCTCACAATCTCCCTTCCAGTTCACCCCAAAGGTGTTGGATGGGGTTGAGGTCAGGGCTCTGTGCGGGCCAGTCAAGTTCTTCCACACCGACCTCATCCAACCATGTCTTTATGGACCTTGCTTTGTGCATTGGGGGCACAGTCATGCTGGAATAGAAAAGGTTCTTCCCCAAACTGTGTCCACAAAGATGGAAGCATGGCGTTGTCCAAAATGTTTTGGTATGGCGAAGCATCAAGATTGCCCTTCACTGGAAGTAAGGGGCCTAGCCCAAACCCTAATAAAAAGAGGTGTGTCCCAATGCTTCTGTCCATATAGTGTATTTGAATGTATGAACGGTGTGTGAATATATATATATATATTAGGGGTTTCGAATTAACGCGTTAATTTCGATCAATTAATCACAGAAAAAATAATACGTAAAAAAAATTAATGCATACTGTGGTAAGCTTTGTCCCGGTCCGGTTCTGGCCACAGGTGCTCTGTAAAATGAAGGAGGAGACGAGAACGCGCTGCTTGGCCCAGTGAACGGAAAGTTTACGTTTAAAAACTGACACATGGAACGGTTGATAGGAGTATCATTATCTGCAATTCATGCAATAAGGAATTTTTGTATCACTGTAGTCAGGGGCTTCGGAAGCAATTTTAAAGTGGGAGGGACATGGGACATACTGTTGGGGGGCACTGGAACAGAAGGGGGGTGATACCCGTAGCGCAGTGTTTTTTTTTTTTTTTTAAGTGTGTGTGTGATAGTGTGTGTGTGTGTGTGTGTGTGTGTGTGTGTTTGTGTGTGTGTGTTGGGGGTGGGGGCCGGTGCCCATGTTGTATTACATCAAGTCTAAAATATCACCTCAACGCAAAGCATTTAGTAGCTAAACCGGCAGTCCGAGCCAGCACAGCCCGATCCCAGGGCCAGCGGCCAGCCATACTCGACCAGGCACTCAGACCCAAACTGAGCAAGTCTACCTGTGACCAACTAACTAACTCCCTGACAAAATGGTCTCTGTTGCTGAGTTTGTCACTTACAGTATTGGTGAAATAATGTGAAGGGGTGTCATTCTATTGTTACTTGCAGGTTATAATTGTGGCTTGAGATGCCTTGTATGCGTGGACGCCGGAACCATTATATTAGGGGGAGACGTCACCCCCCCACTTTTGAAAATCGTTAGTTTCGTCCCCCAATTATCCACCCAGCGATTTGTATGAGTGAAGCACGCGAGACGCCGATTGCAGCGCGCGCCCCCGTGCCCCCCCCGGAAAACACTACGCTACATCTATCGCACCCCCTATTGATTATGTAACTGCTGAGAGCAGCAGCAGCATGAAATATTAACTGTACTCTTAATTGCCTATATCCAACAAAAATGCCTCCAAACCCAGTGCGCGGCACTTCTCATTTCAGCAGGATGATGACCCGAAACGTGCTATAAAACAAACTACCAATATGTTTGCTTGGCCAAGACAATCACCTGACCTGATTTCTGCCGACCACCTATTTCACTTAAGGCAAGACACCACTGTGATACTGTAGCCGATTTTGTTGCCAGTATAGACAAATGTTTGTCTCTCTCTTGCAGGGCATTCACTTGCACAAATGTGGAAAATGTTGCACAATGTTTGGGACAGGGATTCATAAAAATGCCAAACATAATAGAGGGCTTATATTTATTTGCTAGACCTGTGTATCCTCAGGCTATGACAGCTTTTATCTGGATCATTCACTGTCAAAAAAATGCCTTTCCTACCAGGGTACAAATGGTGTTACTGGGGTCTGCCAGGGGTATGTCTTCAGTTGTTTAGACAGAGAGCATAATTATACCATATTCCATTGAAGTTACACTATATGGACAAAAGTATTGGGACGCCTGACCATTACACCAGCAGGGAGTTTAATGACATTGCATTCAAATACATAGACTTTAATATGGAGTTGGTTCCCCCTTTGCAGCTATAACAGCTTCCACTCTTCTTGTAAGGCTTTCCATAAGAATTTAGAGTTCCTGTGGGAATTTGTGCCAATTCATTCTGTCGAGCATTTATGAGGCCAGGCACTGATGGTGGACGAGAAAGCCTTTGATTTGTGCACTGGGGCACAATCATGCTGGAATAGAAAAGGGTCTTCCCCAAACTGTGTCCACAAAGTTGGAAGCATGGCGTTGTCCAAATTTTCCTCTGGGAAAGTGAATACACTCATTTAAAGTACACAATTGGACCTTAAAGACCATATTGTACCTTTAAGGGTCCTTTAATGTTGTTTGTACCTTGAGGGACTAATATTTACCACGATGGTAGATTTTTTCTTGCATGCAATGGACAGGGAACAGTAGGTCAAAAAGGTTTACCGCTTAAATGTAAGTAAATGTTTATGCACAAAAGGCAAAGTACAGTATTATGGGTCCACAGGTAAACTGATAGCATCGTCCAGTCTGGGGTGTACTGATGAACAAGTTCGCTCTAATAGTAAGTGAGTTTCATTAATGTGTATTATTTAAATGGCTTGAGAACCATGGTACAGTACATCAGTGACCACTCATCATCTTTCTCATTGCCTCCTTGATGCAGACATTTTTATGCTGATTTAACTCATCGTGACCTTGCAGGCTATGAACTAATCACAAGTGATAACAGATCACTCTGCCTGAATGACATAAAATGACATGACACTGCAAAGAAGATATTCCGTTAATATGTTCATGCCTGTGTATGTGCATCTGTCATTCTGTGTGTCCAGAGTAGAAGTGCTGATCTAGGATCTGCTCTTGTCAGCAATCACTTTAAATAAGACAGGAATCTGATCATAGATCAGCACTCCTACTTGGAGATTCTTCTTCTTGCTGAGATAAGGACCCTTAAACTTTAAGAGGGCCGAAAATTTTGTCCTGAGCCCGAATACGGCCTGAGAACACTCACCTGACCCAACACGCAGCATCAGATTTGAGTCTGTATGAGTTGCATGAGTCTAAAACTGACTCAACATAAAGCCTGACTGGGCTGCATGGTTAACATGCTGAGGCAATAAAAGCAATCATTATATCATAGATAAATAAAACACAATATAAAATAATATTCTGTAAGAAACTACTCATGGGGTCCAAAATAAAATTATGAGTGAATTTATTGATTTAAACGTATTAATCAAACAATGCTTTCAAACAACATATCAAGTGTTTTGGATAAGCTTTTCACACTGTGCTGTTCTCAGACTGTCTTTTCACAGAACATGTTGAATAAACTTGAATTCCTGAGTGTGGACCCAGTGGACCTCTGTGCACAAGTGTATGCCTCCAGCTTGCCAGCTTAAAGTGGCTAGCAAGAATAAAGGTAGGAGTAAGGCAATAGCACGGCCAGTGCCGGGTAGAATCTGTTAAAAGTGGGAGGCAGGCTGGGAGAACACAGATGTGAATGTTGAGCCCGACACCAGGTGGACACACATTTGGATAATGACAAATATTTCAAGCTCTAACGGGCCTAGGTCTCATTTATTTCTACAGCTTTTAGACCTGTGTTTTTTCTGTCATGACCAGGAACTTGTTTGACACAACCGATGCATGCTGCCCTAGGCATGTGAAGCAGGACTCATGCCATTTACTTTAGTGGAAATTGGAGGTTGTGCTGCTTCAAATAATATTATTTTGGTTGAAGACTGATATAACTGCCATTAGTTGTGATTAGTGTCTGAGACCCTGTACCCCTTAGCACTTAACCATTTCTCAGTTTATGTGAAATTAAACGAGCACCCCATTTCTTCATGTTTCCTTCAAGCTGAGAAATAATGATAATGATAATGAAAGGTGAGATAGGTCAGGATGGTCTGCTGGAAATCCATGTGTTAGAGTGGGTTAGCCAATAGGAATAGGTGATGAGTGTAAAGTGCTGCAACTCTCCCTAGAAAATGAGCAGTAATCACTTCAATCGCAGGGTTAGGGAAGTATATAAGAAGATCTGGACCAAGCTACAATCTCTCTGCTATTCCGAGAAAGTCAAATCACTAAACAAAAAACTGAACAGTTTGTTTTTCTGTCTCTCCTTCAGTCTTCCCTGCACTTCTAACTTCTGCACTGAAGAATAATGGTTTCATGGGAAAGAGGTTTAGAAAGAGCATGCTAGTGGATTCTGCTCATTGAGTCTAAAGAGCCCATGTGCTGCTCATAACCGCCTCATTTCCCAGCATTCCACTCTCTCCATGAGTTTTTTCTGTCAGAGTGAGTGTATGTAAATAGTCTTTCTCAAACTGAAGACTCTGAGGGTTTATTGAGTAGTCATTATGTAAAACTTGGTGCAGTAAAAGCAAGCGAGAAATGGTCATTAAAAATTAAGAGCAAAAGTCTAATTTATCAGTTGATCTTAGTAATGTGAGGTGTTACCACTGTATTAGGTTGACAATGAATGCTGATAACCACTTACTGTAGCCTGTCTGCTAAACATTTACTTAGATTAATTCAATAGGTATGCATGCACATGCAAAAGAATATATCAGAGGTTGTTCTGACTCAGTCACCTGAAGTGCCACTTTCTCCCTTTTCTTCCCTTTCTTCTTTTTGACTGGTACCGCATTAGGCTTCAGAAGCTGTGGCCCTTAGCTCTGGTTACAGAGCATAAGAGGACGAACAAGGAGGTGTGGAATGTTTCAGACAAGTTGGGAACATTAAAAGCAAGCAATCTGTGCTGTCTGGTACATTACCTCTGAATGAGGCCTGTGGGAGTTTGGGGCACACAGAGGATGCACTCTGCCCCCTGAGGACACAAAAGGCCGACACGGTCAGAAACTCCTGCACTTAAAACATCTAGTACCTTCCCGCTCTCCCCCACTCTATTCTTTGGTTGCTCTCTCTCTTACCAAAGGAGGGAGCAGGCCGTGCTTGTGTACAGCACTTGAACTCTCTGACTCCTGCCTTGTGTTCTCTGTTCTCTGACATAGTTATGAAAGTGGCTCAGTGGGGTTACAGCTGACTTGTTTTCTGTTCTTTATTCTGTGCTACACTGTACGCAGATACAGCACCATACGGCTTTGTTGTGTTAAGCAGTCATTTTTTTTTGTGTGAGAAAAGTGGAGAAATGGAAGAAAAAAACATATAGGATTTCCATCTGGTCTTCTTTGGCTTAATTACTGCAAAACACCGAAACACCAAAGTTGATTTTTAGCTTAACATTATACACCAATCAGACACAGCATCAAAACCACAGCATCAAAACGAATATATCGAAGGGTCTGATATATTAGGTTGCAACTGAACACTCTGTTCTTAAAGTTGAAGTTGATGTGCCGAGTGCAAATTCCTGTGCAAAGTTCTACAATAGAAAGGTGTAAAGTGATCATTCTGTCATACGTGAACACACCACAGCACACAGTGTAAACAGCACGAAATGCTTCCTCTGCATTTAACCCGTTCACCAAATGAGGCAGCGGGCAGCCAGGAACACGGCGCCCGGGGAGCAGCGTGTGGGGACGGTACCTTGCTCAAGGGTACCTCCGAGGTGCCACTAGCAGTGTTGGGATTCAAACCCACAACTTTCTGATCACAGGGTGAATCCCCTAACCACTAGGCCACCAGCTGCCTCATAGGAAAGTGGCCACCAGCCACCCCAAAGTTATGTCAGAAGTAGGCTGTGCCCATGCTAACCCCTGCTTACCTGGGGAACTGAGGGCACCAGGATGCACAAGTGATGCAGTGAGATAGCAATAGCCTCTTTCAGCTGGTTTATGTGCAATGATATACTGCAAAAATTGTTTAGGAATGGTCTAGGGTACATGAGACAGAATTCAAAATGCATTCAATCTCAATCTGATGGAGCATCTGTGGGATGTGCTTGATAATAATGTAGGCCCCACCTCACAACTTATAGGACTACAGGACTTGTCAGTGGCCAGAGCTGTTTAGGCAGCACAAAGGGGGCCTACAAAATATTGTCAGGTGATTTTTAATGTTATGGCTGTTCTGTGTGTGTGTGTATGTGTGTGTGTGTGTGTGTCTACAGCACTGCACCATCCACATCTACACATGTATGTATCATAGTTATTTCACTCTTTATTCCTTTGCTAGTGGACCTTTAACAGTGTTAACTTTTATGCAGATACAGCACCATCTCCTCCTGAATTATTAACCGAGACGCGATGCAGTTCAAAGCATCAATCTCTCTCAAAGAGTTTCTTGAAGTTGTCATTAGTACAAGAGCCATGTAAGACATCCCATTAATGGGTTAATGGCTTGGCCTTCCTTTTCAAGTGGTGTAAGAAGAAGACAGCCTGTCACCCTCTTAGTAACCCCTTAGGTTCCTGTTCATGTCACTGGGTAAACACCATGAATAGCATCATGGCCGTGTAATGTGAGCACTTCTCCACTTTTAGAATTCAACTGCTCTACTCTAGGATGACATTACTCATGGGATGTGTTTGGGCTTGTTTTGACAACAAGAATTTTTTTTTGTCTTTGCAAGAGAGAACCTCTACCTACAGTATCTTCCAAGAAGGATTTCAGATTTCACTTTCTTAAAAACAGCCTCAGCATCTTCCCAGTGAGGTACTCTTTTTAACTTTAGGCCCATGCTATGGTTGACTTGCCAGAGATATATAGTGTTCGTTATGCACTGTGCCTGTATTGTGATGGTGTTATTAGATGTGTATTTCCTATGTTATCTGTGCAACACATAATCTATTTTGCATTTGTCATATTTGGCTTCAGAATCTTTATCAGTGCAGCTTATATTTCAACTTATTCATTTGAATTTGCAGCGCTATCACAGATACCGAAGTATCGTTAATTATCAACCATTTTTTACTTTATTTCGTTAATGGTTTGTGATACTATGTTTCAAAGTTCTTGAGAGAAACACAGAAAGTATACTGTGAATAACCACAGCCACTGTAAGAATCCATATTAAAAACAATGTTACTAAATACATATATAATGAATGAGATCTATTTCTGTTAAGTGTTTTCAAACTGATTTATTTATTTCCTAATGACCTTGTGTAACCTTTGCGTAGCCACATATACGGACTGTATCATTATAATTCATTCCATAATTATAACAAATTCATATTATCTACTGTGAATTAGACTTGAGCGCCCAAACTTTAGTGTCTTTAATCATTAAGAGCCTGATGTACTAAGCCTTTTGTGGATGTGTAGCAGATGCACCCTGACTGTGTGTTACGTACGCAACTGGCACGGGAGCCTGAACGGACAGTTCATTGGCGATGGATGTGTAAAAATGCAGAGTGCTTGTCTCCCTCATGCATATGCATTTGGGGGAGGCCCACACAAAACATGGGAAGATCGTGCAAAAGTGGGTGGAGAGATTATACATGATTAATTTCATATTCCAGTCCATTTTGTTTGAGCTCATGGCTTTTTGTTGCTTTTCCTTCGCCTTTTAAACCAGCCATTTGTGTCAGAGTCTCAAAAGATATGTTGTTTTTTAACTAACACTTTTTTATTCACACAGTCTCTTCATCACTGAATTTTACTTTTCTGTTTTGTCCTGAGGTTTTAGACGACTCGTTAATTCAGTGTGTCTGAAGATAAACTGTAGTCTGCAGTAAATTCAGGCACTTTTGCAGGGCTCTTAGGGGCTTAATTTTTGCCCAGTCTCTTTCAAATTGTGAATACTTGAATGCTGATCTTTTCTGAAGCCTGCAGTTTCTTATTTGTCTGTTTTTTTTTTGTGACTTCCCAGATAAGTTGTCACTGCACTGATAAATTTTCAAGGCGCCGGCAACTTCTTGGAAGATTCACCACTGTTCCAGGTTTTCTGAACATAACTGAGCATGAGGAACTCCGGTCGTTTTATGAACTTTAACTCTCAGGACTACATAGTCATAAAATTGAGCATGCTCTAGCCACGCATAGTATTACTAAGCTGTTTTTAATAAAGAGACATTTTAATTTGCTTGATCATCATACATCATTAATTTATCCAATTACCAGTGCTGGTGTTTACTTCTAAAACTCTTTTCTGTTACATGTCACAAAAAATGTGTTTGGCATAACAAATGTAAAAAATACTTTTCTGAAATGATTTGTTTTCCCCTTTTTTCTCATGAGTGTAGGCATCATGGATCTCTGGTCTGAATTCTGCCAGTGTGAGTGTATGACTCCAGTGTGCCAGATTAAAACTGTTTAAAGATAATGAAAGTAGGGAGGAAGAATAAAAGAAGGCAAAAACGAAAGTAAGAACTGAAGGGTTAAATCTTCAATGAAAAAGTGGGAAGCGGGCTGTGAGAACTCAAATGTGCAGCGTGAGCAGTGGGTTTGGACGAATTTCAAGCTCTAGTGGCAGCTTTTGAGGTGTTTATAATTGTATTAAATTAACACTACTTACCCGCCCCGTAGATGAGCTTTCCTTCTCTCTGAGTTGTGCAGTTCATTACTAACTTTTTAACCAGAAAAGTCATGAGTGATCTGAATTAGTCTTTATGGGACTAATGGCATTGTGTTAAAGGTCCTGATTGTTGCAGATTGTTGCACTGATACCTGTTGAACTGTTTTGTATTTGGTAAATATACCTAATGCCTGAAACCAGGGTTTTCAGATTGGATGTCCAGATGCAACCGTAACTTCCCCCTAAAGAACAGGAAGTTTCAGCCTAGGTCTGGGCAGATCTATCTAATCACACAGCGTTTGGAAGCAAGCAGATGATCTGAAGCATTATACAGAGTCTGCTCTTATAGAGATGCTTTCATTGCAGTAAGCACATGTTTTTTTCATTTACTTTTGCATGGAATTACTTTGAAAAGTAATTGGGTTTTTAAAAAACACCACTTAATTACAACACATATTCATTAGACAATGTTCTGAAACTTGACATTAACCAAACAAAAAGCAGCTTTCAAAACGAATATAAATCCATATGTAGGAGAAACACCATATGAAGTGATCGTGCTTCTACTTGAATGAAAGTCAAATCCCCTGTTTACAGCAGCGTGTGTAATATTATATGTCTTGGTAATTGCCTGTTTTGCAGAAATATTTAGATGTTATGATCATTTGTAATTTAGGCCCCATTGAAGAATTACAGCAGTGATGAAAGCTGCTATTGTACATTAAAGGACCTTCAAACATTATGGCCTCGGGGCATTATTCTTTTCATCTAAGAAACCTAGCTATTCTCACACCCCTTCCATGACAATGTGTCAGGGTGGACTTTTGCAACCCCCCTGTGCCTGCTGGAGTGAGCTAGAGTATCACTGCTGTCACTCCATCCTCCTTTCTTGCATTCATATTATTATATCCGGGACACAGAACCTTCTTAATCCTATCCTGCAATTAAATCAGCCTGAACATGTCTAAAGAAAGCAGAACAAGACGTCTTGTCTGTGCCAGATCTTGGGGTGGTGTGGCAGCCACCATTCCGTGATGTTACTTAAGTTTTGTAGTCTGTGCTCTTTTACTGAAGTATTGTAAACTTTATTGGTTTATATGGGCTGAAATGTAAATCTGGTACCATGTCCTTCACATTTTTCAAGTCGTACACTATGGCGAACTGTTTTTGAACCACGCTCATGCTATATATGTAATTTCTAGTTATCCTCTTTGTCTCCAAGGCACATGGCAAGATCATTTTCTGTCAAAAACAGAGACATCTATTCTCATTAAAAGTCATGAAATAAAAGTTGATCTTATAATGCTTCCTATTATTAAGTATACTTTCTGTAATTACAAACTTTATATATATATATATATATATATATATATATGTTGTATAATTAACTTATAATACGTACTACGTGTGTCTTATATATATATATATATATGTGTGTAAAATATCCAAACAGTTTTGGCAAACAGCCAGACATAACTGGCTTAACTTAAATTTTGGAAAAATCATGATCCCTGGTTGGTAATAGTTAGCTAATAATAAATATCTAGTTTAGAGCAATATGTTTGCATATTTCTGTACTTAACTCACTGAAATGACTGGAGACATTTCTATTCTGAGAGACCGTTAAAATGGTTTTTGCACAAGGGGGTTAAATCCTGTTTTCCCAGCTCAACACATTCATATGCACCCAGTGGGGGAACACTGAAATCGGCATGTATCCGGGCCTCAGGGTTTTTCTTTCTCCAGCAGCCACCACAATGTTCCATTTTTAAGTTTCAATGATCATCTTCAGGAAGGGAAAAGACCTTTTGGAGCTGAATGCTGCCCAATCAGATGGCTTTGTTCGGTCTGTGTCGCGGTGGCCTCCGGCTCTCGCAGGTTATCGTTTTCTCATTCCAGGCCAGCGTAAACAGGCCCTTTTGTCTGGGCCATTTTGAGTAGGATTGAGTGGCAGGCGGCTTTAGTGGCCCCAGCATGAATCAGAGTCCTCGCTTGTTTTCCTTCTCTAATAGGTTTCCCTCTCCATCCTCAGCACTATATTGTGTTAAAGGGGAACATTTTCACAAAGGCTGTCTGACAGGTGGCTCTTAAGCTTAATTTCAGTCTAATTTCGACTCCCTTTTATGCAGTCGATGATGGATAAATGGTGTCTAAAATAAGTTACGTATATACAGGTGTTTATAATACATAGGCATGCACATTAAGTAGTTGTTAAACTCTTAAAGGTTAATTTTCTCCTAGCTGTTAACTGAATTTAGTACAAAATGCTAAATAAATACTAAATTTTGAGGATTTGTGTCAATAAAGTAATTTGAGGTCCTGCAGTATATATAGAAATATATATATATATATATTACTTGTTTAAATTAATTAATTTTCTAATATTATGATTTATTATTCTTATTTTAGCACCGAAGCAGAGATTCAAAATAGTCTCATAAGACATAATGGCAAGACTTTCCATTGGGTTTTGTGCGTTGTCTTATAATGCGCACATGCACTCGTGTGCACGTGCGCGCGCACACACACACACACACACACACACACACATACACACACACAAATCATTCTTGCAAACATTAGCATGCAGCGTGACCTTTCTGACTGAGTGATGTTTCTGCTTTGTGATCTCACTGGCTGACAATTGATAGGCTTAATTCTTAATTTACTTGAAAGGAGACCGGTTGATTCATACGCTGATTGTTAATGAATGTCCTGTTTCGGCTTTGGCACATTCTGAACTTTCAAGCATGAGGTGGTGAGAACACAATTACTCATCCCGCACCAAAAATCTAAAAAAGCCACGAAAGTTCCGTCAGTCGTCTGGCACGTTGTGTGTCATTGTCAGCTGTGACGCTAGTGGACCTCACTGACTCCAACACATCCCTCCCACCAATGGGAACGGGGCAGGTAGGAGCTTACTAAAGTCACTTCCAGGCTTGGAACATCTTCAAAGTCTTTTTTTCTTTCACTAATTTTAAGTACACAGTATGCAAAAAGAGAAGAGAATGTGTATTCATTTCTCCCTCTTACATGCAATGGACGTTGGTATAGTTGTATCTCTCTCTCTCTCTCTCTCTCTCTCTCTCTCTCTCTCTTTCTGTCTCACATATATATAAACTCTGTTATTTTACAGAATACATCTCATTTATTCCCAGAAAGCCCAGAATCTCAATCTCATTGAGTCTTTAGACCTTGATTCATTGGCACTTTATGTCTGTCCAAAGTTCTGGACGAATTCTTCTGACATACTGTGATCTAAAGATTTAGAAAGAATACGCCTCAGCAAAACTTTAATTACAGATCTAATGACTTCTCCTTCATGATTGTGATACATGAAGTTTCTTTTTCTTGACTTGCTGCCATTGCCTAAATAGAGCAATCCATTTCATAGTTTGAAGTAAATCACCTGTGTCTAATTTTGTCCATGTGCTTTTCTTCTCATTGATGACGCACAGCTCGCCAGAGTAAAATATGGACAAAATTCACGTTTCCTTGAAAAGTCCATTTACAATTGTGATCCATGACTGATATGGTACCAATAAATTTGTCAAGGAACTTATTGGACATTGCTCAGAACTGATGCTTGACTGGAACTTGTTCCCATGTGTGTGGAGTTGACTAATGACTGTTCTTCTGCGCGCTGACAGATGGAGTCCCTCACAAACAAATAAAAAGGAAACTTACTTGCTGTGTGTGTGTGTGTGTGTGTGTGTGTGTGTGTGTGTGTGTGTTTGTGAGCAAGTTTTTTTCACATCTTCTCTCTGAAGTTTTAGTGTCTGTATGAGAATATGGGAATTGAGGACTGAAAAAGGACAACAGTTCTCATAAGATTACCTTGTCCTGGAAGTGTCTCACAGTGACGGACCGAACCAGGGTGGGCTACAGCCACTCTGTTTTATCCTCTCCAGATTGTTTTGTTTGTACAGACTGTTTTTGGGGAAGAAAAGTGCAGCGATTTTGGGGTGCCCTGGGAGAAGCGGTTGGCCAGCTTTGATGCTCCATAAACACTGAGTTGTCGTTAGTGCTGCTTTAGCACTAACAACATCTTAGCGAGCTTTACCAAACTTCTTGTTTTACGCGTGCATATTGCTCAGACAACAGACTTCCCACTAAGCAGGAATGAAAAGCTTGTCAGTTTTTTTATGCAGGCTGAATCAACATTATTTAGCCAGTGTTGACGACGTTTCAGAGCACTCGAGCACCAGCCAAATTCCATCAAGTAATTCAGCAGATGTCAGTGTGCTGTAGTGGAGTGCCTGGTGCTATGAAGCCGCATTGAGCTGTGCTCTAAGATGAGCCCCTGGCCAAGTCAGTCTTTCTCTGTAATTAAGATATTTTCCAAAAAGGTCTTTTGGCAGCCATTTTAGAATGAGGTCATTGTTCAATAACAAAATACTCTTGCATGCGGAGGGCAACAGCCAATGGGAATTCAGGAAACTATGCATGACTCAATCCAGTCAATCATGTCTATCATGCCATTACTTAGAAGTCTCCCTGATTTCACATTAAAAGGGATGTGTAATGCTATTTTGCTACCACTGCCGACAGGGCTGTAATGAGACCAACTGAATGTCCAAGTCTGATTTTGCTTTATAGTTTTGTCACATTTAAGAGATTGCTTTCGCGATTTATCGCCACTAGCTGCAAGGTAAGTTCTTTCCAGGTACTCTGAGCTAAAGGGTTATGGTGAGGGCAGCAGACATGATGCAATAACGAATGAAGACGGTGATCCTGGGATTTATTTAGACACTTTATTTCGATGAAGGTTAAGTTTTGGTTAGAATCCTGTGAAAAATACCAGCCTTATACAGACTTGACATTTTCTTCTGTTCATCGTTGAAGAACGTTCCTTGCATATTTTCACGTGTGAGCTTTTTAGTGTCAGCATAATATAGGTTGGTAAAAAGCCAGCAAGGAATGGAAAAGTGGTTGTGTTGGTTTTTTAGTCCCTGTAAGTGTTCTGACCTTGACACTGAACAGCAGCTCATATGACCTATCAAATAGCGCCTGTGTCTTGGCCCAAGCTAAAAGCACTGCCACTCACGCCCTCTACCTCACCCAGGCTCTTTTTTCCACCCCACAGGACTAGAAAACTAATGACATATTGAACCGCCTGTGCTGAGGTCAAGCAAGTTGCTAATGACGGTGGAAAATTAGGGGCAGGTGACATGAGCGGTTGATCCTCTATTGGCATCCAAGATTCCAAAAGCTCAACAGCTATGCTGTGTAAATTTGAGCACAGCGTATCAACTGCGTTCCACTCCCTGGTTAAGATTAATATTCTCACAACTTGACTTTGATGTGTCTGTTTATTCAAGTGCTCTTTTACATACTGGTCATGAAGCAATTTAAGCCTTTGCCATGTGGTTCACATGTCCAATCAGTTATATGAAACTTTTTACTTTTTAAATGAAACTTTTTTGCTGCAAACATAAAACATCGCTGTGATGCCAAGTCTCCCAGTATATTAATGTGAAGTCCGGTTTACATTTTTCCACCCCAACAGCTTACTCTGCTACCATATTTTAACAAGGTGTTAGGCTCTTAAGTGAACACAGTCTACTACCCTTCTGCTGTGCCAACATCAATTTTCCATGCTAACGCAGATCTGCTGATCTTTTGATGTTGCATTTAATGAGCAAGTTTCAGTTAGCTGTTTGGTGCTTCATAGTAGCTTAATGCTTGCTTTTTTCATAATATACTCTTAACTATGGAGTGTCTTGCTCTGGAAGCAGTGTGCCAGAAAATGTAACTGAATTCAAGTTTTGTCGAGTAAAAATGTATAGCCCTTTTACAATATCTGTTCTTATTTGTTTCCTTTGAACATACAAGGCTATAATATCAGATATAGACTGAGTCTAATGCCGCATTGCAATGTCCTGGTCCCTGCTGTGAGTTCTTTACACACGCCTCACTTAAGAAGTGCTTGCATGTTAAGAAGCACTCGATTAAGGGAGACCAGCCGTTTTAAGAGGTGTCTAAACACACTTGTGTCGAGGTATGTAAGTATTGTGCTCATGCAATCAAAGGGTGTTGACAGACAGACATTTATAGGTACACCCCCCCCCCCCCCTTTTGTGTCACCCTTTGTAGTGGCTTAAATGAATACAAATTTCTAGATGGTTAAATATCTACAAATGTTCAAACTGTCTGGTGAATTAATCCTCAGTCATATTAGGGTTAAACTCATAGTTAGGATTAGAGTTAGGATCAGGCTCAATGTTAGAGATGAGTTTGAAGTTAGAGCTAAAATTAGAGGGAGTGTTAAGGTGATGTTTACTGTTGCTGATTTTCTTTATCAGACAATTTCTAGTTCAGAATTAAGCCAGCCTAGTTTTGCTGAACCATGAATGCGTTACCTGCTAGCTAGCTAACTTTTGAGAGACATGATAAAACCCCTGTGCTGAAGTAGCTGTCTCTGATTGAGTCATATTTGACTGTCATAATTGTCATAATTTATTCACTGCTGAAACTTTAGTCCAGTTTCTCATTTGGAGTTTTTATAGCCACAGCAAACAATGGTATTGGTGACATTGTTACTAGGTGTCTCCAAAGAGGCTGCTTCCTTTAACATAGTTAGAAATTCATACATTCATTTCAACATTGGGCAATAAGTCAGCAGTTTATTAGTCAGAGAGTTAGGAATATTAACTACTGCTGCCAGGTGAGCAAGAAAACTAAAGATGAAATCACATTCACTCATTCAGACATAATACACAAGTCCATATTTATTTGACATGCAAATTTTGATCTAGCATCAGGTTGTTCATGTACTCATGCTAATAAGGCTCTGAATGGCGAAAACTGATCCTAGATCATCAAAGTTTTATCACCTGTAGTCTCTGAGCATACAGAGCATTTTGTCATGACTACCACAAGATATCTATTCCTCTACCCCTGTGAAGGACAGGCAGACCTTGCTTGAGCATGACAAGAGTCTCAGCCTGGGTGAGAGAACATGCATTTTGCATGTGGATTGATGGGTCTGTGCTTTGTCTGGCTATCACATTCCTCTTTGGAAGGACTTCAAAAGGGAAGTGACGGGAGACGTTCCATTGTAGCGCTGGCAAACCCGGAAAGCCCTTGGCTCTTGTGTTCCTGAGTTGCCAGTTATCACATGGGGAGACAGTGATGCAAGCCCAGGGGATTAGGCCTTTCCCTGGCTGGCTGGCACACAGCCATGCACAGCAGAGCCCGGCAAGTCCTCCACCAGCCCACAGCGAAGTGAATTATAGCCCTAATCCCAGACACACATGGCAACTTTGAGTAAATAGTTTTGTGACTTATTTTTTTAAAGACTTTATGGAGCCTGGCTGATAAAACAATTAGTTTGACTATTGCCCCAAGCTCCCTGGGCCAGATGGCCTGGGGAACTGTTTTTGAGCTTAAGATGTCTGCCAAAAATAAGATGCTATTTTTTGTGCTAAATTAAACCTATTATGTCCTTTAAGTAAGGTGCAAGGCGATTGCCCTTTCGACATCTGAAAGGATAATATGTGAAGCTGCTCTCCAATGTCTTTGTTATTCTTTGTCTTTTTTGTAGGTCTCCCCCTTTGCAAATGATGCCCCCACTCTTTGTCACACAGGACCACTGGTTGGTCAGCCTTAGGGTTAGGTCTTCTTGGGTGAGGGGCAGCGGGCAAGCTGTGTGGGCATCCCGCCTGGCTTTTCCCACACGTCTCTGTCAGATGTAGGTGAACCTTGACCCCTGTGAGTCCTCACCGCAGCGCTATGAGACACCATTCAGTCGGCACTTTCTATTCAGCGCCGCGCCTCCATTTAAAAACTGGGCTCACATTGTGGCCAGCCTCCCTATTGTCTAGCCAGCAGGCGAGGTCAGGAGACTGGCCGCTACAGGCCGGGACGAGACTTCCGAAAGCTCATTCACATCTGACCTGACCTCCCATTCCACTGCTGAGTCATAGGGATCAAACGCTGGGAATCTGGGCTCTCTCGTCTCTTTAGTTATTCTTCAAACGGAAAAGCACCAATAGAATAAAGTGACAAATTATATTCCTTCGGACAGAATTAGTCTCAGTGATGTGTATGAGGGCATTTTAAATGCAAATTTTTTGCTGAGTGTTGTAGGTTAAGATTTCAAAAGACCACAGTTAGTTGAAATTAGTAGTTTTGTTAAACTACTGCCCAAAATCTGGATTTGGTCTAAATTCAGGATGTGATTTAAGGGAAAATTAATCTTGCTGCGCATACCGTTTGCAGTTTGCAGTGCTAATGCCAGTTCTGGATTTTTTGGGGGGCGTTAGCATAAAAATCTTGCATGAAAAAGAAATCAGATTTTAAAAAAAAAGGTATTTTTAAAATGAAAACCAGTTGGATACCATGTTGCTTTTATCATTTGATATTCCTGCAGTTTCTCATTAGCACAATGGGGTATCAAAAAGGAAAGGCTTAGCTGGACATAATTAAAAAGATAATTAAAAAGAACCACCCACCCCATTCTACACTCTATTCAAAGATTCAGAGACCTTCTGGTTGATTTCTTTGGTTGTCTTCTGGTTGTTTTTAAGCTACATTCGTTTACATGAAAATAAAAAAAAAACACAATAGAAATAGATACACAAATAGAAAATATTTTGCAGTTTTCATCTTTGGCCGCAAGGAACCCGCAAGAACGTTTGATGCTACGACAAAGACTAAGAAACAAATAGAGAAACTTATGCAATGGCGCTTTAAAATAATATAAATAGCGTTTCTCGTCTTGTACAGAATAGCATTTTTGTTCCTTCTCTTTCTCGTGAAACCAGTCAAGTTGTTCAGCAAGGTCTATAGAGATAGGCTATGTAAATGAACAATTCAATCTTTGAAAACAGAGATGAGGACAAGTTAATTAAAGACTGTTGGTTGCGCATGTACAACCTGTTAAACGCAATGGAAGAAGTACCTCAAATATGGAGTTAATTGTTAAGACTCTTTCTAAAATCTTGATTTTATCAGCATTCTGCCTATTACAAAACAAGAGGGCCTAGTAAACCAGTTATCATTTCAGTTGTGTGTTTACAAGATGATGAATTATCTCCACAAACAGCTAAGGGCTCAGTTTTCCAAATGCATTGTAGCACAAAGATCATTAGATGGTAGGGGACTTATCAACAGTCTTAGAGTTAAGGCTGTGATGCATTTGTGAAAGTGGACCCAGCTTGTCTGGACTTGTTTCATAAGGAATTGTTTAGTAGAAACCTCTGATTGTTCTCTTGCTCTAATTCCCTGCTCTATCAACATTCATGTACTGGAACCTCAGTGCCTCTGTTTTCAATTTACTTTACTCTCTCTCTCTCTCTGTCTCTCTCTCTCTCTCTCTCTCACTCTGTCTCTCATTCTCCTTCCCTCTCTTGCTCTCTCTCTCTCTTTCTCTCTCTGTCTTGCTCTTCTCTCCCCCCCTCCTGATTTTGCCATGCCCCAAAATTTTATCAAGAGGGGCACGCTAACAGAAATAACACATAGTACTGTTCGAAGGGAGAGCCACATTTAACATGGGGGTCCCTGAATGGGGAGTACAGGAAGGGAATTTGGGGGGGAGTGCATTGCATTGGACCGCTTTAAATCTTCTGTAGAGTATCTCTTCGAATCATAACCTGCTGTGTGTGCTGAAGCCCACACTGCTGTGCCTCTGTCCTGCGAATCACCTGTCAGATTTGGGAGAGTGAAAAAAAAAAAAGTGGGGGGCCTGGCTTGGGATCGCAGAGGGTAGAGTTTTCCCTCCCTCAATGGGCCTCCACAACCCTGGCCCCACTGTGTGGCCTGCCTTCCCACCACCACTACTGCACAGGCCTCCTCCTCACACGCAGAGGGCCGATCCGGGGAAGTTGCTTGCGCATTGGTCCCCGGCAGTGGCGGAGCAGGCAGGCCGCCAGATCACTCGATTCAAATGGTCCTGACCAGATGTTTGCTGTCAGAAAGCTCTCTGCGGCTCTTTATAAATTCAGTCACTGTAAATCTATAATATGGCCAGACAAATGGATTCTCCGCCATGCACGTCCGCAAGTCTCTGTGAGGTCGCCACTGCTTGGGGGTCGTGACCTAGTCACTGACCCTGCCAGTTATTCACCAATCTGATTTAAGTGGATTGATGAAGGACTTCCCCCTCTTACTCACTGCTTTGTTAATTAGAGTTCTCATATTTTCAAAGATTATAGACATTCAGCCACAAAGATCGATGGTGTCTTGGGGTATTTAGCCAATACAAACCATATCAAACAATTTTTTGGATAACAAATTATACACTTTTTAATATCAATGTCAGTTGTGTGCAGATATTAAAAAAAAAACTGAAATATGATACTTGCACATTAATATTTTGTAGAGCCACTTTTTGTGAAGTAAAAATGTTTGTCTCAAGTATGTACCTGCTTTACTTGCTCGAGTGTTTTTTCCAGTTTGCTTTGCCAGATTTTCTGCAGGTTGTTCAGGTTAGTTGGATGGCCCTTTTGAAATGTTTCAAATAGTGCCATAGATTCACAGTGAGATTCAGTATAAAACAAGAACTTTTTGAGCCATTTCACCACTGTTTTAGGTTGTACTTGGTATCACTGTTCTACAGTTTTAACAAGAACTTTCCTCCAAGTTTCAGCTTACACTGTAAATTCCCCTTTAATTGTTTTATACTGCACATTCTCTATCCTGCCATTATACTGCACAACTATTATTTATTGCTGTCCACCTCTATATTTGCATTTTTGCACACTTAATAACTCTGCTGCTAGAATACAGTATCTGTCATAATACTGTATTCATTTGAACTTGTACTGTAGCTGCCTTTGTTACTACACTATTTGTGGTCTTGTCCTATTGTTTTGTTGCTCTTGTGTTTTTCTTGCACTCTCTTTCCTGCTCTTTTTGCACTCTGTGTTTTTTGTCCTGTCTGCACTTGCGTGGTCTCGTGGTATTTCTGTTTTTGTACTAGTTTTGCACCACGGTCCTAGAGAAACATTGTTTCATGTACTGTGTATAGCGCTGAAATGACAACAAACCGTCTTGACATGACTCTTTAGTTTTTTTGCAGACTGCAATGTTTCTCCTTATTTTGTTCTGTTCGGTGTTCCTTCAATTTTAACGAGATGCCATGTCCTTGCTGATAGCAAACAGGTCCTCACAGCAAGTAACTGCCAGCACCATACTACACTGTAGCTTTTTTCACAATATTTTTATGCATTTTTTAGTTTTTTAAAGTGTTTTTTTCATACATCATAGTAGTGTCATGCTCTTGCCACCCTCTCATACAGACCACCATCACTAGTTCACAATGTGAACTGTTTTATCTTTTAACCTTTTCAACCACTGAATTGTGTAGCTATTTTAAAGTGATTGTTGGCTTTTTGTGGCTTCCATCACTGTCTTGCTTGTTCAACAACATCTTATCTAGATGGTGTCTGGGTGGTGCGATGTAGCTTCCAATTTATGATTGTTAAGCCAACAGTTGTCACAGGCAAATCCAACACCTTTCCCAAATTTTTCCGCTTTTACATTAATGCCTGATGAGTGGCCCTCTTGTCTAGAAAAGGTGGCTGTCACTTTGCAAGTGGGAAGAAATTAAGGGACACCTGTGTCCTTGTTAAGGATTTTTATCATCTGTGCATGCTCAGACCCTCCAGAGCTTAGAAGTTTGAATACTTTACCCAGTAACAAGTTCCAGTTTTTCCTTTTTTAAAATACAGTGGTACCCCGCTTGATGAACGCCTCACAGAACGAACGTTCTGCATAATGAACGCTGCCGTGACCGTGCGCGTGTCTCGCAGAACGAACGCGGTTCACACAACAAACCGCACGCTGCACGTGAAAATCGAGTCTTACGTTAAAAAAATGGCTGAATCTGGCCAGATGTGTCTCAGATGAAGACAAAGCATCATATTGTGTTGTTTCTCCCCATTTGTGTCATTGTTTTTCTTCCTGTTTTGATGTGTTTTTGGTGTCTGTGTGTTTACAACTTTTTTGCGAGTGAAACTGCAAATTTTTCCCTTGTTTCTCTGAAGTGTGAACCCCAAGAAAAAAACCTAAATTCCCTGCTTTGTTGAATGTTTTACTAGTGTAAAACATTCAACAAAGCAGGGAATTTCGCACAACGAACTCCCCGCTGGAACAGATTGCGTTCGTTATGCGGGGTACCACTGTATCTGCAAATTAACTTAAATCAGTTAACACTGAAAATGTATGTTTAGAGCATAGGGCAAATTTGATTGGAAAAAGATATGCAATTGTAATATATAAAATGCCAAAACTTTAGGAGTTTATTGTGAATGAAATGTTTTCATAAAGTGTTGTCTACACGCCCTGCGTTGATACGCATTCTGTAAAGCTACTTTCACACAAAGCCCATGATATGTGAAGGCTGTGTAGGAATTTCTACATTTTTGATTCAAGATCTTTTGTTGAGTACTCCAGTTTGCTCATCTTTTCCTGGCAGGTTCACGCTGCCTGACACACTCCTTCAGCTCCCTTCTTTAAACCTTTTGCATGGTGTGGCCTCAGCTGTATTTATAGAGCCAGCAAAACCCGCTAGTTCACTACAACACCAGTCAGTGACTTTGGAAGTCATTCGATCTTACTGAGAGAAAGAAAAAGAGATAAATAAAAACCTTAGGGGTTGTAAAAATAAAGAGAGAGAGGTCAAGCTCCTCACTGTCCAAGTGGGAATATCTTCAGAACATCTTTTATTCGCATTTGAAGTCCCTGCCTATATGGAAAGTACATTATCACAGTCCATGGGCCCTAAGTGCAATAGCATTGTTCTGAAGGCTTGGAAAGGCTGCTATGAGCGTCCCTATGCCTCCTGGACGAGATTTATGGTTCTCTGGAGGATGACTCTGATCTGGCACTGGTCACCCAACTTTGGAGTGGAGAATGGAGAGACGGAACTCTTTGAACCATTTCTTGGGGCCGCTCTTTTTGGGGAGCTGCTCTGCTGTCAGTGTGATGCAGGACAGTAAATCTCTGGCCAGCATGGCCAAGCGCTGCCTAAAGTCTTCATTCGTTTGCCCAGCGAGACACTGGAAAGCCTCCAGCAGGGCTCCAGGGCTTATTGATCTTGGCTGGGTCTGCATGTCTGCTCGCTCTCCTACCAATGATGCTGGGAACCTACCTGATGCAGCCAGACTTAGACCCACTCTTTTACTTGCTCTTTTTGTTTACCCAGCTTATCCATTTCTCCCTGTGCCGCATAGGCTGCAATTCTTGAATGTACCCTCTTTTTTTCTCTTCCTGTTTCTTTGTATCTTTGTTCATTTCTCTTGTTGTTGTACCTCTCCACTTCTTGTTTTATTGCTGTCCCTCTTACCTCAATTGAAGTAATGAAGTAACTGCATTGGCACTTAACACGTTGTGCATGCTGTCTGTCTTCAGTGTGGCGAGGGAGTCGTTAGTAATCCCTCAGTCGAGGTGTTGATGTCACATGCTGCTGCCAGCACACTTCACGTGCTGCTAATGCTCATTTTACAGGTGAAAGGGGCATTAACTGCAATCCCTCTGAAGCCCTTAAATGCCTATGTGGCTGTTGCTTAAACAAGACATCCAGCATATATTTTCCCAAAAAGCATGAGCTCTCACCTATTTATTTGTGGGTTTTCTTTTTTAAAAAAAAAATCAGAATCCTGCCACGAACATGAAGGTAGGCTCTTTAGGCATAGAGAAAATGAATGAGGCCATCTCAATTTCATGGTAAGTGCTTCTGGTGTTATCGAGACACATTCTTTTCCCGTTCATGCCATTTCACAGGTCACCGATATCTTCAGGGGGCAACTTGTCAGCTGGAGTAATTGGCTGTCTCTGATATTTGAGTATGCCCCTTTTACGCCCAAAGTGAGCCTACATGCTGCTCTTCAACAGTGAACAGCCTGTCTACAGTAACAAGTGCAGAATGCTGTCTGACCACAGACAAGCACCATAAATCAGTATGCTTGTCTTTCGCTTTTAAAGGTGTATTCGAGTCTTGGTGGACATTCTGTTACGGAAGTAAAGAACATCCCCGGAACACTTAGGCTTTGTAAAAGTTGGTCATTTTCCTAGAAACTTAGAAAAACCCATAGCCAGTGAAGCAGTGACAGTATTGCCATCATTAGGTGACTATTAGTCTAATTATGTTTTTTCCCTAATAAATTATTTTGTATGCAAGCCTCATGGGTATTTAGGGATACGAATTTTATAATACCTAAGATTGACATGCAAATGATTGCTTTTCACGTTTCAGATATATTGGTTTCAATATTTAGCAGATATTTATTTTCATTTGACTGTGTTTTAGCACAAACTGATCGGGCAGACCCTCAAAACAACTTGGAGTTACTAAAACACGGTGTAACACGATTCCATTTATGCTCATTTAACTCTGACTGGTGCTACAAAATGAACTTGCGACTGTTTGCCTGGGCAAGTAACCAGAGTGTTTTTCAGAATCCAAACCCATATGGAATTTCACCACTTCACCCCTGAGAACGACTGCTTGTAACCTTCTTGAGAATGAAATTTCCCAAAAGCCATTTATGCTTGTGGCTGAGTGTTTATTTGGTATAACTTTGTAATGGTGTGGATGTAATTCACATTCACGTGCGTTCAGGAGCTGTAGGTCTAGTAGGATTTACTGTAGCTGTCTTGGCCAGATGGCTTCATGAGAATAGTAGTGCAGCTGCTGGCCACTGGCCCACTGGTGCAGGCTTGTTCCATTCAGCTCATGCCACAGTCAGTCCTTCCCAGACAGCCAGTCAAACTACATCAACCATGCATTCACAGCTTGTGTAATATATCATGCGTTCTCTGTAAAGTATGGATCAGCATGTTCTCTGCACCAGTTAATGAAATTCAGATAGATACATTGTGACATGCACTGCCATTTCTTGCTATAAGTGGTATAAGCAGTGAGCTGCAGGGGCTGTGAGTACGGACTTTTTAAAAATGTCTTCAGTATCCTTTATATCAATATACTGAAAAAAGTGCAGTGAGTCTAAAGATGAATTCATTATGTATTAAATAATTAATGATGTATTCATCGTTTTTATTGAATTATGTTTCTTTTTTGCTTGCAAAATAATATGATGATGTGGGTAAGTGGCACCCAAGTACGATGTAGCTTGGAGACCTCAAATGACTGGGATTGTTCAATTAGCGATTTGTCATTACATGTTGTGTTAAGGTTTTCGTTTCTATTTCTTGATGTTGTCAGCAGCGCACACAGACTGTTTAGACAGTCGAGCAGCCAGGCGACCGGGGTTGATCCTGTGAGGTCTGAAATTTATCCTATTGACCCTGCCAACCCTGCAGGCCCTTCTCCGTAAACCATCAGATGTAATAGTAATCTGTGCAGGCCAAGGAGCAGCTGGACACGCTCCGCACTCTCTGCTGTCAGTGGTCTAAAGCGGGGCCATCTTAAGATTAGCCTGCCACTCTCAAATACATTGCAAATGTGCATTTTGTTGCATCAGCTCACTGAAGACAGCAAGTCACGTCTGCTGAGGCCAAGTGGACTTACTCCAGTCCAGATTTGGGCTGAGGAACTCTCCGCATCTTGTTCAGATACACTTGTTGCCTCTTTCTTAACTGCTGCTGTCAGTTTCAGACACCTGCTCTATATCATTTGAATGAGGTCACTGCTGCATGCTTGTGTACACATGGTAGAGGGAGACAAAGTAGGTGATGGGGAGAGTTGAGAAAAAGACAGAGCTGTTGTTCCTTCAGGCTTGTCTTTGTTTAGTTATTGTTTGACTCATGCTGCCCATTATAGTTATTGTTTGACTCATGCTATCCATTATTTTGTTAGGCATATGCTGAAAGAAGGAAACCTGAAATCTCTGTAATACATGGAGCTCTCTCAGATGTAGCTGTGCTGTACAGCACTGTACCAGGACTGCACTAGTGTTTCAGTATATTTTGGTCCTTTTCTATGTTTCCTAATCGTGTACAATAAATACAAGGTAATGCTGTCTAAAACACTGTAAACACGCAGAATTATTTAACTATGTTGCATAAAGAGACTAGTGCCTATGTGAAAAATTGTATCTATAAAATATAATGTCTGAAGCTATAGTTGGGCAGTATGGCAGAAATATCGCGTAACGATAGATTTTCATGATACGATCCATTAGTCATAGTATTTTATTTTACTTAGGTCTTAAATAGGCAAAAATATTGTTGTATCGCCCACCCAAGCCTGAAGCAAGTATACTTGATATCAAGAATAATTCATTCACCCCCAGTTTTTCATGTTATTGATCCCTTGAATGCTGTGATCCTGCCATGTTTGAATTGAGCGGTTTAAGGAGTATTCTTGTTCTGCTCTCTATTTTGCAACTTCTTCTACTCTGCCTATATGCCTCTGGAGAGGAGCCAGCATAGATTAGGGCCAGAGAAACTTTTCAAGTGTTTTTCACAGACGTAAGCTGCTTTCTCTGCTCAGCTAGACCACGCATTGGTCCCAGTGACCTAGAGAAGACTAGACTGGATGACCTAGTGGTCATCCCAGCAGCCATCTGCCACCTATTCTGCGAGGCTTACCATGACTGTGGTCTCACGCAAACAGGAGCATGCTCAGGAATTAAACGTAGAGGAAGTTTAAGCAAGCTTTTCTTCTCGGCTCTAGTACTTTAAAAATGCTTCACAATAGGAGTGCATCCCTGTAGTCGCTATAGCTGTGTTGCTCCACAAGGTATTTGCGACTTAAAGCAATCAACTGTGCAGGTGTCACTCATTTACCAAATTTACCAAAGTCTCAGGTGGATCATTAGTTACGGTAAGTTGAGCTGTAGGAAGAAATGTTTTTCTGTTTGTACGTTTCACCCTGTTTACATGAGTGCAAGGATATTGTGCCAGTTAGAAGGTTGTCCGTAGCGTCAGTGCAAGACCCTGTATCCTCCAGGAGAGGGCCTGCTGCAGACAGACAGACAGACAGACTGCCAGGAAGGCGGGCGGGCAGTCTCAGAGCTGTTCTGGGGCAGCTCCTGTTACCAAGACGGATTTGTTAACACTGTTTGGGTCGGCCAGGCCCCAAGGCTAACGCCCGTTGAAGTGACTTAATCTGTCATTAAACTCCTGTTACACTATGATCGAGCCACAGCTCAGTGCCTCCTAAAGACTCTCCAGGAGGAAAGATGAGACGCAATCTTCCGACTCATTGGAGTGGGCCCTCATGAAAGAGGTAGACACTAATAAATCCTGCTATGGCATAGATAGGTGGCTGCACTGAACTAGAAAAGGCTGAGCAACAGAGTTTATTTAGCACTCTTTATATACACACTGATTTAGGCATGCAGTAACCAGCCATTATTCCTGGTCAGTCCTTTTAAAAAAGCATCTCATATATATTTTAAATCAATTTGTTGCTATGCTTCGTTGCGAACCAGTTCTAATCAGTTCTGGGTTTAGTAATAATAGCACGTCCACATGCCTGAGTATGTGAATAAACAAATACAGAATCAAACAAATGAAAAGTTTGAAGCTCGTCCATGTAGTTATTTCATGTGATTTACTCTACAAAACAGTGATGACAGTGACATGGCCCTGTGAAACAAAACAACTTAATCTGAGCCACGAGCTGCAGTTTCCTGTCTGGCCCTTATCTTTGAATACTCATGGAACATTCTTGAGCAGGTTATCTAATTTGGTTGAGGACATCTAACGCTATCCTTCTGTTTATTCTGAACAAGGTAAATGATAGGATTGATCAGATATCTACTAGGATATCTTACACATTGTACATCATCTGAGAAAAAATAAGCTTGAGTTTCCATCATTAGGAATGTTTTTTTTCCCCTTTGTATTAACCCTTATCAACTGGAGTTATTGGCTGATGTTTAATTTGATTCAACGTTAACTATTTTTATTAACTTTTTTTATTGAATACTAACTATTTACTTATAGCTCATTGAAAGAAGTGGAGAAAGTATAGCCAAAAGTGTGCATTATTCTTTTTTTTCCTCAGTTAATTTTTTAGAAATTGTCCCCAGTTTCAGTCATGGCCAATTTCACCTATTAGCAAGCATGATGCTACCAAGCCCGGAGGGTGAAGACAATCACATGCTTCCTTTTTAACTTGTTGCTAACCCAAATGTCACTGGAAAATTCAGCGCACTTAGAGGAGAATGCTACCTGATAGTTCACATTAGGTGACGGACACTGGCTAGCACTGGGGAGGGGGGGAGAGGGAGGACAATCGTTCCCACCCAGAGAGAGACTGGCCAGTTATGCTCTCTTGGACTCTCTGCCAAAGATGTCTGTGGCATTTTATAACCTCCCAGTGATAACTTGTGATTTGAATTTGAGGGTAAGTTATCATTATGTGTATCATACTGTTTTGTGGAGAGGAAAAAACACAACACAAAAACTATTCACAGAGTAACAATTCACTGACTAGCAATTGTAATTAAACATATATTTATTAGAGAATAATATGCAATTACATGTATAGCATAACGCAATAGTACAGTAGGACGCCAGAACAAAGCAGTGAGGTTTTATGATCGTCTTAGGTTAATGATTTAGATTATGTGTGTTTATGCAACTCATCAGAGAAACTATTTCAACGTGCAAATGTTTCATAGCATCTGGAGGCTCTGATAATGTTCTGCAAAGTACTCCTAATGTTGGAAAACTAGTGTTGGAAAACTAAATGACTCTGGCTCATTCCTTTTGGGGGCAATGAACCAAAATACCTTTCTCTCTTAAATGTATTCTGCATAACAGATGGTTTTGGTTTACTCATGGAGTAATGAAGTGCTGACATATAAAAGTAAATCAAGTATCAAATACCAAGCTAACACATGATCCTCAAAATCAAACATTACTCAGAATGTTGACGATGCCGAGCGGACATATTATTCAAATGCGCATAGTTTCATTACATTCAAGGGGTCTATAGTCTCAGTATTACTGCTGTCGGATTTTACATCTCTGTCGCTCTGACTGATGTTTTCTTAATGGTCTCCTGACAGCTGTTTTTCCTTTCTCTTTAGAAGGGATCTATCTATAGAGGATGGAAAACTAATTGAGGAGGTGTAACACAGAGCCACCGCTTTTTCCAGTCACTAGTTCGGATGCTGCCATTTCCATTGCATTCGTCCCATAAAAGATGTGTCATAAGGCTGCTAGTCTTGGCACGCTGAACGTGATGCGTCACTGAGTAAACTGAGAAAAAGATAATGCTTGTCTTGGAGATAACACTAGTTTACTTCTATAAGCTAAGAGACTTAGCCTTGTGATCTAAGAGGGCCTTCTGACTTACAGACTTAATTTCACTTTTTTGTTGAGATAAAATCTGTGTATGTTGACATTTGAATGAATGGAAATGTATGACACATTTAAATATATAAACTGTCAGAAACAAATGGTATCTTTCTGTGGGTCTGTCTTCAGTATCATTGGTTAGAGAACATAAATAATACTATATTCCATTGCAGTTATATTTGTTAAGTTGGACTGACTGAATATACCCTTATGTAAAGAAGGTACAAATACACCCTTTTTCCTCTGGGGAAATGAATGTAGTGAACCTTTAAAACTCAGTCGGTTTGTACCTCAGGGGACTAACTTTTACCTGGATGGTACCTTTTGTTTGACAGCGATCAGTGATTCTTTTTTTAGAACGAAGTGCGTGCCATTATCAAAACGCAGGCGTGACTGAATGAGTGTCTCTTTTTTTCCAGATAAAGAAATACTTTGAACTGGAGCCACTGGCAAGAGGGAAGAGATGGATCCTTGAGGGCAGCACGATAAACAACATGGAGGCGGTGAGGGAAAGCTTCAGTCAGCTCATCAGGCTTCTGGAAGAGAAGGAGCTGGGGCCCGGCAGGATATGATTCACCTTTACTTCAAAGATGGCGAGCAGAAACGATTGTCCAGCTAGACAAAATGAAAAATATCTTGATGTGTCTGTGGGGGAGTGATGTTTGGCTGAAGGAGTTTCCAGGACTTTGTTTGTTTTTTACCTCTCCCTCAAAGGTTGTCTTATATCACTGAAGAGGAGAAACGGATGTCAGCTCTAAACACCGGCCACATGGAGACGGAGTCATCGTAAAAGTTAGGTCAGGGAACAGCTTTTGGTAGCACATGAACCAGAGTTTTTCAAAGATTTTTTTTTTTTTTACCTGAAAAATGTGCCATCTAAAAAGAAACCGAATGCTTGTTTTTTACTTGCTGAAAAATAACGGGGAAAAATTGTATTAGAACCTTAATGTATGTAGTGTAAAGCAGCATGACCTCGTATGTATGAATCACTGACACCCTTCCTTTCATTTAAAGTCTTATAATCATTTTTTCAGGCTAGTCCCACAGCATCCGAGATGTTCATAGATTAATTATGCAATGTTTTAAGTTCAAAGCCATGTGCTAAAGTAGACTGAGTGTATTTCATTCATTTGTAATGTGTATCTCTTTCTATTACAATATGCACACTGTCTCACTGGTCTTTCATTTAGTAGATCATTACAAAATTCCAGACATATATACATATATTGCATTAATGTTCTCTTGTCGTAGTGGGCTGTATATAGGCTTCTTGCATGACACTGTTAATCTTGTTGTTTCAAAAGGCGATACACCCTTTTACTAGGGAACGCCTGGCCTGTTTCAGGTTTGGGCTGGAATACAAACTCTATCAATCAGTGGCCACAACAGCTGCATTTGACAAGTCCCTGTCTGCTAGTCTAATGCCTTCCAACTGTGTACGAAGACCCCTCCCAGTCTGCCACCTCGTTTCCTGGCCCGCCACTCTTCACGCCCTCACCCGATGCTTCTCGCCAGTATTATCCAAATTCCTTTCTGCAAATTTAGATTCCCGCCTCCGTACCTCTGCAATGCGTGATATTTTATGTCTCACAGGTGTCTCGCAGGAACCCCTTTATAGACTCGTGTCAGACTGTTGAGACTTGTATATCTTCATTTGAGCACAGACAAGATATAAAAGCATATTAACAGTTTTGCTTTTCATTGTACTAGTCAGTTGCCTTTTTTTTTTTGATTATTTTAAAAAATACTTTTTTGTACTGGCAATACTCCTGACATTATTACTATCATTCTACTATATTTTATATGCATTATATTTTAGCATTATATGATCCAATCCTTCTAATCTAAACCCTCAATAATTCAAATGAATAAAGTCATTGTGAAAAAAAAAAATGCATAAAATCTATTTGTCAGTGATTGTTTTAGAAAGATGCTACCATTGAACTTCATACATATTTCAGTCCCATAAACTGCAGGTTTAATATTTTGACTTATTATTCAATAGAAATAAAAACAAATTATTCAGTCTAGATTAATATGCAGTTATGAGTGGACCATTGCAGTTTCAGAGGCTTAAAACAATCAACCATCATGTACATAATGTACTTAAATGTTCAGTTGTTGCCACATCTCTTTTTCTCTTTCTGTTGTTAAATTTTGATTAAGACTGTTCTGAGAAGAGTCTTTAAAAAACATATTTTAAATCTTGAAAAAAAACCAAAAACACGATGTATTGTATGGTTGGTATGATTCGGATAACTTTAAAGGGGGGCCAAATCAAATGTCCTCATGGGCCAGTTTTTTCCGAGCCCTGGCTAGAAGCAACACGTGGTTAAATGCAGTGTTCTAGGATCCGGACAGCAGTATTTTTACTATGGTTTTTCTAAGATTTGTACATTAAAATATACCGCACAGCAGTCACTGCCCCTTGCCTTACTAATGAACAGTTTCCCACTGAAACACTGCCTTCAGCACCAGCACATTTAAGCTTCATCTCAGTCTCCCACTTTCGTATCCAGACATCTTTTTGTGTCATCACCTTTCCCACCTAATCTGTGTCTCGAAATCAAATTTCACGAGCCCACAATTTAGCATAGATAAGAATGCAGGAACTGAACTGCCTGCGACAAGGCTGCTGGTCCACGCTACCTTGGTTGCACTGATTTATTATTTTTTTTCCTCTTTCTCTTCCTTTCAAATTGCCCGTGTTGCTTTAGTACAATGTGTGTCACGCAGGTTGCCCTGGCGACTCTTTGATCCAGTTTTCCGCCCTCCCTCCCTCGCTCCCTCTCTCCGTCTGCGGCTGACGCGCCTCTCCAGTCTGCTGCACTCTTGTCTGGCTGCTGCCTGAGAAAGACCTGTGCCCCTTCTGTCTCTCTTTCTCTCTCTCTCTTTCTCTCTTTTTCTCTCTCTCTCTCTCTCTCGCTCTGCTTCCCTTTGGTCACGCCAAAGGAGCCCACCCTCAAAGCAGAGGCAGTGCATCTAACGGCCTCGACCTGCTGGAGAGAACAGACGAGGGTCCGCCTCTTCCCCGGCGAGACAGAGTGTGGCATGCAAACAGGATCCAGAGGCCCGTAGACCCCAACTTCTTGGTGTAGCCTCAAATGTTTGAATACCCATCTCGCCTTATTTAAGAAACCTAGATATGTTACAGAACCGCAGATGTGCTCGATGAAGTGGGACAAAAAAATACTTGTATCTTTAAAATGGTAACGTTACAAAAAAAATGAAATAATATTCAACGCTGAATGTAAGTTGATATGCATTAATATTTAATAATATCATGTCAGCTAGCATTTAGAAATGACACCACCAGTAAAGCGCAGTATGTGATATGTGAGCAAATGACACTCCAGTGAAGTAATAACTATGATAGATCTCTGGGCTGAAATGTAGTACATTATCAATTTAACACTCCACACAGTCTGCGCTGAGGTGGCACTAGTTTAAAAAAATAAAAAAGGCGTTATCTGTATTTGCATGAAATCTTATGGCTTGGCTCAGTCTAGACAGAGATTATTTTTAGAAGTTAATTTGCATTCTGCAACTTTGCATTTGAATTTTTGTCTGATTAGGACCTTTCGGAAACAAGGGAAAGGCATTTTACTTTGATGCCCACTTAAAGGCTCCGGGTCTTTTCCCAGATGTGTTTACCCAAAGGCAAGGTTACCCCCTTCCTAGCTGAAATGGTAATGTATGACTCTTCTGGGAATCTTTTCTTGTTTACAAGAAAAACACAGGCACCTTTCTTCAGAAAATGGTGAATGTTTTGCTCTCCCGCCTTCAATCAGTGGCGTAATCCCAGCTTTCGCAACCTGTTGATGGGGCTCACCCCTGTGGAAATGCAACAGATGTTCCCTTGACATCCATCTGGTCCCTGTGATCCGCCGTGCTGTAGAGGTCTTCTCCTTTTCCTTTTCTTTTACAGTTTTAGACTGGCTCCCTGTCAGGGGCCTGACCCCCTACGATCCTCGGCCTTGCCGAGACACTGACCCTTGATGAATATACAGTGAGGGTTCTCCAGATTCCTGGGATTAAAATAAACAATGTAGACCTTCTCGCCTGGAGCTGATTGTGATAGGGTATCTCATGACAAAGGCCAACTGACAAGCCCTTGTTTGTGTTCCATTATTTGTTGTTGCGTGTGGGGGTGGGGGGTTAAAATCGTTTTCCTACGCATGCCAGGGTTCCCCAGCATGGCTACTGACCCCCTCCCCATGTAAAACAAACAACACTTGTGAGTTATCAGCTGTGGTGGGAGCCACTGATGGGGTGTCACAGCGTAAACTTTAAAGAGCGAGATATTAAAGGGAATTCCACAAATTTTTCCAAATTTATTGAGCAAAGTCAATCAGAGAGGTGCAGTGTGAAATGATGCATTATGGACAAACTTCAGGTACTTTGGTTTCATTAGGGACCAAGGCTCTACAGTGAAAATATATTTTCTGTGCAAAACCACCAGTCTTCTGAGTTTTTATATGTAATTTAATAACGGTAAGAGAGTTAAAGTTGATCTTTGAAGACTGTTTGCTTAACAATGCCCTGCATGCGCCGCTCCTCCGTGCTTAAAATATCACAATTTAGGCCAAAGGTTTTCCTCGAAACTGTCATAGAACAATGTCTCAGGCATCAGTGTATTCATAATCATTTCATATAACATTCTGCTATGGAGCTTTTAACAGCATAAAACTTTTGATGTCTGGTTCACACCCTACTGTGAACAATTCTGACCAGTTCGTTTCTCTACAAAGGACCATTTCACATCAAACCACTGTGAATTACAATCACAAATCAGAATGAAATTGGATTTCTCTTTAAGATGTCTGTTACGCTGACCATACCATGTAACTTCATGCATTTACACTGGGGATTTTCTCAGTGTTTTGGCTATGGATAAACATATCTCAAATTTTAAACACTTGAGAATATCTGGCTAGATACTGTAGAGGTAATCAGATAACTGTAAATTATTGATTTCTCAATACACCTGAAATATTTTGAAGTGTCACTCTTTAGATTATATAGTAGATAGAAAGATATAGTATATATAGTACCAAAATGATTCTGTGACAGCTCTTTTTGGTGTTTTAAGGAGCCATTTTTTTTAAAGGTCTGTAAAGAACCAAATGCAACAGTTTCTCTATCATAGACAAGAACCATGCATAGAGCTTTTCAAAAATCAAATGGTCTTGCTTCTATCCAGCTGAGCTTAATAGAGAATCTATAAAGGAACCCCGGTATAAAAGTGGGTAACTGTGGAAAAAAAAAAAGGATTTTAAAAAAAATTATGGATTTAGCTACTTCTTCCATCACATATCCTTATGCTTCCCTTGACAAATTGTAATAAACAAAAGTTAGCTCTAACTTTTGTTGAGTTATGCCTTTGCCAAAAGGTTTGGTTGCATTCTCGAGCCTGTTTCGTGGGACTGGTCACTCATGTGTGTGTTTGCTTTGCGGCTGCTTTTGTAGTTCTGTTTCTTCTCCGCTCTCCAATTCCTGACTCTCTTTTCTCTCAACATTTGACGCGATGATGGAGATGTGCATCCCAGGTGGCCTGCTCATCCAAACACAAGAGATCCGACTTCTTATTTCAAGCAAACATCACTCACTCTCTTTGTTTTCCAAAGGAAAATATGTGGCGGGGGTTTGTCCCAAGAGAACCGATCTACCCCATCACCTACCAAAAAGCTGCTTCCCTCCTGCCGTTCGAGAGAACTATCAGTCAAGAGGGTGTGAGGTCCGCTGAAAAAGCTTGTCCAGTCGTGGCAACTCCAGCCGTTGTATATTTCAATCCTGTGTCATGTCCAGACATTAGAGAGAGCGTTTGGCTGTCAAGAGTGAAGATACTTGTTCTATATTTTCATCTGTCTCCAAAGCTGCCATTTGCCAGTGCCAAGTTTTAATCACCACTAAAATAAACCCTCCACGTTGAAGCTGTTGTTTGAATCCTCTTGGATCCTTTTGACAAGTGTGTACTTACATACATTTTACAGCCTCTTTTTTCTGTCGCCAGGTTGAAGAACTCTGTTTATTTGCCCAGTTATAATGGCTTTATTTGAGGAATTATAGAACATATTGTACTGTGATAGTCAGAAGTCTGGAATGGATGTATTTCAAGAGTAAGCTCCGCTTTAAACCCCTTCATACGATTAAATAAGCTCTGAAGTATGTACAGTACTGTACAAGAGGAAATTTTATGTTTAAAAAAAAAAAGCTTTTGATCTGGATTTATCATTTTTTGTTGTTGTTGTTTGTTTGGCCATTTCCAGACCTCTCTGTGTGGCAGCCCAGTATAACTTGTGTTGATCATCCAATGCCTGCTTTGGCTAACCGCAAATCTGGCAAATGCATGTGATGGTTTGGGTTGTTGAGGAGAAATCTAGATCCAAACATGTGTTTTTCTAACAAGCAGAATACTATTAAAAAGGTGTTATTTTAATGTAACATTGTGTTGTTACACGCCGAAACATACTGATTATCCACACTGTAAAAATGGGCATTTAATAGCTTTAACAAGTTAGTTTCCAGGCTAACTTAATATTTTGAGTTAACGTAGTAACATAACAGCAAAAATCTGTGCTTTACATGCTGCCAGTTCAACATTTCAAGGCAGCCTGGAAGCAAATGTTTTAAAGCTATATTTGTTTTTCTAATCATGTGAACAAACAAGACTATTGCACAATACTGTGCATTGCATTTTTTTTTTTTTGGTCAAAATACTGCAGCCCAATTTTTTGCTTTTTTTGAACACTTAAGTACCAACAACCAGTTTGTCTCGCTACGCTGAGCAGAAATATGACATTAAGCTGAAATTGTGCAGCTATACAATATTGTCTTTTTGGCATAGAATATAAACTCAATTATGTAGTGGACAGCGCCATGGTTCTGAAATTCAGCATTGTTACAATATATGGCACAGAGTGGTTTCGAGTTTGTGTTTAGGGGGATTTTGACTGATTTCCTAAACTAAACATAAAGTAAGGTTTTCTCGTGGTTTTTATGTGTTCCTGTCACTCTTGCTAGTGCACAAGTGCTCCGAAAACATCACCATTATAAGCAACACTGTGTACATGTGGAGTCGACTAGACCTCTTAATGGTTCTGGTAGGCCTCAGTTTTACATTTCATCTTTTAAAATAATGATCAAAAAGTGAATAGTGCCTTAAATATTAGCTAAAGTTGGTATGCAACTTCAGAGTCAGAATCACAACTAAATGTTTACTAATAATGGCTTACTGATGCCATCACTAAAGACTTTGAATTTAAAATCACAACTGTAATGTTTGCTATAAGAATGAGACTTATTCTCAGTAAGGCTAGCAACTAGATGTTTTAATGCTCATTAGAGCCGAAACAGAGATAGAATATATTCATTTGAAAACACTTGATTTAAAACTGAAAAGCTTTTGCAAGTGATAAAAGTGATATTGCAGAGGAACAAAAAGGCTTATACTTCCCTGAAGGCTCATGATTACAGGCTTCTTCCCAAGAAATAGCTGGTCTTGAGCGGTGGTCTATAGACAACGAAGCACAAAATGTGGGCCGTAATGTGGAACACTTAATTCATCAGCTGTTATAGTGTTGTAAATATTTGATTACCCTTCAGAAATTGTCTGTTTGAGGTCTTCTAGGGCTCCATTCCAAGATCTGTAGGTGGATTATTTCATTGAATCCAAACAGTTTACACCAGAAAGCAGCCTCACTTACGGCAGAATGTGGGGAGCCTGCTGCTCGCAAATACAAATTGAGCATGTGGCAGAAAAAAGGAACTTCTTCATCGTCACTGTCTGGTAAACACACCATCCTCCAGGACAGAAAACACCTGCACCTTTGGAAGAACTCTATGCCCTGTCAGATCAAACTAAGACGATCAAACCTTATTTGGTCCGTGACAAATTCCAAGTACCCTAATGGTGTCATTTCAACCATTAAAAATAATACATACTGAATAAAAAAACATCTTCCCTGAACAAACTGATGTGGCCAAATCTAATCTCATCACATTTACTGAATGGCTCTGGTTGAATTAATCCTGACGATCATTGCATTCCTAGGATTTATTCCCTTGGAAAACTGATAAAAAAAAACAGTTTGCCACAAAATTTGCAATACTTTTGTTACAATGAAATGATCTAGTAATTGTAAGCTTGCAACACATGGCTGAGCAGAACTTTCATACTAAGTGCATGCACAAAACTGGTTAAACAAATTCTATTTTAGATAAGCGGTTTTTCCATTTGTCTGTCTTTGACGTTATCGTCTTGGTGTTATTCATCAACGAAGGTGATAATATATTTCGTCAAAGTTTTTCTCTTCAAATGAGCATTTTTGTTTAGTTATTGTCTCGTTTTTGTCGTGGAAAAGTTAATTAGTGAACTTTTTTGTCACAGCTTTTGTGTATCTTGGGAGTTCCAGCCAGTGGCTGCAGCTTAACATTGCTTGTCTCATGTACATTCTTCACCTGCTAGATCGCTAATTGTCCTACAAACTTCACGATTATTCCTTGCAGGTTCTGTAGCTAAGAGCTTCCTGTTACTACTACTGCCTACTAGTCCTCTTTACTGTCTTATCTTTATTCCTCTTGTTGCACTGAGCATGTTTATGACAAAAAAATTTCCCTCGGGATAAATAAAGTTCCTTCTTATCTTATCTTATCTGTCCACAAAATCATCATTACATGCCAAGCGCACATAAATGCCACCACTATGTCTTCATTTCTATCAGCCTGAGTCAGAGGGTGTTGGTAACAACAGTCATGATGGCTGCTGATTTGCTTTTTTATGAAAGCGAATCTGAATAGTTTTGCTATGTAACTGCTGAGTAGATTGGGAAAATATTTGGGCTAAAAACCAAAGTGGCAGATAACTTCACTTTGAATATGAATTAAGTGCAGATCATGTGGACCTACTTGCAGAGTGTCTGCCCAGTGGTGTAAATCTCTTGGTGCATTCCATTCACCCTAGTAGTTCTCTGCAAAGTGGGCTACCCAGGATATTCAGGCAATTAAGTGAGATTTCAAACCATGGGAAGTGAAAATGTTTAGTCGGAAGAGAATGTCAGGCTGTGTTGGGAGTAGTGAACAGTGGTTTATAACTTCACAGGAAGTTGCAGGCCTCCTGTTTTGTGTTTTGTGATGACACTGCAGTTCGTTCTGAACGAAGGTGTTTCGTCCACAGCAGTTTCCTACTCCCACGTCCCCTGCTCAGTTTGTGAGGAACCCCGTGGCGTGGAATGTAGTTTGGCTCCTACTCTCCAGGACAGTGGTCACCAACCCTGGTCCTAGAGATGTACTTTCTTCAGAAGTCCCACAGTCTGCAACACCTGCTCTGGCTAATGAACTTCTTTAGAAGTCCCTGACTGGCTGGAGTGTTCAGTAAATGGGAGGGGCAGCATGTTGAGTGCAGGTTGGAGCTAAACATGGCAGGACAAAAAAACACATATACATACAAATGACAGGAAACCAGTTGTGTGTGTATATATATATATGTATAGAGAGAGAGAGAGAGAGAGAGAGAGAGAGAGAGAGAGAGAGAGAGATAGATAGATAGATAGACAGATAGATAGATATTCTATTGCCACTGTCTTTACACTGTGTGACAATGTACCTGAATTCATTTTTATGACTGCATTATCCGGTACGATACAGTAAAGGTTCACCATCTTAAACATGAGAGATTAGATGAGAGGTTAGACCGATTTAGGACGACAGACTGAAAGACTGACTTGGCTTAGGTTGACAGACCGAAAGAGGGTTTGGGGGGGATTGAGGATTAGGGTTAAAAGTTAGAAAGGTCAAAGAAAGAACCAGTTCACACCCACTGCCCAGTTGGTGTAAGTTAAAAAACAAACAACCCTTGTATTGTTACATGTAAATTTAAAGTTAAGGAGCCAAATAAAGTACTTTTGGGGAGTGATGCCATAGAGGAACGACTTTTGGTCCACTGTATAACTTTTCGGTGTGTGTTTTTTTTAAAGAAAATATTGTATGTTTTTCTTGTATTTTATTTCTTTCTACTTAAAGTCCACTTTGTACATCAAAAATAGTCATTTGTTTTAAATGACCTTTAAACTTTTTCAACCTCTCTATATCTCTTAATTAAACAGGCTGTTTTCCTTACTGTGCTTCTTACTGACAAAACAGTTCTGTTCTGATTGGTTGCACTTAGATTGGTTGCACTTATCTCAAAAAGCAGTTTTTGATTGTAACACTCCTTATAACTTCAACATTAATGGGCAGGGCTACAGTTCTGTAGAATAAACTGATACACTGTTCAGCCACAACATTAAACCACTGACATGTGAAGAGAACAACATTTATTATCTCATTAGAGTGGCACCTGACAAGGGGTGGGATCTCTTAGGTAGCAAATGAACAGTCAGTTCTTGAAGTTGACGTGTTTGAAGCAGGAAAAATGGGCAAGTGTAAGAATCTGAGTGACTTTGACGAGGGCTGATGGCTAGGCAGCTGGGTCAAAGCCTCTCCAAAACTGCAGTACCTACCAAAAAGGCAGGTAGGTGAGGGGGTAACAGGGTCTTGCACCCCCAAGGCTCATTGACATATAAAGGCTAGCCTGTCTGGTCAGATCTGCTGTCAGCAGTTAATGCTGGCTATGATAGAAAGGTGTAAGAATGCAGAGTGCATCACAGCTTGCTGTGTATGGGGCTCCATAGATGCAGACTGGTCAGAGTGCCCATGCTAATCCCTGTTCACCACCAAAAGTGACTACAACAGGCATGAGAGCATCAGAAGTGGACAATGGAGCAATAGAAGAAGGTGGCCTGGTCTGATAATCACATTTTCTTTTACATCACTTGGGTGACCGGGTGTGTGTGCGTCGTTTACCTGGGGAAGAGTTGGCACCAGGATGTACTATGGTAAGAAGGCAAGCCAGAGAAGGCAGTATGATGCTCTGGGAAATATCCTGCTGAGAAACTTTGTTTCCTGGCATTCATGTGGATGGTACTTTAACATGCACCACCTACTTAAACATTGTTGCAACGATATTCCCTACTGGAAGTGGCCTCTTTCTTCAGGATAATGTGCCGTGCCACACTACAAAAATTGTTCAGGAATGGTTTAAGGAGCATGATGAAGGGTTCAAGGTGTTGACTTGGCCTCTAATATCCCCAGGTCTCAATCCGATTGAGCATCTGTGGGATGAGCAGTACAAACCAGTCTGATCCACGGAGGCCCCACATTGCAACTTACAGGACTTAAAGGACCTGCTGCTAACACTTAGGTCCCAGACACTAAAGAACACCTTCAGAGGTCTTTTGGAGTCCATGCCTTGACGAGTCAGAGCTGCTTTGGTGGTATGAGGGGGATCTATCCAATGTTTAGCAAGTTTTTTTAATGCTATGGGTATGCATTGGTTACGGTATCAATGCAAATGTATTGGGTTTTGTGACATTACGATACCAGTGAATTCAAAACAAGCTGACTTAACAACTAAATGGATTGTATGTGCTAATGGACTACATTAAGCATAAAAAGAGAAATATTTGATTTTCCATGAAATGGCCCCTTTAAAGTCTATTTAATGTTCTACACCAACTATAGTTTTTCCCTAGAACCATGCGCTCAAGCCTACAACCAAGAACTTTCACTTTTTAAGGGTGGAAGCATAGAAATAGACAGCTTTTAAAAAACCTTTACGCCTCTCTTCATTAAGTATGGACTTGTCTTGATCATCTTGTGCCTGATTTTTGCTGTAAGCAAGGGGGGGGGGGGTTGGGGGGGGTTGAGAAGGAGGGGTAAGCTGAAACGCATGCAAAAATGAATCATATAATAATTAGGGTTGGCAACGTAGGCTGTCCAATCGGACAGGTTCTTTGCGCTTCTGAGCTACAGGGGTATCGCTTTCTGCCAGTTCCAGTTCATTGTTGTGTCAGGATTTACCCAGGCAGCCAAAGTCAGACGGCCTGGCAGACAATCACTGGGGAGAATTTAGCTACTCAGGGCAGTAATCTGTCTGGGAATCCCTCTGCTCCACAGCCATGCTCCACTGCCCAGCAAGCTCTGTCTAGCTGTTAGGTTTACTTTTAGCTTCCAGCATCCCAAATTTAGATTACATTAAGATTTCAATTTAGATTACATTACAATTTCAGCCACAAGAAATGCCAGTACTACTGTAATAACTGTGTTTTTTTTTCAACTGTAACAAATGGCTGAGGAATCGAATGCAGTGTTTTTGATGCCACACTAAAAAGTAGAGACCATCTAAAAAAGTAAATAGATTATGATATAAATGATAACTCATATCCTAGAAATATTTTTGGGATGTTTTTATGAGGTTGAATTTACCAGTGAACATGTAATTGTACCGTAATGTCCCACACAGCAGTGCAGTCAAACCAGATCTGTGTTAGGAACACCACCTTGTAAGACTGTCTAAAAAGGTCAGTGATTGATAAGCAATGGCATTTTTTTAAAGTTTTCCACAATATTATTAATTTTTTTTTTTTTTTTGGTGGTGGTGGTGGTGGGGGCGGG
>JBBPCZ010000042.1:13073926-13084780 GCA_037974445.1 Brycinus macrolepidotus
ACTGTCACTACTGCAGTAACTCATTATACAAAATTATCATGTTGCACCGCTGCGTTTGCCTTTTTTCCCCATTTATTAATCCAAGACCAATCGGGCCACCCAGGAGAACCACAACCAGCGGAAAGGCTGTCAGAGCCCCCCTTTACACCATTAATCTTCAATCCTCTCCCGTGCTGCCAACTCGCATCTCCTTCAAACGCGACAGCAGAGAGAGAGAGAGAGAGAGAGAGAGAGGGAGAGAGAGGGAGAGAGAGAGGGAGCGAGAGAGAGGGAGAGAGATGGGGGGGGCAATTCTGTTTTTTTTCCTTTCACACACCCCTAGATTAACTCTTTCAAGGACAATGTGTTACCAGCTGCACTGTGTTGCGACCATTTTCTTTCAGTGTGTACATACAAACAGTTTGGCATAAATAAAAATTGCACATGGATACACAGTGGGGTTCGAATGTCTGAGACCACTTTGAAAATAAACAAACATTTTTTTTATTTCGCAAATTTTAAAACATAGAAAAGTAATAAAAAAAGAGAGGTGAAAAGAGGAAGGAATATTTGTGTCGTTGTTCAAATTTAAGCAAAGTTGACCAGTGACATTGACCATATCAAGACCGTTGTACAAAAAGGCCAGATTTTTTTTTGTCTCATCCCTGCCACTGAAGCGCGAGTCCAGACAATTCTCAGTGGATTTGGTTTACTCATTAGAAGGTACTGAAAGTCATGTAAATATTTTAACGATTCTACTTCAGACTTTATTTTGCTGATGACATTATTTGTTAAAGAAAAACAATGTAAAACAATTACCTTAAAGTTTCAAACTGTGTGAATATTTAGTTGGTAATAATAATATAAAAATTCATTTGTATGCTTTTTTGTAGGTGAATATTTGGTCTTTAGACACATTTTACCTTTTTTTAAAATAAATTAATTAATTCACATGGCAGCCTAACATAGTGGTAGAAATCTGAATTCAAACTCTGATTTTGCACAGCAATTATCTTCTCCCTACAAATTTGAAAGAAAAATGTTCTCACCAATTTTAATTGTTTTAGTTGTGTTAAAGAATAACAGTAATTGCACACTTATAACCAGCTTTTTTTGGAGACTTTTTATATATGAACACCCGTATTGTATTTGTAGAGCAAAGCCTGATCTCTCCAAAATCAAAAGAGGAGAAAAGTTTTAGTGCAACTTAGTGGAACAAAATTTTATTCTAAGTCTTTTTAGACCTGCTTTCAATTGGACCTTTTGTCATGAAAAGTTACCATTTTCAAATGCTTTACACACAGATAGAAAGATAGACAGACAGACAGATAGATAGATAGACAGACAGACAGACAGACAGATAGATAGATAGATAGATAGATAGATAGATAGATAGATAGATAGATAGATAGACAGATAGATGGACGGATAGAAAAATGGTGATGCAAAATTTTACAAAGTTAACATTAATGATCTAGTAATGAACATTAATGAACTAGTAATTAACTAATTGCATTTTAAATCTGAAGTTTTGCACAAAAAATGTGTTTCAGTTTGTGTAATTTATAATTGTACAGGAAATCAACAATAAATGCCCATTTACACCCAAGAGAATGAGGGACTAGTCCATTACGCCCTCACTTCCTCTGTGGGTAAGTGTAGATGAATGGGTCTCATTAAAACTAAATTGAGATTCCGCCAACTGAAGTGTGGGGAAGGCCCTTAGACCCTTCAGCTCTTTCACTGATCAATAGAAACTTTGATCTCATCCTCCAGACACATACAACCTTATCCCTATGAATGGTAAAATGGGAAGAGAAGAATCCGGGGGACTGATAAATAGCGGAAAATGAGTGTGTTATGCCATGGCATGCCTTAAGTCCCAAGAGGGGGCTTTCTTGCTTCGCTCCAGCTCTGAGAACAGAGAAGGAAACCGACCATCTAAGAGTGAGCCCTTTGAAGAGACCTGAACTCAAATTAAGCAGCATGCCATGGATGCTTTCTTCTGTTTTTTTCTTTAGCAAGAACCCCTTTTTCCTGTTTTAGGGGTAAGGGGAGCCATATATTTGTCAAGCTAAGGCGCCATGCCAACAATGGCAATTTGACACATCATGGACCACAATAAACTGAACAACATGGGGGGCTCTGTGGATAAGAAGCCCACTTATTAACATTCTGGAAATACTAGGGTGAGTTTTACAAAACACACTCGATGTGAAGACTGGTCTTACGCAAACTTTTGGAGTTACAGAAACTAGTTAGGCACCATAAACCAAACACCTAGCATCTATCCATGGTTTATAATATCTGTATTTGTCATTGTTTGTTTATGTATGCGCCAAAAAAACTTCACATTTTCAAGTGTTTGTGAGCAATAAAATGAGTTTAATTTTGAAGCTCATCTTGTTTGTTTGCTTGTAATGTTTCTATCTAAAGACACCAGATCCTTTGATGTGGTCAACACTGGCACAATATTTTACCACCATGAAAATCTGATAAACCCATGAAGCAGTTCGTTAGATAATATCTAAGCAAATTAAAGGGTAGAATTGTTGCAAGAATCTAAAACATCAGTGATTTGGACATTTAGGGTAAATCATGTTGGTATTTATATATATTTATATATGTGTGGAGAAGTGTGTTCTCAATAGAGGATGTGTACTGTCAACAAAAACATGTAATTTGTCTCTGGGAGCACCCAAAGTTTTGCATAAGATGCATACACAGCCAGATCCATAATTATTGGCCTTTGATAACTGAAAAGCTATGAAATATGTCTTTGTGGTTAACCTCAATCTCACACTAAAAATATTAGGAAATTATGAAAAATGTATATATATTTTTAACAAAACCACATGTCATAATTGCTACCTAGAGAGATTATTGTGAACAAAATGTAACTTAAGAATCTTCCCATGTATAATTCATGTTTTTAGTTCAGTCATGATCCATGACTTTACTGGGGTATAAATATGAAGCGGCATAGAGGCCAGGCTCCCTCAACATGGGGAAGATTAGAGAATACACAAAATTAGATGTTGACCTTCTTAAGTCAGGAATCAGTCAAAAGCAGCTAAATGACTGAAAATGCAAAATTCACTGTTAGGAGGCTTCAAATAATCTAAATTATAGTGAACCTGCAGGAGCCTGTAGTGCACACATGTTTATTTTGCTGTCGTGCTCAGTGAGCAGGATCACTGAAGAAGCAAAAATTTCTCCAATAAGGAGTTTTTGCAAAAGATTCAACAAGAGACACCAAGTCTCCAAAAACATTAAACTTCTGGAACTTTTTAATGAACAGTTGTCAAATTAATCTGTCTGCTTCTGCTAAAAAAGCTATAACAGCTCTTAAAGCATGTGGTTAGACGCTCCATGCCTCAAATGTCTGGACTCTCGCAGGACCATTATTTGGGTGGTGAATCATTCTCACCACAGCAGTGACACTGACATAGTAGTGACAATTATGTTGTGGTGCTCTAGTACAAGTGTATCCATGTAAAGTTATTGACGATGGTTCACTGTTTGTGTTGGTCATTCTATAGTCCTTCATCAGTGGTCAGTTTCTAGCCACAGGACACTGTTAGCTGGATATTTTTAGTTGGTGGACTCAACTCAGCAGTGACACTGAGGTGTTTAAAAACTCCAGCGTCACTGTTGTTTGTGACCCACTCTAGTTTCATCATTCCTGAATGTGACAGAAATCTCAAGCCCCGCCTCCCAATCACTGCTTGACAACAGTTGCCAAGCAGTGTTATTAGCGGTGTGGTCAGTGGTTTGTGAATTTGTCAGGAGAGGAAAAGTACAGAGAAACCTTCTATTGTGCCTTAAAGAGGAAAAATGGTGCCAAACATATACTTGAATGAAAGCATAGCATAGTGAAGTATGAGCTAAGCTGGACATATATTAAGCTGAGCCTAAATCTGGAATAGTCAGAACAAGTCCAAGTCACTATTTACATACACTATATGGACAAAAGTATTGTGACGCCTGACCATTACACCAACAGGGACTATAATGACATTGCATTCAAATACATAGACTTTAATATGGAGTTGGTCCCCCTTTTGCAGCTGTAACAGCTTACAATTTGCTTGGAAGGCTTTCCAAAAGATTTTGAAGTTTTTCTGTGGGAATTTGTGCCCATTCATTCTGTAGAGCATTTATGAGATCAGGCACTGATGTTGGATGAGAAGTCCTGGCTCGCAGTCTCCGTTTCAGTTCATCCCAAAGGTGTTGGATGGGATTGAGGTCAGGGCTCAGTGCGGGCCCGTCAAGTTCTTCCACACCGACCTCATCCAACCATATCTTTATGGACCTTGCTTTGTGTACTTTGTCTAAAATGTCTTGGTATGCAGAAGCACTAAGATGATTCCCCTTCACTGGAAGTAAGGGACCACCTGAATTCAATAGTTAAGAGGTGTGTCCCAATACTTTTGTCCATATAGTGAACTTGCAATAGTACAAGTAGCAACAATAAACACAAGCATGTGGTCAATGGTAGACAAAGAGTACACATATTCTCAGGTAATATTTTTAATGCTGTTTATTTCTACAATAAACAAATAATTAACAAACATACTGCTGAAAAAGGATAAGAGGTCTGGATATGAATGGGTCCCGTTAGATTAGTTCAGATCTGAGTCTGATCAGACCCTTAGGCGCAGAGGATCGCGCTTTCTGGACCTCTCTGCGCGCCGTACTGTGTCTGTTCCACCAACATGGCGTCCTCAATGTCACTCTGGGGTTTGAGTCAAGTTTCTTTTCGAAATTTCATCACAAAATCAGCCCTGACTCCGGCAAGGTAACAGCACAGGCTTTGCTTCGTCGAACATGTTTTAATATTATTGTTTCTGGTCAGTATACTGGGCTGTTGAGCTGGTATCAGACACTTTCCCGGTGTTGTTGACCGTTAGGGGTGAGATGAGCTAACAGCTAACAGAGCCAACAGAACCGGCAGCTCACTCACCTGAGGGAGGTTCACTCAGATGTTCTTTAGTGTGTGTGAGCTTTTATTTCATGGGAATTATTTCCCTCGCTTTTCAAGCCGTTTTCATACAGAAATTCCTTACTCTGTACAGTGACATTATTAGCATTCTTAGCATGCTGCAGCCTCTTCAGCAAAGAAATTGGTAAACTAAAGTAAAAATAGTGCACAAACGCTGCACTTCTCGAGTTTTGAAGACTGCAGGTGTAGCTGCTGTGTTAGGTAATGAGATCTAGATGATACAGCTCTCCAGAAACGTTGGTACAGAGGGTCAACCCAGCATAAGCCTCGGTACTGTCAAAGGACAACACATAAACGCACAAAAAGAAATAAGATAAGAAAGAACTTTATTTATCCCGAGGAAAATTATTTTGCCATTAGCATGCTCAGTGCAACAGAAGAATAAAATAAGACAACAGAGAATTAAAAAAAGACAATAAACAGTAGTGCAACACAATTACAGAACATTATTGTAACAAAATAAACTAACACGGACATTGCTGTGTGTAAAGACTTGTACCAGCAGATCAGTGGTGCAAATGGCTATGAAAGTGACTTAGTGTTAATGGAATGAGAATAAAAATAAATGCAGTCAATTTACAGAGAAAACAGTTGAGTTATATTGCACAAATCTGATTCTGAACAGAATGGCATGAAAACTTAGAAAGCTCAGCTACAGAGCAGGGTGGGGTATAGAGTCTTACTGCAACAAGTAGAAAGGATTTTCTGTGGCGTTCAGTTCTGCATTTTGAGGCAATGAGTCTTTTGCTGTGTGTGCTCTGATGGCCTATTAAGGATGTGTGTATGGGGTGGGGTTGTCCATGATGCAGAGAAGCTTCTTCAGCATTCTCCTCTCCGACACCTCCGCCAGGGTCTCCAGTTTGACACCAAGAACCGAACCAGCCTTTTTGATCAGCTTGTTCAGTCTGTTGGCATCAGCTGCCTTCAGAAATTAAAGAGCGAACAATATAATAACATTATTACTGGATTCTAATAGTAGCTGTGCTTTCTCGATGAGCCTGCTGTAGGTCAATGAGAAGCCATATTTGATAGGTACGCTAGTCTGACCTTCACCCTGAATGACATCAACCAGCTGGCCTTTTGATTACTTCTGTATTAAGGGTGTAACGATTCACAAAATATATTATTTGGTTCAATATTATACAGTGGAGTTCTATACGTCTTCAATACCGCAAAATTAACAACTGCAAATGTGCCCTGTAGGATAATCAGAATCAGAATACTTTATTGATCCCAGAGGAAATTGCTGTTGTTACGACTGCACAGAGACAAGGACAATATAAAATATAAAGTCTATATAAATCCAATAAAAATCTGTAGAATAACCTCAGTATGAAAATACACTATGCTTTATACACAAATGCTGTGTGTAAACACTATAGATAAGTAACTTACAGTTAAGTGATAGCTAATGACACAAGTGGTGGTTAGGAGTTCATTATTACACTTAATCAACATAAGTTTTATATAAGTAATGTTGACAAGCAAAAACTCGGGTGTGGGAGGAGTTTGGTGAGGCCATGGAAAGTGACTTTCGGTTGGTGTCGAAAACCCTCCGGTGATTCGACTGAGGACATCGGTGGTGGACGGAATATTTCGAGGATCTCCTCAATCCTGCCTCCACAATGTCCAAGGAGGGCACTGAGCTGGAGAAAGCTGGGGTGTGCTTGCCCATCATGGGGGCTGAGGTTGCTGAGGTGGTTAAATAGCTCCTTGGTGGCTGGGCTCTGGGGTGGATGAGATTCGCCCTGAGTATCTGAAGTCTCTATACCTGAATTTCCCTATATGAATGGAGCAGGAGCCTGGTTTGCATTGCCAGCAGTAAGTCAGACATGTTCCCAGTGCATGTGGGTCTCTGCCAGGGCTACCTTTTGTCACTGGTCCTGTTCATGATATTTATGGATATCTAGGCGCAGCTACGGTTCGGAAAGGCTTCTGGTTTGGTGGCCTCAGGATCGCGCCACTGCCTTTTGCGGATGATTGGGTCCTATTGGCTTCATCAATTGGCAATCTCCAGCAGGCATTGGGATGGTTTACAGCCGAGTCTGAAGCGACTGGGATGAGGATTAGCACCTCCAAGTCCGAGGCCATGGTACTCAGCCGGAAGCGGGTGGATTGCCCACTTCAGGTCGGGGCTGCTGCCCCAAGTGGTCTTGTTCATGAGTGAGGGTAAAGGGGATTGGAAGTTGGGCAGATGGATTGGAGCGGCGTCTGCAGTGCTGTGGACTCACAGACTTAACCGGTCTGTTGTGGTGAAGACAGAGCTGAGCAAAAACGCAAAGCTCTTGATTTACTGGTCCATCTATGTCCCCATCCTCACCTATGGTCACGAGCTGTGGGTAGTGACCGAAAGAATGAGGTTGTGGTTGCAAGGAGCTGAAATGAGTTTTCTCCACAGGGTGGCCGGGCTCTGCCTTAGAGAGGGTGAGAAGCTCAGACATTCAGGAAGGACTCAGAGTAGAGGCGCTGCTGCTCCACGTCGAAAGGAGCCAGTTGAGGTGGTTCAGGCACCTTGTGTGGATGCCCCCTGGACGCCCCCCGGAGGAGATTTTCCGGGCATGCCCCACCAGGAAGAGGCACCAGGGCAGGCCCAGGACACGCTGGAGGGATTATATTTCTCGGCTGGCCTGGGAACGCCTCGGTGCCCCCCCGGAAGAGCTGGTGGCGGTGGCTGGCGAGAGGGCGGTCTAAGCATCTCTGCTGAGGTTCCTACGCCCGCGACCCATACCCGGATAAGCAGCAGATAATGGATGGATGGATGGACATAATGATAGTGTTTTAGCACCCGATAAGAACATTGCACAGTAGAAGGTAGAATATTGCACATCATAGCAAGATAGTAATGCACATAGTGATATACATAATGACAGTGATTTAAACCCGGTAAGAAATTGCACAACAAATTAGCAACAGGTTACTGCACAGATTATTGCGTGGATATGTGACAGAGGGAAGAGTCTCCATTTCCTGTTTATTAGAGCATTTAACCATATAAAACTCCAATTTCTGGAACTAAAGTTGCACTCAATAATGTAATACTTTAAGATATGTTTACAAACTTTCCCCAGGTTGTTTTATTACATAGGGATGGGAAGCATTGGGATTAGGATTGATACTGATATTGGTACCGATGCTGTTTATCGATGCTAGTGCTTATCAGTACCCTTATTGATACTACTCTCCATGATTTGGTGCAAAAAATGACATCATATGAAACGATTCAGTAGTTATTTTATTATTACTTTTTTGAGAAGCAAGCTAAATTGTTTCCTGAGTTTCTGTATGTTTAATGAGCAATAGCTACTTATTGCTACTCATTCAAATGCATCATCTGTGGTGATGTGCAGAGCATCCCTCCAATCCCTCCCACTGATCCAGTCTTGCATCAACCATTTGAAAAGCTGTGTTAGAGCTATGTTAGAATGCATTAATGCTGCATAAATACTGATGGCAGCACTGTTTGTCGAGGAGCTTATCCATATTTCGGTATTGAACAGTCAGGAGTCGATACCAGTTTAGTACTGGTTCTCGATACCTGTCCCTGTTAGTGTATTCCTGTTATGTATTCCTTTGGCAGGTTCTTTATAGAACTCTTTCAAAGATCAGCTCACATGCAGGCTATGAATTAAGGCAAACCAATCCACACCTTTAAAACCTGCCTGGAGATTTTTCTTCAGCAGTCTTAAGGATACAGATTGCTTTAAATGTTTTCTTTTATGTTTGTGCTGAAAGTGTAATGCTTTCGTGTTCCTTGCTCCAAAATTTCAAGGAGTTAACCGATTTAAGGTTTTAGATGTTTTTTGTATTCCTTTGGAATTACTTTGGTGTTCATGATGTACGGCTAATATCCTGTCAGGGTCTTTGCTTATTTATTAGGAGGACAGTACAGTGCACCTGTAAGTCCTGCACCGTGCTATCTAATTTATGATAGCATGCATGAGAATGGAAAAAATGGAAATGGTTCTTTACTATCTCTCACACAAATCTTAAAATATTCTAAAAGAAATGTCACAATATCATAGATACCCCTAACAGGTCAAACAGGACTGAGGTTATCATTATCAGGGATAAGACTCACCAGTTAAAATAGGAATTGCCAGTTACTTCAATATTACCTGGCATAAAGGGTGTGACTGGTTAATAGCACTGGTTGCAAATGTTCAGCTGTTCATAATATTCCATCTGCTGGATGATATAATTGGTAAAATGAAAGGAGTCCACATGCATTGCACCCATTACATTTCTGGAGCTTATCTCAAGGAGCAGGATTTATGGCTTAGCCAGCTTACTTCTAGGCTTAGTTCCATCTAACCCTAGATTTTCTGTCTCATAACAGATTATCTTTTACCTGGCTGACCATGACATGCCCATGGCAACTTATGCTACACAACTAACCTGCCCTGAGGCACGATCAAGATTGGGATGTCGGATCATAAACAGCATTTTTCTATCGAAAAGGGTCATAGATGTGGACCTCTCTGGTCCTTTTTGTTTTTCCTGTTTCTTCTTAGTGACGTCTGTGGTATCAGCGATGTGAAAAATATTGATTTTAACAGAAAAAATCTAGATTAAGAAAATATATAAAGCAATTATTACTCCAGTAAGCACTAGGAGGGTGGCAGTGGGCACAAGGTTGTTGTTATAACTGCTTAATTTACAGATATTTATGGAGTATTCTTTCTTTCTGTTTTCCTTCTACTCCTCCTCATTTACCATTTGATAGGCTGTCTGTTATAAATGGCACATGTATGACATGAATTTGCTGGTCTGGGTTGTTTACCCAGGTACTGGTTTAACACTAAACAATGCAGTTACATCAAATATTATAATTAATTGAACGCTTATTCTCCACTGTGCATCATCACATTTCTGCACTGAGAGATCACAGTACTTCTATGCATTTTTACACCCTTAGGTAATGCAACAGGAGGATTAGGAGGAAAAAAAAAAAGAAAGGTTGGTAAAGATAAATGAAAAAGGTTAGGTTGTTACTATGTAGAGTTTTCAGTGAACTTTTGTTCTGTTTCCAAGGAAGCTATACACATCACAGCTTTTATTGATATAATGTATTATAACATATATTTTGACACCCCTGGCCTTAACCATTCAGTTGAACTGAACCAAATGAGCCAAAGCACAGTTCCACAGCCAGCCACATGCTCTCTGTTGCCAGTGGAGATGCGAGAAAGGTCAGTGAGAGTTTCCCTGGCTGTTCGTGATCTCCTGTTCGTGACAAACTGGCAATTGTACATTTTGCACAGAGTTCTTGCGTAGCTCTTGCCCTGAACGCTCTCGCGGTGACTGTGGGTCGGTGGGCCAACATAAAGTGCTGTCTGTTGCTAACTCGCTGATGGGAACATGCCAGGAAATCAGCAGACAGAACTAATGGATCTGCGTGCTCTTCTCTCGCTTCCTTTGATGCGCGCCATTCTCTAAGACAATGCCTTGTGGTGGCTTTTGTTTACTTAAATGATATTTTTCCTTTTTGCTAGCCAGTCTCACCCCCCCTCCTCTAAACTTCCTGTCTTGCAGGTCACTTAGCACGTCAGGATGTCTGGCACAGAAACAGGAGAAAGGGTCCCAGCTCATCACCGTGGACGAGAAGCTGGTAAGAGCGCAATGATTGTGCTTTGTTCACTGCTACAGTTTTGTCTGATGAAAATGTTAATTTAGTTCAACCAGGGCCGCTAATTTGTCATGTGCGATCTGGCATTATATGCATTGGAGGCATTTTTCATTAAGTTCAGCATATATAAAAGCTAACTACTTCTGCAGTACAAAGCTCTCTCTCTCTCTCTCTCTCTCTATATATATATATATATATATATATATATATATCTACACACACACACACACACACACACACACAT
>JBBPCZ010000042.1:13084880-13112462 GCA_037974445.1 Brycinus macrolepidotus
ACTGCGTTAACGCGCGATAAATTAATTGTCGGCGTTAAGTAAATCATGCGTTAACGCAATAATAACGCGTTAACTTTCCCAGCACTAGTATATATATATATATATATATATATGTGTGTGTGTCTGTGTCTGTGTCTGTGTCTGTGTTCATCCATGAACATTTTTCAGTTAGATTTTTATTTCAGTTATTTGCAATAATAATACACCAGTTCCAACAACTCGTTTTTAGTGAATGTCCTGTATTGAGCCTCAAGTTAACTAACAAAATACACACAGTTTTTTGTCAGTCTACGGTCAGTGAGTAGAGAGTTTATAAATGAATGTTGCTATTACTAGCCCATTTTTGCTGACATTCTAGATGTTCTACTGCTGGAACAATATTCTGTGGGCAGATAGATCCTTTTTTTTGGTAAATGTTTTATGTTCGCATGAAACTCGAAATATTCAAAGCATGGTGGAGGGAGTGTGAAGGTTTCAATATCAGGACCTTTCCAGCTCACAGGTTATATTTCCCTGAGTACTTTCGATTAGTTTTCTGTGGGTTAAAAAAAGTTTACACAGATTTTCAGCCTCAGCGCAGCTGTTTTATTGTCTATGTTTAAACACAGTAAAGAATATCTCCCTAATAACATTTAAACATGTTAAATGACAAGTTAATTTGCAAAAACATTTCCACAGAATCTCAGTTTTATAAATTAAAGAAAAAAAATTCCAGGTGTGTTCCAGGTAATGTCAGTCAATCTGCAATTGGGTTGTTTTAATTAAGTTACTTTTTTTTCCCAGTTTATTTTAGTGAACTCTTCAGTAGACTCGGTGCACAAGTTTACGTTAATTTTACGACATTTAGCAGACGCTCTTATCCAGAGCGACGTACATCAGTGCTTTAGTAATCCACATCTGTTCTTCATACCTGTAAAGCTACACTTAAATCAACATCTGCTTTTAACCAAGTTACTGCTAGCTAAGTTGCACACCTTAACAAACCTCGTCAAAGAGAAAAAAACAGGTCAGAGGTTAATACACATGTAAGGAAAAACAGTTAAGAGGGTCAGTGCCTGAGGGATTTTTGAAACATATAGGAAAAGATGTATAAGAAACAAGTCTGACAGAATTTTTCTGAGTTGTGTTTACAGGCAGTGGAGGAATCTTGTCCCTGACTGTAATAACAAATTTTTTTGCTACATTATGTGAGTTTCAACTTTCTTGTATTTTTTACACCTTGAAGGAGCATGGGCTCTTCAGCTTTGTCAAAACTGTTCATCTTTAAAGTTCCAGAAATTCCCTTTGTCCACGCATCTCTGGCTGAACAGAGTCACAGCCATGTGGCGTCGCTTGACCTGAATACTACGCATTGATTTGCTGAATGAATTTGCCGTGTTATGTTCCATGTCGGCACTGGTGTTTGTTATTTCTGCTGTAAAATTTGAATTTGCAACAATGAACAATAATGCCTTTTGTGACAAAAAAATATTTAGGGTTCAAAATGTGCTTTATGTTAAGAGTAACTCCCAGTAGTCAGTTCGTTTTTTAAATCAATTTTAGCAGTTTTTGCAAATGAACTCTTCCAACTATAAAATTGACTGGTACAGTAAACACTTGGTGGACTGAGTTGAGCAGCTGACTGTAGACTGTAGAAGCTATTCATAGCAATAGTCTGTCTGTCATCGTCGAAACTGGATGAAATGAGATTATTTTTACAGTGTTTGTTTTCATATGGGTTTTCTTAGTTAAAGAAGAAATCTGCTAAGCCTGGCTGTGTGGCTCTGATGTTATTATAGTGTATTTACCTTCAGGGATGCTTGGTTGGGAAACAGTGGCACTCGTGCATAGAGTGTTAAATACATGGCATTCTTGGAATTTAAACCCATGCTGTGGTGAAAGATGTTTCAGTATATTGTTGGGGTTTCCACCCTTACTTGAAATTTAAATTTTACAGACATTGTGAGTAGCACTGTTGTCATATTTGTTTGTGAAATGAAGCTACGCTTTAGACCGCTCTTCTCAGCCTTAACTCCTTGTTTTTTCCAGCAGTGTAGTCACAGACTGCCAGAAAATCATTGATAACAGGAATAGAGGCATACGATTCTGATGGATCGGACGATGTGGAACCGGTTCTCAATTCCCATCCCTGGTTGGAAGTCAAAAGTTGGAGGTTCTGTCTGTGATCTAATTTCTGATTACCTGTGCACATCCCTGAATTCTGAATGGCTTACAAACCTGTCTGATTTGACAGGGAGTGCGTTTTTGTGGATAATGTGACGACTGCGATTTGGTTGTAGCACAAATGACGTTCGTGAGAAAACACAGCCTTGAGTGTTTTTATGATTTTTATTCAATACGTAAAGCACAAACAAAAAAGCCACAAGCACTGTGTGAAATGTTTTAATGTTGGCAGTTGTCTGAATTAAAAAAAAAAAAAAAGTACTTTTTTTGGGTTGTTGTTTAAACACTAGGGATGTTTCTCAATATGCATTCTTTGCTGTACTTGGGTTCTCTTGGGCTTGTCGCAGTCCAAGTATGGGTCCAAGTCAAAGGTCTAGCCAAGTACAGATCAGATACCCAGAAGTGGCCTTGATTCGTGTGCACTTGGGAAGTCACGTTTTCCAGAATGCTTTTCACAAAAAATCGCTGCAATGGCAGCAGAGGAACAACCTCATAGTTGTAACTTTTAAGTGACCCCTTCCAAAAACATGCTCGTTATCTTAAGGTTTCATTCGACTTTTTGGAGCTTCTCACTCAACAAACACTATTTCCACCATAACTACCAACTCCCACATTTATTTTCCTTTTATAGGCACACATTGGGGGTATATAATGTTTTATTAATATTTTATATATATATATATATATATATATATATATATATATTTTTTTTTAAATGAATTGGACACAAGCAGTTTGGTGCATCATGTTAAGACTGAGCTATGATGTGAACATGAATACAAGAATGATTAAGTGAAAGTTCGTTAAAATATGTGTTGAGCTGCATGAACCGCCAATGCTGCAAGGCCCCCCTTTTGCGTTGTGGATAGAGCTATAAAGCTGTTGGGCTGTCAGGTGTAGCTTAGCATTTTAATGATCGTCAGATTGACCTGATTGTTTCTCTATTCTGTAAAGCATTTCACAGCCCGTCTTCAGCCCCTCTTTTATGCCGGATATTTTGTTATTTTCTGGCTACCTTCGGTTTGTTTAGCTGTTCTGTCGTAGCTGTGGAACTGCAACGAAGGACCTAAAGGGAATAGGGCGAGCAGGGGACAGGGTCCACCAGTACCAGAGCTTCACAGTACAGTGTAAATAAATAGTTAAAAGATATATATATATAGACTAGTGAAATCTAGTCGTCTGAACAGTCCTTTTGTCTTTTTGAAACAGTAATCACTAGTGATGCCCCGACTTGAAGATTGGCCAGAAAAAGTTTTTTTCATATTTCATTTGCTGCTTTATTTATCTGCAACACAATATAGAAAATACTCTTTAATTTTTGATAAAATAAATGTACTGAAAATTTTAGTATGTGAATCAGTTGTCTTTGACAGCAGAGAACTTATGGTCATCCAAGGCAGTGTCTTCCATTAGTTTTAGTTAAATGTTGTCTTTTAGCTGTGGCATTTGTGAATGTTTTCATTCTTTAAAAAAACGATACTGTTGGAGTTCTAACACAAACTGTCTTTTGCTGTGCGTCTTGCGTCTTGAGTGTGATTTTACGTTTTCAAGTGGAGTAAAACCTGTAGTAGAGCCACTGTGCCCCTGTTTGATACTTGAATGAACAATGGTTATAAATCTTTCCTCATGTCTCTCATAGAAATGGTGAAATAGTTCCACTGATTGATATTCTTTTCACTGATGATATTTTGCTGCTTAAACTGTTGAAACTCGTCTGTGGTGACGCAGAAGAGCAAATTCATTTCATTTTCAGTATCATTCCAGTTATTTAAATGTTTGATTTTTTTTTGTATACAATTTAGTGTTTTGTTTTTTCTCTCCCACCCTTTTCTTTCCCACCCAAAAAGGTTTGGTTGTCGAAATTTAGGTCCATCTGTGGTCATGTTTTCTCAGTACCTCCTTATGGGTGACATCCTGCTGTTTTTATTATGATTTGTCAGTAGTGTACAGTTGCTCTTCTCTGTGATTTATGTTTCACTTCTCTAACTATTATTGTCCATAGTTGCTTGAATTTGTGACTGTACACAAATATACAATTAACACTATACACTGGTCCTTTAATATTTTAAGATGATATTTCTGAATGCCTTTGGCTTGCTCTTCAGGTGTCTGTAGCCCTGAATGTCTGTAACATTGCTTTCTATTTGTCTTTTCATTGGTGGATTTTTTTTTTGTTTAGATTATTGTTTGGATATAAATACTTAAAACTGGGCACTCAAATGGTTGTTTGGGTGGGTTCAGATTCTGTCCCTGATTATGTCTCAGCTCGCCGACAAGCCCTGCTTAGTTCAGTAAAGGCTCTCACTTCAAGTTTGGGGCCGCTCCAGTGTAAAGCTGATCAAGGGCCCCCCCCCCAAAAAGAATGGAATGAAAGGAAAAACCGAGACTAGACAGACAGTAGCAGCTTCGTCTGGTAGGCTTTCTTATTAGTGTGGGCCACAGAGCTTTCATTCCTGTTGCTGAGGAGGAGCTTTGCTTATTCAGTGAATAATTTGGTGCTCGTGAGAGAGTTACAGTGTCCATCCAGAGTTACCTCTTGGTTTTAATAGTGGAACAAGTTGTCTTGGTTGGTTTGCCATGACATGACATTAAAAAGCTTTGTGCATTTTTTTTTTTATCATGCATTTAATCATACATTTTCTTTGCAAAACTGAAGGAACAAATAACAAAAGATCTTGAGAATAATACCAAACCCCATTTTACATTTTATTCCCTTGAGACGTTGGCACTCAAATTTATCAGGAGTTTAAACCATCTTTGAAGCAAAAGATTTTCAATAAAATGCCTTTATGAACATGGCGCAGACTGGTGCAATATCATTTACGAACACATATTTACTGTGGAAACGGCAGTTTTATATTAACACTGCATGCATATTTTTTTTCTTGCTTAATGTGGAACAATCCAGTCTAAAGATTGAAAGAGTGATATACATGATTGTCCATGTTACACCTTTAATTCACCATTTAGAACACAGTAAAATTACAGCCGATGTGTCGCTAGAACATGTGATTATGGTTAAGATAAGATAAGGTAACACTTTATTAGTCCCACAAGTGGGGAATTTGCAATGCTTGCAATTATGCTAAAGTGCTAATAACAGCACCTTTGTTTCAGTTTGTATTAATGTTAGTGAGACAGGTCTGTATACTAAACCCTTGCTTGGTCAAGAGTGGGAGAATGGGAGAAAAACATTCCTGTTTCTTTTGTCTGACATGTTTAACATGTGACAGTCCAGCCATTAATGAACAGTTGTGGCACTAAAACCAAGCGCTCCCAACAATTTACTTAAGGTAATGAACTGACTGAATTGTGATGCACTGAGTGGGTGTAAAAATAACAATGACCTTAAAAAAATACTGACATTTTTGTGACATAAATAATGAAAAAATGAGATTAAATTTGCCATTAAACTCAATTTCATTTCATGACTTAATGCATTACCACAAGAGCACAGCATTACTTCTGAAATCACTGTCGAACTCTGCCCTCTCAGTTTCTCTCCAGCGGCTTGAGTCAGCGATTTCTTCAGTGAGTCAGTTCTCGAAGCGAAGATGTCTTTTAATTAGTAGAATTTGTTGCGGTTTCTAATTGTGAAAGGGTTTCATTTTCTTTTTTTGGTATTTTGTTCAGGAATACTCCATAGTAATGTTGTATACAAGCAGTAATAGAGTTCATAGCTATTATAATTCTGCTCTTAATCTTTGTCCATGGCTTCCTTGTTTTCTAGGAACAGGCTTTAGCTGTGATTAGATTCTGTGGGATACAAACCACAGTGACTTACTGTGGCTTTGTTGTATATCCTAATAGCAACTCGCTTAGATTTTAATCACATTTCTTCATTTCGTTTTAAAAAAAGAAGCTGATAGCTTTTCTGTTAAATTTCAATGTCCGTGCTTGGCCAAGATATGAAACTGGAATTTCAAATCGGAACAAAAAGTCCCAAAGTAAATGCCATGTGCTCATGTGAAAGTACTTTCATACGTACCCCATTGTGAGAAGTCAAATGTGTGGCATATCAAATGATGGCAATTAAAGACGTGCGTGATTGTGGCTGAGTGCTGGCACTCTCTCCCTCTGGTGCCTGCCCTGGCTTGCTTTTGTTAGTAATTACTGTTTGATTAAGCCTGCTGAGCTGCGAGAAAGCCTGCATGGCTGGCCACTGATACACAGCTTTACACGGAATGCCTGAGCCCATGGAGAGATCACTTAAAAGGATGGACTCAGATTTGTGATTTCCCACTGAAGGTTTGCCCTCCCCCTTCCATTTGGTACATGAGAAACTGAAACCTCTGAGAACGTTTAGATATTTCTGTATTAAAAACTCTTTTACTTTTTTTTTTTTTTTATCCTGTACTCCAAATACAGTGTTTTTTACCCTCTTCCAAAGTCTGTACAGCATCTTTGCGTGTCTCATCCTGAAGTGACACCTACTGTTAGGCAAGTTGTGCCATGTGAGATACGTACATTTGTTTAATTACTCTTGCAGTATTGGTCTTTTGTAAAACTATCATAGACCTTCCTTGGTCATAATCCAACAAATGGGTGGGTGGATGGAGGTTATAACACTTTGTTAAAAAATAAAACCCAAAAATCTACCATAGACTAATATAGGATGAAAGTCCTTTTTGTTCACACGTGGCTGATCCAAAAGAGCCGCTTAAATGAGTAACGTGATTCATGACCAAACTGTTTCGAACATTGAATGCCGGTCATTTCAAAAAGATATAGAAAGTAATGCTTTTATAATACTAACTAATTACTCGTACTGTTACTCATACATGACCCGCTCAATCTTCTTCACATCGGGATGTGAAAAAAAAGAAGAGTTCCACCGGTTTCCTCTTGATATTTAATAAAAATAGCACTGCAGCAGCACATTTTGACGCCGTTGTCACATTTTATTTTCTTTTGCATGCAGACAAACAGGAGCCAGGAAACAACTTTGTACTACCAATACTGTAGAAAACTGCTTGTGACTTTTGACTCCAAAGTATTTAACTCCATCTAATAGCCATCTCTCTGTTCATTCCGGCATCATTAATAACTATGCAAATGTATTTTCACTTGTCCGTTTTTATATTTAAACTACTCGTATTAAATGTTTTAAGGGTGGGCGATGTGGCAAAAATATCCTTTATTACAGCAAATAATATTATTTTGATAAACAAAATATAACATTTTCAGAATCGACTGCATGCGCCAGCCGAACAAAATCGACTTTTTAAAAAGGCCTATGAAACTTTTAAGTACATTGATTTCTTTTCCTATTTTAAAAATAGTGATTGCAAAAGTATTTAAGAAGGAACAAGTCATCCAACATACACAGAGCATTTTTAGTACATTCTGTTACTGTACTGTTGGTTATACCTTGGTTATTGTTGGTTACAGGTTTCTGTAATTGGTCTAAATATGTCTTTTATATGGTTATATGCAGTTGTTTAGTGTTCAGTGTACTGATGATATCTGTGATACTCAGAAAAACATAATATGACAGTTTATCACAAATCAAAACATTCTTTTTGCAGACTATGTCTAACCTGTGGTAAAGGCTGAAATCTTGTAGGAGTTTTGTTATGATTCCGAAGAGTTTGAATGAATTTATGATAAAGCAGCAAGGAGTTTTACACCAAGGGTCTCCACTAATAGATCCCCGTTTACACCGGAAGCCCCTTTTTGTAGAACCTGTCAAAAAAGCATAAGATAAGATAAGATAAACCTTTATTAGTCCCACAAGTGGGAAATTCGCATTGTCACGGCAGAAAAGTGGACAGTACAAAGAGCAGCAAAAATTAAAAAACAATAGAATGCATTTCTTATTGAGTCAGAATGGGAAGAGAAGGTGTTGGGGCTGTAAAAATGTAGCCAAGAAAATGTTTAGTGGAGTGCAGACAGTGGAATAGGTTTGTGCCAGCTGTCTGATTGGCATGCAGTGATTGTCCAGTCTGTCTCATTAACTACACAATTCCCTTTTGGTGGCAAACAGTCTGTTTGTGCCAGTCCCTCAGACAAAGTGTATTTATTAATTCATTCACTGTAGTTTTGAATGGTGCCTTGCACTAATTTGGCGCTCTGCCCTTCTTGAATGGAATTGCAAATTTCAGCAGTTTATCTTACACGTTTTCTACCGGTTATAATCAGAGCAGTTTTGGATTTGGTTAGATTTTCCATTGGGCGGAAAAAGGGCAAAATGCTCTTGCATCAGCAAGGGATTATTTTTACAACATAGAAGAAGCACATTTAAAAAAAAAAAAAAAAAAAAAATTACCAAATTGCTAATCCACTTCATTACAAAATGATTATACGAAAGAAATGTAGAATAAGCAAAGTACTGCTGGTTTGAGCTTCAGCCGTGGCATGTGCCATTTGTGGCCCATTTTAATGTTTGTTTTTTTTTCCATGGGTTGCAGGATAAAAAAGAGAAGGAAGGCCTCGTCTTAACTAATAATACGGCCGGTTGAACACTCGAGTACTAACTACTAGCTGAGTGTATTTTACAAAACAGAATTTTACGCTTACTGATGTTTCCGATGCACCAGCAAAACAGCAGTGCCCAACTTGGGAAAAAAGTTTAATGTAAAATGTAACAATTGGTAAAAAAAGGACAGTAGTATAATAGGTATTATAAAGTCAGCTTCCAGTGATCTCCTGGTTACTGTGCAGTTTTAATTTGATAGTAGGACCACAGATGGTGGTGGTTGTTTTATAAGGACCATTACAGTTGTAAATCTCTAGTTTTTATAAAGTGTGGAGTGGGCCTGTGTTCTAGAAATTCTGATGATATCTGTGAGCAGGGCTGGGTGCTATAACAATTATCTTTGTTGTGATAACTTACTTAACAGTGTAGCATAGATTGCTTTTCTGAGTTTGCCTGTTTCTTTGTAAAGAGAGTATAACTACATTCAGCTAGACTTAATGCAGTGCAAAATGTGAAATGTTGCATTAAAATAATTGAACAGTTTGTCGTAATATTTTTTTTAAAAATGTCTTTTTTTTTCTCCATTTTAGTTGATGAAGCCCCAGATGTAATATGTGTCATATATTGTGAAGTTCCTGAGGTATTGCAGTGTTATATTTTTGACCATATCACCCACACCTGCAAGTACTTGTATCCCAGAATACTTTTTTCTTTTTTTTCTTTTTTTTACAATTACGATATGATCAAGAGGCCCAAGTATGTTTTTAAGTTTAAGGAGGTAATTTGGTCTGAGCTTTATGCGGACTCTCCCAGGCTGGCTGGCAGTCTGGAAGAGAAGATCCAGACTGTGAAGTGGACTACACTGACCTGTCCTCCCCCTTCTCCCTGCTCTCCCTACACCACACATCTCAAGTATCTGTTTTGTCTAGTTGAACCTAATTCCAGGTGCTTGGGCAAAAAAAATTCAAGGCTGGACAACTGGGTCAAAGGATATGGCTCTTTGAAAAGGACCTGGCAAGAGGCTTTGTGTATTAACCATAAAATGGTATTTCATTTACGCTCTAGTGAAAGTAACCTTTAAAGCACCCTTCAGTGGTGTAGCCGCTGAATGGCCCAGGAGGAAAACGTACTTCAGCTGTACTGCAGTGTTTACTCATTTACACCAATCTGGGATGCTGGAAGATGGATCCTCGGTTCCTCGTCTTCCGTCCTCGTTCAGTTAATGCTGTAGTACGGACTGGCCATGCGTTTGTGTGTGGACGTTTAGGGTAGTAGCCATAAATGCTTAGATATGGTTGATTGTAATTGTGCGATGCTTTATGAATTCTGTCGTTAGTCACATACAGTGACAGATTAGACACTTTCCCTGCTTCAAAAATGCATTTTCAAATTTCTGCAGGTCTTTCGTTTTGCTTTCCGAAAAGGTATTTGAAATAAGTAATTTTGAAACATTTCTACTCATTCACCATGAAAGTGTCCTCAAATTATGTATTAAAAGTATTTGTTTTTCTTACCCTTTTTGGACAATAACTTTTTTTTTTGTCCTCCGTGTTTGGGTGTTTTTAGATCGTTAAAGAAGTTTTACATTTGAATACATTTAATAATTTTCAAAGCAAAAGGACTAATTCTTTCCTCTACAAAACTTCTGCCCCTTAAAACACAAATACATAGACAAAAGTGCCCTCTAAAGTGAATGTATAAATGTTATAAATCAGTGTAAATGAGTGTCACTGTCTCACAAATAAAATACCGCTAAACTTTGCCTTTTTTTTTTTTTGGATACAATATACATTGCTCCACACTTTGATCTTGAACACACTCCTCCGTAGGTAAATGTATGATGTCTATTTCATATATTGTTTACAATAAATATGTACATTTTAAAATTCTAATGTGGGGCATTTGTATATGAAAATGCCTCAGAATCAGTGAGGAATTCATTTCCCCCAGCATCCCCTAGTTTCACGGCTAGCGTTGTAGTTGTAGAATATTTGGTCTCTCAGCATTTACTGTAGTCGTAATTTAAGGTTGGGCATTGTTAAATGAGCCATATTTAAATGTGAACACGGCTCATCTAACTGCAAGCAGTGATTTGGGGTCACAGAGGTCCAAGATGGAAACAGCCATAGTACATCTGCCATAGAAGGGTGTTTCATATAAATAGAGGTTTATAAAAATGTAGAACTCAGGACTAAATCTACCTGGAATCGCACTGAAGAGACATATAATTGGGAATACAAATGCAGAAGATGAAGAAAATGCAAAATTATCACAGTGGCACAGCGTTCTCTAAATGTCCTGCTCTCACTTAGTACAGTAAATACATCATCAGATATTTTTTTGGCTGTAATTTTATGCTTAGTAATATCGTTGTACATCTCTATTTTAAAACCATAAATAGTGATACTCCTAGAGTGTGACATTTGAATGACATTTTCTTAATAGTGACGCATGCATATGGTACCATTTTGCCGGATAACGTAGCCGTGTCTGCGTTCCGTCCCAAAAAGTTTTTTTTCTCTTTTTCAAACAGCCCAGATGGCTTGTGAGTAACACTTGAAAAGCACCACTGTTTTGCCAAGATACAAGCTTTTTCCGCAGACATTGCCTAAAAACAAACAAACAGGTGGGACGTGGCTAATAGGATGCGGAAATGCCTCTTCCCACACACACACTCTGTCCGCCCCACCCTGATCCCTTGCTGTAATGTGAGAATAGAGTTGACCCTCAGCACCAGCTGCACCCTCCTTTCACTCACACAAGTAGTACATGTTGTTTGTTTCTATTAGTGACCCCGTATGTCCAGTCTGTAATTAGCCCGGTCCTCACACTTCAAAGATGACCAAACGGGATGTGTTGCGCAACAGACAAGGCAGACACGACTTGGCTGTTGAGATTAAAGCCATAGTTTGGTGAAAAATCTGATTCACGTAATTGTGCCATAATGCTAAATGTAGTTGATCAGCCAAGCCGTGTTTGGTGTCCGAAGTTTGCTTCTTCAGTTTCACGCTGACAAGTAAAGGAAGCTTACAGTCCACCAGTTAGCAAACTGCCTCAGTTGTCACACACATGCCTCAAACTGAGTCTCAAATACACCTGCATATGTGGTTTCTGGTACTATTGTCTGAAAAATTGACAAAAAATATTGGTCACTGTATTTTTAATAGCCCCATCTGTTGGCACTGAAATTAGTCACAGATGATGTACTGAAGCTCAGTAGATTATCTTTAGGGTTAGGTTATGATTTTGGGTTGAAGTTCGGGTTAATCTCAGCATTTATTAGAAAATTGTTAGAAAATGTCAGCATTTATGCAGCACTTACAGTGGACTCTCAAAATAGTGTTACCAAGAGCATGCATAGCTGAAAAAGTACTAGCATTTTAAAGCCTGAATTTTGTCCACACTTGCCTTTTTTTTGTAAATAACTGTCATACAGTGCCAGAAACCACATTAGCAAGTCCAAATGAGATTTACTTGACTTGATTTTGAAGCAGGTGCATGGTGATATTGGCATGCAGTTTGCGCAGTGCTGATTGGTGAGTTTTAACTGCTGCAAGACAGTCTGATGGTCGTTGATTTACCAATGTGTGATGTGGAAATGACTCCTCCAAAGCCCCCCCCCCACCCCAATGTTTGAATTGACTGTTTAGCAGCGTGTGCCCTAGCACTCAACATGTCTAAGAGAGGTCAAGCCTCAGCTAATAACATCCTGATAGCAAGGGTGCTGAAAGCCCTGTTTTTCAAGTTCTGTAGGTCTTTAACAGTTAAGTGGAGCACAGCCTCAAAAGAGTTTTTTTGGAGTTTTTTTGGATGCCTTCAACAGAACATGTGGGAACTCTCTCCTTGCATTAATAATGGAAAATTATTCTCCGTAAGTACCGAAAAGGGCCAAAGAGCTCACGTAATAGCCCGGGATTGTTTGCACAGCGTGACAGAGAATTAAATAAACGTTACAGCTCGCATGGCAGAGCTCATCACTTACCTGCCATACTCAATAAGTATGCTGACCGTTACTGGTTATTTTTTCACAGCTCCTTACTTAGTTAATCTCTATACACAAGCAGGGTCAGTGGATGTCTGATGAATGTCCAAGTGGTGTTTATTCCAACTTTGATATATTTTTATGCTTAATATTCTCGTTGGTTTTTTCCCCATCTGAAATTGAATTCCGTTCAAGGTTAATTAAAGGCTTATTTGGGGCTTAGGCTATAAAGGCTTTTGTGTGAGAATGTCAGTGAGGTGTATTATTTATCTGAATTCCATGTCCTGGAGTGAGGCGCTGGATCTGATTAAATTACATGTGCACTCCAGGCCTGTGGAAATCCATGAAAGGGTTCCACCTGTATCTGATGGGAATGACTTACTATCCACTTTCTCATATATTATCATCAGCTTTTCAGCCTCAGCTCAGAACTTACCATCAGGTCTGCCCCCCCTGTGTGCTGCTTTACAAGTCGCTGGTGCCCTCCTCCCCTTTTCCCCCGTCTCACTGGGCCTGCGATTGCCATCAAACAGGCGTGCGAGTGGGCCGCTGCATGTGTGTGGTTGTTACAAAAGGACCCGTCCCAAAGGTAGTTGTATAAACTGCACTTCACTAACTTAATGGGCAAAGGAGACATTTACCTGAGGACCAGAGCCGACTGAAGGGGTTCCTTAGGGGGATTCCCGCAGCGTAGAACATGTCTAAAAAAACAAGGATGAACGTTAGGCTCTTCTGAACTGCAAAACATATGCTTCAGTGAAAACACTTTTTTATTTTTTTCTGAGACAGAGCGTGAGTCTTTATACGTTAAAGTGATGTTTTGGCCAAAAAAAAAAAAAAAAATCTAATTTCCAGAGTTGTCTTTGTTTGGGGCCTAAAGCTTGTTTCTGTACTTCTTTTAAAATGGAAAGAGGCTTCTACTACTGTTTCTTGCTATGCCACGCATCTACACAGTGCTAATATCTATGAGCTGCCATGACTTGTTTGCTACATTAACCTTGTAAGACCTGTGCAAAAAAAAAAAACTAAAGAAACAAAATGTATATTCTCCAGAAGTGTTTTGACTGATCAACTATGTTCAGGATAAGAGGAAAATGCTACTTTTTGACAGAACAAGCATTTTTGTGGCTATTGGAATCTTTGGACTGTGGTGTTTGCATAATTTAGCAGAAATGATTTATGTTCAGTTTCATTAGGTCTTTTAGCAAGGATGTTGTTCCTTACTGAATGGCAACATTCGGTTCACTCTTTTGCACAGACAGACAGGCAGGCAGGTAGATAGATAAATATGTGCACTAAAGTGATTCACGTGGGGAAATTTGGATTTGGGTATGAAATTTTCCAGAAAATGCTTTGTCATAGGTCTTAAAGTCTTTGCTGTCTGACTTTGTTGTTTCTGCCGACAAAGTTGCATGGCAGATTTTCTCTCATTTGCCCAAAGTTAGCGGAGTTGCCAGCCGGCTTCAGCTCCACGGCTCTTTCTTGTGCGGCTCGGCCCTCAGTCTGCCGCTCTGAAAGGCTCAAATGCTCTTTATTCGCCGAGGAGCCAGAGGTGTCAGAAATATAGACACGCTTTCACGTGACGAAGACTTTGCCAGCTTTTCCTCCCCCGCTCTTAAAGCCTGGCATTCTGTCTGCATACCAGGGATTGTAGGGCCCTGTGAATAGTGTCAAACTTCATAGTTCTCATTTTGCTTCCTGTACATGGAAGGAGAAACGTGCAGCGTTTCCCTTTGTGGTTCCTTTTTTGCCCTTCGTTTTTTTTTTTCCCTTCTCTTCCCAAGAAGCACCATATTTAAGCCCGCTTTGTGTATGGGCCATTGTGCTCTCGCCTGTTGTGCGGATCACCCTCCTAGTTTTTGTTGCCTTAATGTATGCAGGCATAAAAGTCTAGACTACCTTTTTTTTTCCATCGCACGGACAATGAAGAATTTTTTTTTTCCGAATCTGTTTAGCTCATTTAGATCTTTTAAGACGCACTTTCATATTTGTTTCAACACAAACTTCAGATTTTTACATCAAGCGTGTTTACGTCCAGAATGAGTCGCATTGTGCAGTGCGTTGCCTTTCCTGGCAGCAGCGGTTTATGTAATTTACGAGTGCTTACCATAGTCTGGTTTGGTAATCCCAGAGAGATAATGTTTAATCCCTGCGTTTGTGTCTGCAAGAGTGATTGTCATTTACACCTCACTCAGCAATATTTGCTGTGGCATGGGAGCCCCTCACTGTCAAAGCAAGAGAAGCAAAGATACAGCAAAGAAACTGCTGGACAAAAAAAAACTAAATGAAGGATTTACCTGAAGAATTCAATCCACATTTGTTATTTGATGGACCTTTTTGGCCATTAAATATCTTCGTGTCCTTTTTAGTTATGAAAGTTTCGTTTGTGTGTGTAAGCAAAATGCTGAAGGTAAATAGTCCCATCCCTAACCCCAACCCCCCTCAATAAATGTACAAACATATTAATGCAATTAAGTTTATTTGCCCTTCTTAAAAATTTACCAGAAAAATGATCAAAACCCCTACATTAGCCTGTAGGCAAATGAATCTTGGTTACCTTTCGACCTAAATGAAATATTTTAAGGTAACTTTTGGTGACCCTTTCCCATATGTTTCCCTTAGAATCACAGGCTTGTTCATAATCTTTTCCCCTGTTGCGTGAATTGGGCCATAGGGTACTGTATGTTCTCCTTGGCCGACTATTATTCAGTCTGCCCAAATGTTATGCGAACACTCTCTACACGCCAATTTGTTAGGGTGTCTTTGTTCAGGGTTCATGCTAAAGAGCCCCTTTTACAAAGAATCAACTGGCAGATGACAGACAATGATAAAAATTTGATTCTTTGAAGTTGTAATGGCCATTGAAATGTGTGAAGGAGAACTGAAAGGAGCGCTGCTTGTGGGGCTCGGAACCTTGGGTGGTTACTGGCTGCGTGCTGGGAGGTTTGTGTGTGTGTCGTCGCCGACTTCCCAATGCTCGTCGGCTAATTCCCTGAAGAATTGGAGCAGGCTTTCACACAGTCTTTCAGCACAGCCCTGTTGCTCAGGACCATGATCAGTTAACACCTGCTTTTTGAGCAATTCGTGCTCTTCAAATTTCTTTTTCTTTGTGGACATTTTTGCAGTGCAACTCGTGTAAAATCGACTGTGTGATTTACCTTCTGGGTGAATCGAGGATGACTAATTGTTAGGTGATAAAGCGTATTTAAAATTTTCCTGCTGCTCTGTTGTGGTAAGAAAAAGTGTAACACAGTAAGAAATAGCCTGGACCCACCCATTTATATGCTTTTCTTTTTTTTCTTTTTTTTTTTTTTAACAGGCTTCCTAGTTTTTATTTAAATATTTTAAAATCTTTGAAAGATAACACATTTTTTTTTCATTGTTAAGTCTTTTTTTGGTGTTTTTTGTAAGCTGACAGATCAGTTAATCTGTAAAATAATCAGTGGATCGTAGCACTTTGTTTAGTCTTTTAAAGTTTTAAACTAGAGCTAAACGTAGATAAGGTAACAGATGTCTGAGTCATCCAAAATCATTTTCTTCTGTATTATCTTCCTCTATATCATCCTTGTTGCTGTTTACTAAAACTAAAGAAGCAACTTTCTTGACAGTGTTTGAGGTAAAAACTATGATTTCAAACTATGATCTCTGACTAACAAATGATTGTTTCCTTTGTACTGACATTTTTGGACAGTTTTGGCAAACGTGAAGCTTCTTCTTGAGAAGTGGTGATTTGCATATTAAAATTGCGTAATCTTGTATTCAGTAACTTGACTGGTTTCAGAATCAAATTGTCTGACTTTTTTCACCCGCTTCAGTCTTGCTTCAGTCTAATGTAGGAATCGCAAGTGTTTTCTCTTATGTTTCACACCTGAAAGCGCAGGTTTCTGGCCTGTGACTGAAGCCCTGTGGTGAAAAAAGGAAGATCACAATGGACTGTCTCAAAGCTTTTCGTGTGTGTGAGAAATTAGCTTGTCTAGACAGAGTGTGCGTCTACATTCAAAAGGAAATATTTGGGCTTTTATGCCCTTTAGGTGTAAGTATGTGAGGCCTGCCAAGCTCTTTAATGCTCTGGCTTTTTTCCTCCTCTTGGATGCTTACCACAAGCTCAGATTTGCATTTTAGAAAGCATAGACTATTGGATCTTTTCCCAAGCCTTTTCCATCAGCCAAAAAGCGTCTGAGCAAATTATTACTATATAAAAAAAAAAAACTCATTGCCATACAGTATGGACCTGAAATAGCTTTCTTTTGTTTTTCTACAGGACATCACTTCGATAACTGGTGTTCCGGAGGAACACATCAAGACTCGTAAAGTGCGCATTTTTGTGCCCACTCGTACTGCCATGCAGTCAGGGGTCCAGAACACCAAGAAGTGGAAGATAGACTTTGACACCCGGGAGCGCTGGGAAAACCCTCTGATGGGCTGGGCCTCCACGTAAGTTCAACAGAAAAAACTCGTTCTGTGTCTGCTTAATGTGCTGGGTGGGTGCTCTGGTTCGAGGAACTACGTTCCCACCATGGCCATAACTAGCTGAGGTCTGAACCCTGGTAGTTTTGGAGATCAAATGACAAAAATAAACATACAGTTGTCCCTAGTCAAATTACGTTTTGTTAATTTTCAAAGTGAACTTAAGTTACCTTAACACCTTAACATCTAGAGAGAACAAACTTAAATAGGCCATTTTTGACAAATTTTAGTGCGCAAATACAACCTAATGTATTAAATGTGCCGAACCTTTATACAGCAGGCCTGGCCGATGTAATCAGATATTGCAGTTGAATGAAATTCCCCATTATGTGCAAAGTGCAGAACATTTCTGGCCGGCCTTGCAAATATTATGATTATCATTTTAAATGTCACCCAGAGCTATTACACGTGCAGAAGTGTGTTCTCTGTAGAGGATGTGACTTCAACACAACATTTGACCAGATAGGCCCAAACCCTAGCACTTCATTATATGTGAGTAAAGCAGTAAGAGTAATAAAGTTGTGAACAACATACGGTGTTATTTATTCAATAGAATAGAATCCAATAGAAATGGTACAAAATTACTTGTTGGACTTAAAATCTTGCAGCGTTATAGTACGAAAATTTCCCCCGCGTGTATTGAAAAAACAAATGCTGCTTTCAGATGGAGTTCACTGATGCATGCTTATACTCAGAAATGTGCCGAGAGGAAAAGAAAAGACAATAAACAAAAGAATATCAAACTATTTTTGAGAAAAGTGTTACCTTTTTGTCGCATTGATTTGTGATAAAGAAAATCCTCCACATCATTTCACCCCTTACAGGTTCGGCACATTTTGTTTTCAGTTCTTCATACTAATCGTTATTTTGGTCTGTCTCCTTCAGAGCTGACCCGCTGTCCAACATGGTTCTCACATTCAGCACCAAGGAGGACGCCATTGCGTTTGCTGAGAAGAATGGTAAGCTGTTTAAACATCAAAGTCTCTTCTAAATCATGACATTTTTAATGTTCCCAAAGGGAAAGAGCAGTGAAGGAACAGATGTGTTGTTTGTTACTTACTAAATTTGCTTTTGCTTTCATCCTAACTGTTCGCGTCTTCTGTTTACTTTTCACATCAACACCAACGGCCCACTCCCAGATCAATTTTGTGAAATACACTTGGCCACACGTTCATCGTGCTGTTTGTTTTTCCAGGTTGGAGTTACGATATAACAGAGAAGAGAACGCCGAAGCCGAGATTTAAGTCATATGGAGCAAACTTTTCCTGGGACAAAAGAACCAGAAGGTCCGCCAAGTAATGTAACTGTTGCTGTTCTCTGTGACAGACGCTGTAAAAGTTTCTATTCTGTATCTATATCTAATAAAGCATCCTACTATTAATTACTACAGTCTCTTTTCAGATTTGTGTGTATTTTTTCGTGAAAGTTAGAAGTAATGGTCAAGGCAAATGCTAATGTTGGAACCCCTAATGAACACAGTCTCCCATCAGCATTTTTAAGAATAACACCGTGCTCTCTGGTGGCTGCTGGCTCTCATTCATTGTCAGCAACATTTGTATATACAACCACAAAATCAGCCACAAAGTTAAAACCACTGACGGATGACATAAATAACATGGATCATTCTGTTACAGTGGCACCTGTCAAAAGGGTGGGCAGTCAGTTTTTGGAGTTGATTTGCTGGACACAGGTAAAATGGGCAAGTGTAAGGATCTGAGCAACTTTGATAAAAGCTAGATTCTAATGGCTAGATTTCTGACCCTGAGTATCTCCAAAAGGTCTTGTGGAGTGTTCCTTATATGCAGCTGTTAGTACCTACCAAAAGTGGTCCAAGGAAGGAGAACCGGTGACAGAGTTATGGGCACCCAAAGCTCACTGATGCATGTGAGGAGCGAACGGCCAGCCTGTCTGGTCTGATGCCTCAAAAAAACGACTGTAGCACAAATTGCTGAAAAAGTTCATCCTGACTATCACGGAAAGGTGTCAGAACAGAGTGCATTACAGTTTAGTGCGTTAGAGCTCACTGCATATGGGGTCACGTAGTCTCAATCTGTTCAGTGTCCTTTTTCTACACTCTTCACTTCTGTGGAAAATGATTCTTTTGCCAGGTTGCGTTTTCTTTTTCTGCTGTGCGTTTGTTCTCCTTCAAGACCGCTTAAAGCTTCTGAAATAGGAGAACAAGGTAAATGTCCAGCTTTAAAGCCTGAGAGCAGGTAGGTATGTTTTATCTCATGGTACTCCAGGGTATGGTGTGAGATGAGAAAAACGTCTGTTGGAAAAGTATTGTCTTCTCATATTTACATAACTGCTGTAGCATATTGCACAAATCTGCAACCCATGTGTTTTTTATTACTAAATTACACTGGTGCTTTTTTTTTTTATTATTTCTAAACCTTTTTAAAAGTTTGAATCACAGTCTCAAGCAAAATCAGTCTGTAGGGATTTCAAACCTAAACGTCCTCATTTTTGCCAACTGCTTCCCCTTTTGTACTCGATGAGTTTCCAGTGTTTGCTCCATTGCTAATAGTGCCGCACTCATTAAATCTCTGCACTTTAAGTAGATGAACTCAAGTGCATTTTGAGCGTGGATTCACTTAGAAAACAGCGATCAAGCTAGTTTTCGTAATGAGGATGATAAAAATGATAGCAAAATCACTGCTGGAGTGGCACTGGAAGTCCACTCTGGATTAAGCAAGACATTAAAAGCTCTTAAAGCTGAAAAAATGGCCAAAAAAGACTTCCGCTGCTGTTTTTGTAGTTGTGTGATGTTCTTTGGTTCATTGTTAAAGGATCATATCATTGATTTAGGATTATTTGCTAAATCGTAACTTCAAAGTAAGTGTATTCCCTGGAGGCTGTTGGAAAGTCGTAGAATGACGTAGAATGACAGTAGATTCATTTTATTTTTGTATTATTTATTGTTTCACTCTTCATATCTGTACAAATACCATCAAACTTTGTATATACATATGACATTTACATTAAAAAAATACAAAACTATATATTTATAACTGAATCTTGTATTCATCTTGCGATGTCTGAAAATAAGAATGCATTCTGAAAACGATGCAAGCAAAGAAAAGAGATACCGTTTGACATACTGACACTCAGTCCTGTAGAGGGTGAGCTCGGAGAAAGCAGTATAGAGCAGAACATTGGCAAAAATAGCATATTCATGTTAATGGCACATTTTTGACAATCAAGTATCGCCCAAAGATGATTTCTGCTCTATAGCTGAAGACATGACACTCCTAATGAACAATGGTAAAATAAACATCTCATGAATAACAAAAGAAAAAAGAAAAAAAAACGTTGGTGTCTTGAGAAATGGCTCATGTTCGAATATCACCAGGCGGTGCTGTGTAGCAAAAACGTGTAGCAAAGAACCATTGAGAAAATCCCTTTGGTCAGCTATAGTGAACAGTAAACAAAACCAAAGACAGGTTATGTACATTAAAGAGTGACCGATTTTTTTTTTTTTCCCCCAATAAATAAACACACAGGCAAACATGCAGTTAAGTGTGAAATAAACATCTGTGATATAGAATGGACAGCGATAAGCAGATTTATACAGCTCAAGGGAATGCAATTTACAGCTTGCAGCAGACACACTTTACATGGTAGCCTTTTTTTTTTTTTTTAAACCTCACAATAAATAACACTGCTTCTCTTTGGACAAATATACTTCTTCATAATAAAAAAAAAAGACAAGTGAACACAATATAACATGATAGAGATAGTAAGTCAGACACTGTAAATGTATAAATTATAAAACAAAAACACTGTATAAATAAACATCTATCAGACTGAACTATATGTATACTTCCTTTTTTTCTTTGAAAAATAAATTAGCATACACATTTGTACAGTGTGGACATGTTTCCTTTTCCACAGGACTGTTTCCACTGGTTTGATGGCGGTTTATCCATCCAGTATTGGCGATAAATGGAAATAAGCCATGTAGTCCTGGTCTTCATCATCTTCGTCCTCCTCCTGGTCTTCCGTAATGGCTATATGGGAGAATACATGGTAGCTGTTGTATGAATAAAGACCACAACAGCGCAGAATCTAAGTGAATGTTTGTCTTTTTTTTTCTTTTTCCTCAGCCTTCTGTGAATGCCACAGTCTAACTTTTGTGTTTTAGGCAGATTTGGCAGTGGCAATGCTCTCTGCCCCTAAACCCCCCCCCTAGCCCAGCCCACCCCAATTATGCAACAAGCTTTACATAATCAAGAAAGTCAGGACTGTGACAAGTGAGGGTGATCAGTGGGTTCAATGGCTCAGGTCTAATTTCGCAGATTCCTGAAAGAGGACAAAAACAAAAAGTGCTCGTGTGTTATAGGATTGGCTCTTTTTTCTGGTTTCCATCTAAAATCCATTATTTCAGACACACAGTTACTGCTACTTGGCTAGGATGGCATCCTGTGCCCTAAGATGACCTGAGCATAACGGGTCATTGCGATGGCACAGTTTTGAGGTATATGCTTCTACAGAGACGTTTACATTGGGAAATCAAAAACTAAAATAAAATATTTAAAAAAATAGACAGAGCAACAGAAAGAAATAGGCAGTCCCTCATAATCCATATGAACACTTATAAGTCAACACATTCACAACGAACCTGCGAAACAACTTCTTATCCATGATAGACATTTACTAGAGTAGAAAAGAGAAAAGCTCCTTCTGCTTGTCCTGCAAACTGTAAATGCTGTAGTCGTTTAATTCCATGAGGTGATTATAAAGTTGGTCCCTTGTAATTATGTCAGTTCTTATTAGGGGTCCAAGCACTTAGTGCTGGAATGCTATTTTTAAAAATGTTATTATTTTAATAATATTATTTACTATAAGGTAAGCAGTCAAGATATGGAAAACCAGAATATATTCACAGACTTGTTTGCCAGACACACTATAAAGTGGAATGTAACTGAACTCTTACTGGACTGTTATGAAAGTACCCGATGGCACATGAAGCCATCTCTGTCTGAATAGGTAGTAATGTAACAAATTTACACACTGGCACCAATGTTACAATCACCTTATGCTTGTTTAGAACATGGATGCTACTGTTTTCTGTTCCTCACACAGGTGGCAGGGCTGTTTATGTCATGGCGACATAGTGCATCTTGAAATGATTGATTACAGCCAAAACAAAAAAAAATAAAAATAAAATAAAAAACAATACAAACTTAAAAAAAGTTACACGATTATCATGAAATTAGCAATGTGACCATGGAATTTACATGCTGTAGTGATATGATAATATACTGGACGTCTCTAGATTACACACTACAACAACTTTTTAAAAAAAGTCAAAAGTTTAAGGCCTGCTTGGGTAACTGACAGGTCACTAGAATGATGACACAACTATTACTCAATATGTTAGGTGTGTGTTCTAGCTGCAAAAGTTAGCCTGCTCGTATATTCATGCAGTATATGCAGTAAATTAGTATGACTACCAAAAAAAGAGCCAAAAATTTCATACAAATCCTTCTGTACTGTGTTTACATGGTGTTTATCTATTCATGGTTCATGAGGCTTATTTTTCACGCTTGCAAAAAACAAAGAAAAGAAAAAAAATTGTACGAAGTCGGCCCAAGAGGACATGCAAAAAAAAAAAGTACTTCCCATCCTGAGTCCTTTTCTGTTGCTTAGATCTGACCAATGGGAGTGTTTACGGAGAAAGAGCGAGGAAGGGATGCAGGGGGCTGTGTATAGGTGGTGGTGGGGTTGGGGGTGATGCATTTAGATTGTCTTTTCCTTTGTTTTGCTAGGTGTTACTTACAGTTGCAAGATCCTGAATGCTTAACTTCCAGGAGAACCCCCATAGAGCATGCGGCCTGCTTCATGGCGCACACGCTGGGGTACGAGGTGTTGTCGCTGGCACACACGGCCTCATCCGAGCGGCTCTCGGGACACGTCTCCTCGCACAGGGCGCATCGGCCCCGGCCCATCTGCGCGTCCCACAGACACTTCTTCCCCGCGCTGCACTGGATATCATCACATGATTTGGCTTCTGCAAGCAAATAAAAAAGCTAGTTTAAATTTGTGAATTTTTGTTTGTTTGACTCACATTATAGCTCATACCTGAGATGTTAGTTTCTTAGTAATCAAGTCTTTCTATTAATAACTGTATGATAAGCCAAGGGTTTGGCGGGGTTAACAGCACTTGGGAGGTAGAGGTTGCACAAAAGGGGCTGGAAGGCAAGCAACACTTGGTTTGTAATAAGAGACAGGACGGTGTTGCCAACATCAGGAAGCAATTAGACACCCACGACTTTGCTTTGCAAATAATAATTGCAAACACGATTGTCATGAGAGTATGAAAGGTCAGAATTTGTTTGGAATGTTGGCATGGTTGCATATGCACATAAACTGCTAGTTGGAAAATAAGCCACTCAAGCCCACCTCCTACTCCCCCGCCACTTTGAAAATCTGCGCACAATAAGCTTCCTGAACTTCATTTACCCTCTAAACTTCATGCTCAACTGGGATCAACAAACGCAACACTGTTTTCCCATTCGCCACTCACTGATGCATTTTCCCTCATAGGCCACTCCGATGGATCTGCCCAGTAAGCACGTGGCTCTTCTTAAATGGCAGGCGCTGGCGTAGACGATGCCGTCGTTGCCGCACAGATACTGGTCTGGTGACGTGACCTCGGGGCACACGCGGTTGCACGTCACGCAGTAGGCATTGTTGGTCTGGTCCACGACACATGTTGAACTGCCCGGGCAAAGCACATCACGGCATGTCTCTGCAAAAACCAAAGGCAAACACTGTTTCATTATCAATTTTCCCGACATATGCCAATTGCCAGTTGCTACTGACTGCCTTGATAGTAGTGAGCCTCATGTAATCTCTCACATTTCAGCCTTACTTCAGATGAACGACTTGTTAGTTCATTATTTCATTTGACTCTGGAGTTTGGTTCAGTTTGGGATGAAGGGGTGGGGCTAGCAAACCGTGTCACATCAATCGAGACTGGATCAGCATTTATGCTACAGCTCCTAATGCCTCTGCACTTTCAACACAGATTGTGTCCTTTGAGAATTATAGCAGAGTGAAACGACCAATGAAATTTTAAAAGACACGCTTCTTAACCCTTTAAACTTATTTGGTTATTTAATGACTTGTTCTGAAACTGTTGTAAGTTACTGTAAATCTATGGGTGTTATGCAGCTGGTAGTGAGGACATGAATGGGCCCATAGGGACCCTTGCAGTTCAAGGTGTTAAGACATGTCTCATGCGCTGCGCTGCTTACTTTTGCATTTTCCCTGGTACTGCACCTCAAGATCAGGGTGCCCTTTGCACTTGGACTTCAGAAGGGCGCATTCGTCCCGGTAGGTTTTTCCATCAGACCCACACACGGGCCCCTTCCAGGTAATGTTGGAGCAGTCGGGGGCGCAGACACAGCGTGGCTTGCTCCTCCTGTTCATTTTGCATTTCTTTCCGGGGCCACAGTCCACATTATCACACGTCTCTAAAAATTGACCACAGGTGGGCAAAAAAAAGGCATTAGGCAACTTGGTAGAAGAAGGGTAATCTAATGTGGCAGTCTTTAATGGCCCATATTTATCTAACTGAAAATAGAAAGCTGAGACCTGTTTTTATTCTGACAAATGTGGGCCAGTGTGTGTGTGTGTTAATTTCGGTCCATATTCTACTACATGTTCCAATGTTTAACTCTTCCTAGACAACATATTCCTAAATGAAATTGTAATGTGTGTGCAATCTCCACCAGTCCCATGTCTCCCCCCCAACAGCCAGACAATGCCAAGTCTACCTTTACAAGGTATGCAGTTTGGAGCTCCTCCATTGAAGATGGTCCACCTAAACAGGGTGCTGTTGGGCACGTCTTCTTCAGTCCAAAACGTCCCGAGCCGTCCACTCCTACAGCATTCCTCCCTGCTCATGCCGGGCATGTAGAGGACCTGGCATCTCCCGTTCTTCCCTTGCTGGAGCCAGCAGTTACCAGCTGGGAAATCAAAAAAAGAGAGGGGGAAAAAAGAAAGGGGGGGGGGGGGAGGAAAAAAGCAGAAAAAACAGAAAGCCAGTCGCATTAAAGTCTGAAGCCAATGACCCAGACACAACACGTGCAGGCTGTATTAGCTGGAAGCTGCCCCGCTCCCCCTCCCCCTCTCTATTTTGTCTGATTTCTCAGTAATGCGACTGTTTTACACTTGCATGCCTGAACCCAGACAAACTCAACGGGGCTGCCCCTTCGGTCTCTAGGACTTTTCCCCGTCGCCGTGGTCGTTTTTCCCTGTTTTCTTCTCTTCTTTTTGAGTGAGCAGAGGCGATTTTGTCTCTGGATGGAGCTGCTGCCAGACTGACAGCCACACACCTATTTAAATAATGTGCAGTCTAGACTCCACTTCCTCGGGCTTCCACTTGGACCAGACTGCTCAGGCTAGACGAGCACAACACGGCGTGTTTTTTTTTTCTCTCTTCTTCCCTTTTCTTTTGCTCTCTCTAAAAATCAATAAAGATATACCGACCAGCCACTCTTAATATAGCTCAAAAACGTTCTACCCTCTCGTCTGAGGTCGAGCCAGAGGAGAATACGTGTCATGTAATTTAATAAATGTTATTTATTAAATTAGAGGGAGTGCGCGCCGGGGAGACACCACGCGCCAGACGACCCTGTTAAAGCGTCTAGAGCCACAGGGTCCAGCAAACTTTTCTGCACAAAACAGATCCAGAACATGACTGGAACTGAGGAACACCTGAGCATCACATATACAATAGCTGCCAAATCTACTGTGCACAGTGATGATAATAATAATTACTACTATTATTATTATTATTATTATTATTATTATTATTAATAATAAGGGAGATTATTTCCTCAAAGCTTCTACACTGATTGCAGCTCAGGTCTTGGGTGTCACCACTGGTCAGCAACGAGGTCTGCAGCTCCATCCCTGAATTTATTGAAGCCAAATAATGATAATAATAATAGTCAACTTTATTTGAGCATTTTCCTCAGATTACGGCCTGTATCGTCTCCCTGCAGTCTTGTTGCACATTCAAGGTGGGCTATTTTACACACCTGCTCCACTGTCAGCAGCATTAAAGCACATGGCATTAAACCAGCAGCAGCAGCAGCAAAAATTAAAACAAACCAAAAAAAAAAAAAGAAAAGAAACAAAAAAAAAAACTTTTAAATACCCTCACTGAAACAATCTCTGATGTCAGCATAACTCAGGTCACAGCAGACAGTGGAAAAACCACACTCACCTTGCACCTTGTGGTCTGCGGTGAAGTGCCAGAACCAGAGGAGGAAGAGCAGGATCCGGAGCTGAAGGGCTGGTAGCATCCTGAGCATGGTGAAGGCAAAGTGGAGAGGATCTGGAGCAGCGGCGGGAAGTAATCTGCTTAAGGGAGGCAGTGCTGAATGAATGCTTGTCTGTGTCTGTGTGCCACCTCTTTTTAAGTGTATAAGGGGGTCTAAGGGCCGACTGTCTGTAGTGGGCGGGCTTTTTTGGCTCTGTGGGGGTGGGGAGAAGGGAGGAGTTTGGGCTTCTTTTCTTTTTTTTTTTCAGAACTTTTTTTTTCCCCTTCTTCTTCTTCTTCTTCCTCTTCTTCAGTCCTAATCAGGTGACATTTACTTGCAACTTTCTCCAGCCTCTTAAAGTCCCACTGAAGGGTACTTGATACCAAAAAGGGGTCATGGATTGGGAGCATCTGCAGGGATCAAAAGTTGAGCAAAACACAGAAGTGTGTGTGTGTGTGATGAAGTGGTGGCTACTGTCAGGTCTGAGGATGGAGATTTTAATTTGGCACACACACACACACACATACACCACACACACACCCCACACACACACACTAAGCTGGTGTTACACGAACAGGAGGCAGAAAGGGCAGAGAGGCTGAGTGTGTCCAGCTGGAGGTGAGAAGTTTGCAGGACAGCAGCACGGTTTGAACAGTCAGGTCAGTGGTCCTGAGCCAGACTCGGGCGACCTACTTTCCTGTTTGGAGATAAGGGTTCAGTGTTGGCCCGTGGCGGAAAAGTACACTTAAACAACAGACAGAATGAAAATGAGACACCACCCCATACACACACGCGCGTGCGCGCGCGCACATTATAATGTATGGTTCAACCCGTCATCACTCTACAGCCCTAAAAACTTATTCACTGTCAGTCAGATGTCCCAGTCCAGTCCAGTCCAGTCCAGTCAGACCTTTAAGTGCAGGGAAGGATTCATGCAAGAAGACAACGGACCTTCAAACAAAGACGAGCTAATATTAGAAGCAACAGTTGGTGAGCTTTCTTCCAGGCTCGGTCGCTGAAATCAATCCTCTTCAATTTCAGGGCGACCACCCGAGCAAATACCCCCATCTCTCACAGTCTCAGACACGAAACAGCGCCACCGTGCTGACGACCCCGGAACTGAGGCGGCCCTTCAGAACAACGGTACAACAGCGACCTCTTCTGTTCACCACTACCAGGGGTTACAGGGCAGGACAGCTGAAAAGTAAAGTAAAGTAAAGTAACGTACAGTAAAGTAAAGTAAACAGCACAGCACACAGTATGAACAGTGTGAA
>JBBPCZ010000042.1:13112562-13137929 GCA_037974445.1 Brycinus macrolepidotus
TCTCCCAACACACTCAGAGACTCTCCTCAGCATCCTTCTCCCAACACACTCAGAGTCTCTCCTCAGCATCCTTCTCCCCACACACTCAGAGCCTCTCCTCAGCATCCTTCTCCCAACACACTCAGAGTCTCTCCTCAGCATCCTTCACCCAACACACTCAGAGTCTTTCCTTCTCCCAACACACTCAGAGTCTCTCCTCAGCACATGTCCAAACCAACGCAATCTCACCTCCCTGACTTTTCCTCCAAAAGGTAAAACTTTCAATGCAAATCTGAACATTTTCAACTCTGCCACCTCCAGCTCTGCTTCCATTCTTTTTGTCAGTGCCACTACCATTACTCCATGGTCTTATTCTGATTCTCACTTGGCCGCTGCAGCTGCTTTGGGAGTCTACAGGGGTCCTCATGGATACTCTGATTAGTCCCAGATGCAGCAACGCATTGTGTGCTCTGACACCTTACTACCACAGAAAGCACTAACTTTTTCAACAATTTGTACTACAGTATCTCTTCTGTTTAAATGGATAGGCATCAGTGAGCCTTGGAGCACCTAGGACCTTATTGCTGGTTCACAGGCTGTCCTTCCTCTGACCATGTTTGCTAGGACCTAAACACTATTGGGAACACCCCAAAAGGACTGAAGTTTTGGAGATGCTGTGACCCGGTTGTCTAGCTGTCACAATTTGGCCCTGGTCAAAGTCCATTTGAATTATTTCAACACGTCGACCTTAAGAACTTTCTGTTCACTTGCTATCTATGTCTCACCCCCTTGACAGGTGCCATTTTTATGAGGTAATCAACATTATTCATTTCACCTGTCAGTGATTTTAATGTTGTTGCTGATTGTTTGCAGACCTGGCTATGGTTCAGCAACACCAGAATTAAAAAATATATATATACCACTATTATTCACAATAGTGAATAATAGTTAAATAATATCACAAAGTTCCTTCTGAGGATGAAAGTCACTTTTTCAAAGTGGAAATTAGGACGAATATTAGGACCCTCTAACAAACGTGTAACTCTGTCAGTGATGTCTCAGCACTGGCTAAACATTATACGAAGAGAAATGCAGAGATTATTCCGGTCATCACTTATTAAACTTGTGTGACTTTCGGTTCCTCGTCTAATTTTCCATGCTCATCTTTCATTTATCAGACATTTCTTTGGTGTGTCATGTTATATATCCATGCCTAGAGCTGGATGTGCCATGCACTTTTTTTTTTTTTTGGCAAAATCTAAACCAGCTGACTATGTAGCAATGGATAAAGACAGACTTCAAAGAGAAAAACATCAGGTCCCATAATGTTCCCCTCATGTCTTTTTGTTTGCAGTATGTAGGGGGTGAATCCTAGCGTCTTTCTGGGTTAAAACAATTTGATTAGTTAAGCAAGCAGAGTGTGCATGTGTGGCACAACAGCCTACAATATTGGTTTAAAAAAGAAATAAAATAATTCCATGCTGGATTGTTGACAGGATGAGATACATATTTAGATATGAAGAATGTCAAGATCAGGAAGCAGACATTATAGTTAGTTAAACACACAATAACACTGACATACACAACTGATCAAGATAGCACAATGCAGCTGGAAGGACAGGCAGAGATGGTCTCATAAACTACTGATAACAGCTCCTTTTTGTCCTTTACAAAGTTAATAGGCTGTGTTAAAGTTTTTTAATAGCATTGCTAGTCACTAGGCAAGTTTTGCCAGATTGCATAGACAGGGTGCATGGCAATTAGGGCTGTCACTATTCATTTTAACAGTAACTTATTAATCTAGTGGTTATTGTAATGTTTAATCGAGTAATCATATAAAAACAATTACAACAGAAAAGATTTTCATATGCATGACATTTGTAACAAAAACCATACATGCATTAAAGAGATCCTGCTGGTGACAGATCATATTCCTCAATCTCTTTAATTTCCACATGTGTTTCATGTGCAGTGTTCTTACACTATTTAACTCTATTCACACTGTTATGTGCGATACTCTGCTGCCCGGTGTGGCCTGATTCGCCAAATGTTTACATGTATGCGCGTAAAAAATAAAGCGTACACTTTGTGTATCAATAAGATGGATCTGTTAAAAGGTGCTGAATGTGTTTAGGCCCCATATGCTTTAAGTTTTTAGAATTTATGCTGAACTGATCTATTTTGTTTATGTATTAACTTAGCAATTTTGCACAAAGGGCTTCAGATTAATTCGCTAGTTTATTTCAATAGTAAACACAGTCGTGAAATTCTAAATGAGAGATAAAATGAAATACTGGAACAGAAAGTAAAGTCTTGAAAGAAACTTAAGCTTGTGTGCAAAATAAATGAATGAACACAATTTATACGCAATAAATGAATTTAGCAGTAAATATGTGTATTTTGTACATGACTATTGTGGAAAACTGGGAAGCAGCAATTTGTGCACCATCAGCATGCGTGGCTGCTACTGCACACTTTATTCCTGGTGCTGGAAATGTTATGAGAGTTGATTTAATTTTTTTTTATTTTTATTTTTTAATGTTTATGCTGTATGGACAAAGGCATGTGGGCAGCCCTCCTAATTACTGAGTTTAGGTGTTTCAGTCACACCCATTGCAATCACCATGTCGCGGTTGGTCTATGAGTCTGTAGTGCTCCATTAAACGTCACAGAAAATCCTTCCTCCCCACCGCCATCAAACTCCTCTTCCTGTCACACATGCAGACAATAATCTATGCAATAACCTACTGTTACCCAGATGTGCAATTTCATATTGGGTGCTAAATCATTATCATTACATGCAACATCTTAATTATTACGAGCAATCATCTTATCATGTGCAGTATCACTACTTACGTCCCTATTACGTGTAATATCAGACTTGTTATAGAGGGCAAACCACTATTTGTGTTAACTAGTAAACTACTTCAGCAGTAATTGTATTATTTATCTATAGTATTTATATCTACCCCTCTTACCGACCACAGTGTTTTTTGTACATTGCATAGAGTATTTAGTGCTAAGCATTTTCAGAGTATTATTTTGACGTATACTATATTTAATATTGTTCTTGTCTTTGAGTCTCTGTGCCTGTGCAGGTGTAGCATAAGACATTTACTCCAGGATCAATAACGTTTTCTGATTCTGATGAATTTGATCGCTATAACTCTTTAATAACTGTTTAATAGACAACCAAGTGTTTCTATTTTTCTGTCATTTGTCTTTTCTTGTGATTTATCACAACGAGATGAAAGCATTAAGACATAACACAATGTATATTTTTTTCTTAAGGGTACTGATTAATAACATTTTTCTCAACAGCATCAGTATTTCTGTAAAAGTAGATGCTAAGCTGATGCAAGATTCATTAGGGGGCATCTTGCCCCTTTTAAAGATTTTTCTTTTGTGCTATAAAAACAAAATTGACTGGTTTGCAGTTTATTCTTCTAACTGTAGGTAGGTTTAGGCATCATCATCCCATACATGGTAAATTCATGCACGGACACAGTTTTCCTTTACAGTAAATGGACATTGTTTTTAAGGGAGGGCTTCTTCTCCCAAATCGATTGGATGCCACTTTTTGTTACAAATTGTGTGTTTTACTTTGTTTTCCACTTAGTCCAAAGTAAAATACAGCCAGTCTATTGATGTGCGTGTTGTCCAAGGATGCATTTTTCAGACAGGCTGTCTAGACAGTGACACCAGAATACTTTAGAGTCAACTCTCTCCCAAATGCCAGGAATTGACTCACAGCCATAGTATGCTGTATTGACTGGGAAGAATTTTGTCCAATCCTTTCATGTAAATCTGATTGAGCAGTGAGACTTTCTTGCATGCCAACTTCTTTCAGCATTCAAAGCACTTACAAAAACTTTGAACAAACCCTAAGTGAATGATGACCACTACTGAAATACACACACATACAAGCCTCACCTGAGACAAACATTAATTAAATTAAATTAGGTTATTGTCCCATTGCTCATCCTCTACTCATATAGGGCTCAGAAGCTGTAATACTATCTTTGTCATCATGCTAGCAGCTAGATAACGAGAGGCTTGTATTTTTACTCTCTCAAAAGAAAATGGTAAGTTTGCTTGACTCATGATTGTGGATAGCTGCACACATTTGTGTGAATGTATGTAGGAAACATCTTTGAGTAATGTATTGCAACCATGGGCGCCGGACCCATTCTATCATTTTTAAAAATCATTAGTTTCGTCTCCCCCATTTATCCACCCAGTGATTTAAGAGGGAAACACAGGAGACGCCGTGTGCAGCGCCCCCCCCCCAACAGTATGTCCCATGTCTTCCCCCCCCACTTTAAAAATGCTTCCGATGCCCCTGATTGCAACAGTAACAGTTCTAAGTCTTCATGGATGCATTTATGATACAGCAGTAGATTCTAGAAGATACGCAAATATTGATTTACACTAGTTAATAAGTCATTGCATACAAACAAAAAATGGGTTCTCCTGTTCTAGGCATCAGTGAAAAAGTAAGCACCAGTGTCAGATGCTGTTTAGAGGTGTGAGATTTCCAGAGGTGAAAGGTGTGAGTTTTTGTTCTATTTTGAGAAGTCACTGTTTACAAACTTCCAGTCTGTACAGACCCCCTGATGTGAACTGATGCTAAAGTCCTCACACATTTCAGGATCTTCTCCTCCATGGCTACCAGCACAAGCTAACAGCTAACTTGGTCTCAGGTGTGCTACCTGAGCTAACAGCTACAGCAAGGAAAAGCAAGGATAGACTACAGCTTTGGAGAAGCAGAAGACACAGCAAGGGCAAGTCTTAACTTTAAGATAAAATTAACAGCTAACATTCAAGTGTAAAGATAAACAGATGCAAAATTCCATCAAGAAAAAAACAGCAACGCAAGATCATATTGCCAGTGCTCAGGGAGAGGAGAGTGACTGAGAAATACGGAGTAGCAGTATTGTCCCAGATTACAGAGAAAGGCGTGGAAACAAAAGCATTAAGCATGTCTTGTTATCCTGTTAATACGAAGTGTAGTCGTGGTGCAATGATGTAACCTGTCAGGCCCAGTCCATGGAGGTGGATCAATTCGTCTGGCTCATGTGTGTCAGCTCCAACATTACTGGCTGATTAACTAGCAAGTTACTGGGAAGTCAACCAGTCAACCATGATGAAATGGGATAGGCTTTGGATTGTGTGCGCTCTCCACCAATTTAACTACTTCCCAATTTCTAACATAATCTGGGATGTAAAAATCATGTTAATCATATGCATGCTTTCATGCTTACATGTAGCCTTAAGCTTCTGCCATCTTGGTCGGACTTTTTTGTACTACTGCTTCTCTAGAGAATGTCACATACCAAACACGTCTCAAGCGGAACTGGTTCTTGTGTGGTTCTCATTGGCATGAAGTTGAAAATTCGCCATCTCAATTTTGCATGCTTCTGCAAATTCACACTAATTTTGCGACTGTTGCACCCACACAACCTGAATGAGAGTGATGTGAAATTCGCTGCAGTGGAAGAATACTCTTGCAGTTTGGTCAATATGTAGTCTTTCTTGTTAGGTTCCTGCCTAGAAACCTACAAAGTCTAACTTAGGAGACGATTTCAGTGTCATTTAACTTACAGTTGGTTTCATCTTGTGTAGTACACTGCGCTCTTGGGAACCTTTAATGCTGCAGAAACTATTCTTCCCTAGATCTCTTTCTCTTCACAATCCTGTCTTGCGGGTCTGCTGACAGTTCTCTGTGAAGTACAACAGCCACTGTGGGAGCTTATATAGGCAGGTGTGTGTCTTTCTTAATTATATCTAATGAATTCAATTTGGCACAGGTGGAGTCCAATCAAGTTGTAGAAGCTTCTCAAGGACCGCTGAAAGGATGGGATGCACCAGAGTGTCAGAGTGTCAAGGATCGGAATACTTATGTAAATGAGATATTTCAGTTTTTATTTTTAGTAAATCAACAAAACCCTGGAAACACTTGTTTGCGTTGTTATTGTGGAGTATTGCGTGTAGACTGCTAACAGACAATCTGAATTTAATCCATTTTAGGATGCGTCTTAGACATAACAATCTGAGGACAAGTTGAAGGGGCCTGAAAACTTTCCACATGCACTGTATTTCCACACCTGAGAAGTACTTTGAGTTTTTTTGCTGAACAGGCCCAGTGTTAAGGCTGTACTGCTCTTTAAATAAATTGTTCATTATTTCATTAGAACTGGCACTGACATTTTATTATGAAACGTGATGTAATTTTTTTTCCTCTCGGTAGATGGCAGCATTGAACCAAATTTGTTAACTGGAACTGGCAAGTATTTTGCTTTGAAGGAATCATTGCAAACACAGTTTATCTGATCTAAGACGGCCGTATCTACATAACTTAGTAAAACGCAATCCATTATCTGAGCCGCTTATCCTTAACCAGGGTCATGGGGGGATGCTGGAGCCTATTTCGGTGGTCTTAAGGCAGAGAAACACCCTGGACTGGGCCAGTCTGTCATAAGGCTACATTACACTCTTATTTCCAAAAAGCACTGAAATGGGCCCTTTAAAAGCCTTGGATGTTATTGCTTTGTAAAGTATATAAAGTAACTAGATGTAAAAGAACCCTAGGATAGGTCTACATAGTGTACTGGTATCATGATACCAACTTTCACAATAATAAGATGGCAGGCTGCAGTATGCAATGCAGCCACTATCCTGTGAGCTTTCTGACCAGTCACACATATACTTTCTATAGAAGATTGAATGAATAAAGGCATTCACATAATCACATGTCATCCATGTTTTAGTACACTGCAAGACAATTTGCAATCTCAGTATGTAGTAATATAACTGCAATATGGTATTTGGTCCATATTATACATCTCTACCTAGATACACTGATCAGCCACACCATTAAAACAGATGAAGTGAATGACACTGATTATCTTATTACAATGGATCATGTCAAGGAGTGGGATATATTAGGCAGCAAGTAAACAGTCAGTTCTGGAAGTTGGTGTGTTGGAAGCAGGAAAAATCAGCAAGTGTAAGGTCAGAGTACCCATGCTGACCTCGTTCCACAGCTGAAAGCGTCTACAATGGGATTTTGAGCATGACAATTAGACAATGGAAATAGGTGACCCGGACTAATGTTTCCTATTACATAGCGTGGATGGGTAAGTGCATAGCTTGGCTTACCTGGGCGGTGGAGGCAGTGTGATGCTCCGATCAATAATTTGCTAGGAAACCTTAGGACTTGGCATCCATGTGGATGTTATTTTGACATGTACCACCTACCTAAACATTACTGCAGACTAAGTACACCCCTTCATGGCAACAGTATTCACTAATGGTAGTGGCTTCTTTCAGGAGGATGATATGCCCTGCCACACTGCAAAAATTGTTCAGGAACAGTTTGAGGAACATGACAAAGAGTTCAAGGTGTTGACTTGGCCTCCAAATCCTCCAGATCTCAATCCGGACAAGCATGTTTGGGATTTGCAGGAAAAACTTCCAAGCATACATACATAGGCCCCACCTCGCAACTTACAGGGCTTGAAGGATCTACTGGTAATGTCTTAGTGCCAGATACCACAGCACACCTTCAGAGGTCTTGTGGAGTCCATGTCAGAGGGGGACCTACACAATATAGGCAGGTGGTTTTAATGTTGTGGCTAATCACTGCATATCATAAAAATCTCTATTGTGCAGTGGCTTACCAAACATTTTTAATGGACCTATCTACGACACTTTTTATGTCATTTTATCAATGTGGACCTCACAAGTGGGGATTTTCTCCGCCTTTATGGGAGGAATATGAGCTGCAGCAGAAGGACGAGGAGTGTTTGGACACTCCAAGGACTCAGACACCATGTCGGCCTGATGCTCTCCGACTAGAGGGGCACCCGCAGCATTGATCAGGGAGCCGGAGCATTCCCACGGTGCTCCATGAGGATCCCATTTCACTGGAAAAGCCAGCTAAAATCAATCACCGTCAGCTGCTGGCTGGATGGGGTCAATACAAGAGGAAGCTGCTGCTGGAAACAACGTCTTTAGAACTTTTTGGTTCTCTCGTTCATTTGTGCTGCCTCAGGTTACCTTTAGATGTGTTTTAGCATCAGGGACAAACAACAACAACAACAACAACAAAACAAAAAAACAAAACCAACAAAGCAAAGCAAAACAAAAAACAAGATTGCAGTAATTACAAATTTGCTGCATTCAAAGGAGATCACTGCACGAGTGTTTGTTCTTGCTGGTTTTAATGTTTAGGGCTTCCCTTTTAGACACTTGTGCCATTTCTGCTAGTACTGGTCTTAAAAGTTTAGAATAGGTGGCTATAATGGTAAGAACGCCCAAATCTGAAATACCTATCGACAGTGCAGAGTGGACATATTCACGCATACACAATATGTCACTACATGTATTTTTTCTGACATCTGATAAGTTGGAATGGACAAAAAAAAAGATTTTTGAAAAAAAAAAAGATTTTTACCCAAACTTTCACACACTGAGCTGAACTAAATGCAGTTAAACGAGACTAATCATGCTCTCTTTGTCATTAGAAAAGCGCTGACAATATCACAATATGTCCAGATAAGCATATTATGACATATTGTGACATAATTTATGAAGATAATTTATATTGCCCACCCCCAACTGTTCTCTTGTTCAACTACCTATGCAACTTTACAGCTGTGAGAAGCAACACTATTACAGGCTTTTTCATGCTAAATATATTTCAAGCCAATATAATTTACATCATGATACATTATATATGCAAATGTTTATAGACACCTGATTACCTGGGTTTCTTGTGAAATCAAGGTTGTTAATGGGAAGATCCCCCCCTTTGCCAAAGTAAAAACATCTCCTCTTTTCGAATGACTCTGCTGTGAAGATTTGATCATGTACAGCCAGTAAGACCATTAGTGAAGTCAGGTACTGAAATTGGCTGATTAGTTCTGAATTGCAAACTCCAACTCATTCCACAGATACAGAAAGGAACTCTGTCACTCCACAGGTCCAGTGACTAATACTAGCCAATAATTGGCATTGAGCACGGTGACCCTAGGCTCATGTACAGCTGCTTCAGAGTGCCCCATTGCGTTGGCCATTCTTTTCTGTGGAGATTATACAAGGGTGAATTCATTAATTAGATAGGGTGTCTGGATACTTTTGGACATATGGCTTTAAGACATTTTCATGACACACAACAGGTCTCACAAGTTCTTCTGAGGTTTCATAAGTTGGAACAGAAGAAAGCTATGCTACAGTTAAAACTTGCCAAAGTGGTTTCATTCAGTGTTTCACATGCTGTGCTGCAGTGAATCTAGGTTAGCAGGCCTTATTTATATTCCTTTTAATAATGTGATGAAACATGCAGTTGGCCAATGTTCTTTAGGTACTTTAGGAAGATCTCCACAATAAGATCAGAAAAGACTACTGTGACATTGCCTGAAAATTTATAATGATAATGAAAAATACTGCCCACCCTATCATATGGACCACCCTTTCTTCAACGGTTTGCTGTTTGCGAGTAAATCAGCAAATCACATAGGAAAACAATTTTTTTTTCTTTGTTCTTTTTTTTTAATTTAAGGCAACTTTCATGTGGAGGGTGGGGGTTAATGTTTTCACATTGTAGTCCAAATGATTCTAGTTATATCACTGATCCTGATAAAGGTTTTATAGAATTGACTGTAGTACACATCACACTTGAAAAATGCAGTAATTCACAAATCACTGCATCTCTGCGGCAGCTTGATCAGCTAGAAGAAGAAGTTGTATTATACACAAACTCTACCTGTCGAAAGACTGCATTGCAGTGCAGATATCTGTTCACAGAATACACCTACATGGAAGGTGAGGACAGTAAAATAGTGCAAAGAGCAAATGACATTTTTGCAGAGAAAGCACAACTGACCTCATCCTCGCCCAAAAGCCTTAAAAGAAGAAAAAAAAAAAACCAACTACTCAGTTGCTGTCTTTTGAACAAATTACCCAGAGGCTTGAAACTGACGTTCTCTGTAGGAGGTTCTCTATAAAAAAAAATGACTACATAGTGAACAGTGAGGCAAGAACCACAAGAGTGTGTCTAAAAGTAGCTGTGCGTTTGTTGTTGGAAAGTATGTGCTGCCCAAGAGCTTTCAATTGTGTCTCCTGTTGGCAGCGTGGTCTACAATTCAGTCCATTCAAAGGTAGTGCTACAAAATGTGAACACTGTCTGAAATATAGAAAAATGTACATACATTTTTTATGAGCCTTAATTGTATCTATTTGAGTGGGACGAGCGGATACATGTGAGCTCATTTGTTGTTTATATAATTTTGTACTATATACAATTGTATATAGTACAAATGAATGTCTGCGCTTCCCATTTTCTTGACTTTTGCTGTCTTGCTGCTAGAGTTGATGCTATCCAGGTACCATAGTAAAGACACAGCAAGACGCTTTGTTGCATTCCATTCCATAACACTTTATTGGAAATGGAAGGTGCATCAAGTTCCCAGAAATAAAAAATCTCAAGAGTTTAACCATATCTGTGATCATGAACTTTTAATCTATGCTAATTAATCATTCGTATATATTTTTGGACTTGAATGAATCTGATAGTACCTCAGTGCCAACTTGAACTAGAACTACAAATGTAACTAGCTAGCTATGTCAGATATATCTTGCAATCATCTAACTCAATCTACACATTGTTTTATTTTTTTTGTCAAATTTAAATTGTTTGATTAAATGTATACATACTGTAATTTAATCTGTTTTTGCAGTTCTACTGCCACAGTGTCCCACTGGGGGGCCCACAGATTGAAAAGTGCTGGACTTCAACATTATCCAAGTTTGTTCTAGTGCAATAAGAGCAAACTGCTGTTAAGTTAATACCAGCTTAATACACTGGTTAACGTAATGGACCATTTCTATTGTATTCTACTGTTAGCCACAAAATGTTCACACAATGTAAAGGTCAGCTTTTTCAAGCATTGCAAAAGACTGGAAACTGGAAATATAGGCTTATAAATTTTTTATATTATGGTAATGAATATAAAGCTTTCTATTCAGATCAAGCAATTTTTATTAAAAAAACAAAAGTAATTAAAAAGTAATTGAGTAAGTAAAAAAAAAATAATAATAGCAGTTATAGTGAATATGCTAGTTCACTACCGCTGCAGATGCCGAAAGAGTGATTCAGCATAGCTAGTAACAGAAAAATGAAGCACAGTCTGTGCGGAGATATGAAGACACTATTGTATTTGTCCAGCCCTCTGACCAACAACCCCCCTGCCCTCCACCTTGCCCTCAGGGTGCATTATTGGGTCAACCCAGGCTGTGTCTCTGAGCATTTTTTGCACTTTGGAAAATATTGACAAGCGGCTCAGGGTTGTGCCATTGATTTGAATTGGGAGGGTGGGGGGTGGGGGGTTGGTGCACTGGACCGCTGTTGTATTGCTGTGATTAATTAAAAAGCAAACGTTTTTTAGCACGGCTGGCTGACTTGCACTGCGGGGTAGATCAGTGGAGAGGGGGATAAAAAGGGATGAGAAAAGGGGGAGGTGGTTAGATCCAGGGTAGAGAACAGGCGCAGCTCTGGCTGCTTGCGTTTAGCTGCAAGGGAAAATGGATGAAAAACATTAGCCATTCGTGCACTGCCGAGTTTTGACAGCCCCTGCTCCAGGGCTCCTGAATTTATGACCCATTACTCGGGCCCTGTGTGAGATCTAGTTGGTGCATTATGTTCCGTGTCATCTCCTATTTGTCTGGACAGAGGTGATGTCCATTGAGAAAGCCGGTTCTGCTCCAGAAGTCCACCCTCTTCTTGCTCAGCCATGGAAATAAGTATGGATCTGCGACGTTGTTGTTTCCTTTTTCACGTGCATCTTGTTCAGCTGATGTCAAGTGAGGCCTTGTACACACACGCTGTCCAGATGGGACAGTCTAGCTCGTGTTGTTTGGGGGATGCTAAAAACCTGGGAATAAATATGACTGCATTTCTGGTGAAAAATGAGAGATGTTCCCATATAACTGAAACCATGTTTCCAATAGTGGACTTTAATCTTTAAAACTCATTGTCATACAAAACCTGCAACTTTTATTGTACATTTTAAACACTCAAACAGGTCGCCTTATATCGCAAGAATTTATTTCATTAGTTTATCACTACAATAAACTTGAAACTAACAGAGCCATCTATGAATCCTGGACCTTTCTAATCTCCATGAAACAAAAGACAAAACATTTAAGATACTTCAACTTCAACATGAAATGGAAATTAGGCCTTACACAGTTATTCCATATTATTGATTGTCAACAATAAAAAATGTTAAAACATATTTTCATTGTCAATTTTTCCCTATACATTTTTAAAGTGGCTAGAATAAAAAACATTAAGAGGGCTGCAGTTGAACTTATGGGTCATACCTGTGTTAGCAAGCAGAGAAAGAAAAATAGCAACTCTGGCTGGAGGCCAAAAAAGAGGTAAAGGTGGGGGCCTCATACTAAAGTGAAAGAATAAGTAGACACATAAAACATATGCAAGACTTAGCTTTCCATCTAAATGCATCATTACCATCAAACACCTATAAAGAGAACATCCTTGTCAGTAAACAGGGACTTCACAGTGTTCAGTCAAATTAAGCTCAACCAACCCCTTGAGGGTGCTTTAAAAATTGATGACTTATCAAAACGGGCTAACGTTACCTTTACAAAAAGCTCTAAAGTTTACCATGTTACTAATGCCAGTCACTGGAACATCCTAAGCCGCCCCAGTTTTATTCATTTGAAGCATTCAGCAGCTACTACCAAAAACAACATGACGTCCGGTAGCGCATCTTGTCACAGTGTTACATACAGTAGCTGCATAAAACTGGTTCATCCATGCATTTCAAGGACAAATTACTTTGTAATTATTTCACATGAAAAAGTGCCATCAGCTTGTCCTGGAAACCTTTTCTGGAAACACACATGGCTCCTATAGAGAAGTAAAAATACCATCTCACTGACTGGTCAGAATGTTAAAACATAAATTAAGCTAATTGTATTAAAGTGCTATAACAATAATCCACATGTTAATTATTACATCACTTACATCACTTATGGCTTACATGTGGGAGTAAAAGTCAGAATATGGATAGATCATGCATATCTCAGTATCCTATATATGATATGTGTTCTTGGTGAGAGTTTGACTGAGCTAACTGTATTCTAAAGTTTTAAAATTCTCCATCCAAGCCTCAGTGTAGGCCTTGGTACACCAAGGTGCACAGCAATTGTAAATATTTTTTTGCAAATAATAAGAAAACTCAGACACTGTTCCCAAAGTAAGGATTTTAGAGTGCATTCATTATATCAGGGCCTATACAGAGTCTTGTATCTTACCTCTCAGGTTTTCATGTTTAGACTGTACTCTCATTGTATCGTGGATCGATATCAAAATGACAGAAAATAGCTTTGACAACAGATCACTTTTTAAATAACAGCCGCAGAAGAGAATCGCGTCCATGAGAGCAGTAAACGGCTGTTGTTTACTTATCTCTCAGAAGGTCAATGTATTGAGAACCTATCGATCTCCAAAGTGTGACAAAACACTGTGTGATAAGCGTTGGGCCTGATGTTCCATTAAATAATCAATGCGGTAAACAGACTTTCCTCCTTTTTTTGGCTAAACGCCCCACAGACTTCAAAAGGTCAGTGTTTGTTAGCTCATTGACAGAGTGATTAATCAATCAATAAGAGCCTAGGCCCATGGCTGCGAAGGATGATTTGGCCGCTCATAAAGGGGGAAAAGCTACTTTGTGGCCTGCAGTAGTGGCTGCTGGGACGCTCATCGTGTGTGAGTCTTTATGGCCGTGTGAAGAATGGCGGGAACTGCTGAGACGTCCTCATGAATAAGTCATCAGCAAGAGGCCAGCGTGCCTCCCGGCGAGATTAATTCTTTATTCCCTCTCTCATCAACTAAAACACTGTGATCAGAAAGTCACACTCTACTCTCAGTGGGAGATAAAAAAGGAGGGGGTAGTACATGGTTTGTGCTGTAATGTTTCTGATTCATAATGCATATGGTCTAATGGCTGGCAGAGACCTCTGGAGTGCTATAGAGGGCAATTATAGAGGGCAAACTGTTACTAATTAGCCTTTTGGAAGCAGGACTGTAATATGTCATGTGCTAAGAGACAGCACTGGGATATGGCAGAGCCCCAGTCGCAGGCAATTTCATTATGAAAGTGGCCGATCAGTTGATTGACAGTAGGCGCATGCGTACATGCAGTGGCTTTAGTGATTTCAGCATTCAAGGATTAGGCTGTTAAAAATGCTAAAGTCTTTCAGGGTTGGTTAGTGTTGTGGCAATGAAGACATGCTAACTGGTCCATACTTGCTCCTGGAATCTGGACGTAATGGTTTGGCAACACTTTAAATTTCAGAAGTGAGAGTAAAGCATAGGCTTGAAGAAAGCTGGTCCACTCACCACTGAGAGAAGAAAGCTTCTGTTTTTGTGCTTCTGGATCAGTTGATGCCAACTGAGGCCTTGTATACTCTGGCCTTTTCTGAGAGGACGCTAAGAAGCTGGTCATAAATATGACTAAAAGGTGTGAAAAGCCTTTAAAGAGACCAACTCATGGAAAACTGAATTGTCTCGGCGTTCTTTTTAATAAAAGTGTTTGTTGTGGTTTGTAGACATGGTTGAAAGTTATGCTCCAGTCTATGCGGTCCATATACAGAAACTACACCACAAAATCAAATCATATTTCTGTGATGTCACAAAACTGTGCATTTGTATAGATCCACCTATTCAGTCTATTAGCCCAATCATTTCAGGCTGTTATAAAGACTGTAAGAAGGAGTGTTACAGCCTGGGCTATTTTTTGAATGAGGCACAATATGGGGCAGCCAATTAGAACAGAAGTCATTTACAAAAATCAGTCGTCAAAGCACAGGAAATATAACAACCTGTTTAATTCTAAGGGATATAAAAGGTTTATAAATGGAAATATTACACAAATTTCATGCCTGAATCTCAAGGTAGAAAAAATAAACCTAGTAAACTTGGGGATATTGGTCTACGTTCTAGAAAGCCAGAAACCATTTATTATGAATGTTAAAAAATTCATAAACTTGAACCTGACACTGTGGGATATATATACATCTAACCCTTTTACATCTAAACAAAGAGTTAACACACAACTGAAAAAAAAAGAGAAAATTGCTCTGATTATTTGTGTACATGTTGTAGTTCCTGGCTTTGTTGACACATTTCCAATAATGTTCCAGTCTACAATTAAGGCTCTCCCCACTGTGAAGCAAGAACAGAACACTAATCCATAATTAGCTTGCCAGCTAAAGCGAATGCATTCTGATACAATTAAAGAAGAAAACACACTCACACACACACACACACACACACACGCACATACACACACACGCACACACACACACACACACACACACTCACAAACATACAGGGGCCCCCTGTGTGAGCTTCCTCATTAAGAACTCAAACTGCTTCACTGGTTATTATTTAATGGAACTGAAATTTCTCTGATTGGAGTTTGCTGTTCTTGACACTTCTGCGTGTCGGCGCGTGCTGAACCAAGAAAACTAATAAACTGCATAATTAAAGAAATGAAGTGTCATGTGGCGAAAGCGGGATGTGACTTGTCGACGTTTGTTCATTAGTAAATTGTTCTCCCTTGAGTGAAAGTGACCAACTTGGTGCAGTAGCCAAGCTGTCCAAAGGGTGTCAGTAGTGACCCATTTCTGAGCTGGTTCTCCAGAGGAGAGCTGAAGGGCCACACAGTTGTACGTCCTGCACTGTAGCTGAGTATGTGTGAGTGGATTTCAAACATTTCCCCCGGAGGCATCCGTCTTTACATTTTCCAGCCAAGGCCTCTCTCTGGCAATAAGAGTAAGATGCTTTTCTGCTGGAGGCTTTGCACGTATCACTCTTTTCTGTTTGGCGCCCTTTCAAATGGAGGCCCTCGGGCATACAAACTTAAGTAGAGTGCGAAAGGTCCTCAGCGTTATGTAAAAAGCTGGCAACAAACACACCAAACATTCACCGTCATGAAGAGGAATACAAATTCTGAATGCAGATTTATGAATGCTTTCGCACAGGATGCTCCTTGGCATCCTTGTGAAAACTGAATATGTAACATTAAAATATCTGGGGCGTTTTCACAATATTATATTATATTATCATATTAATATATTACATGTCATATGAACTAATTAAAGGATCACGCTGGGATGAACAAAATGCACAAGCATGTTTATTTGTGCCTTATGCAGCTACTATACCCTGGTTGTTGTTGTTATTGTTAATAGGTTCTAAAATTGGTTTACATCCTCATTATGATACAGTTAGTGATGTAGAAGTGCTGACTATATATGTGTTTAGATTTCATTTATGATCTCTGATTTACATGATTTACATACATTCACCACATTAATTTGGGGAAAAAAAAAATCACTGAAAGAGGAGAAGGCAAGGTTTTGACAGAGGAGAAACTCCCGGCAGTTCCTTTCCATGCAACCGCAGGTAACTGGCAGCATCCTGTGCAGTACATGAAGGTATACATATACTTCCTCCCCTTCAGCTGTGCTATTAATGACTCAACACAAATCACAGGGAAGTGCTCCGGTGTGATATTTCCTGCTGCTGTGCCCTTGACGGGAGGTGCCCAAGGTTGACTTTTTGTGCACTTTTTCAGGTGAAATCTATACACACAGCACAACTGCACAGGAAATCAGCCACCAGCTTTGGTGTGCTGGCGAGCGCCTGTAATTAATCACAATGAGAAAGACCCCTGTCAAAGTACAAGCAGAGGTTTGTACACAGGCACCAGGTTAGCAGTCTTTGTTAAGGCTAATCTCTGTGCAATATCAGCTTCAAAGATGTGGCATACATCCCAGTACCTGTTGCCTGAGGGGAGATTTGTACGTCCTCATGCCCATAATTCCAAGCTCGTGGCAAGCAGTGGGGAACCGGCCTTGATTCATTTGGTCGTTTGTTCATTAGACTGAAGACGGTAACCCGGAATGAGAGAAGGGAGAGTGGATTCTTGATGGCTAAGGCAATGTATCTTTCCTAGCATCATTTGTTTATTGAGCTAGCATTACACTGCTACCTTTTTTTGGAGGGGAGTTAGGGGGGTTTAGCAGGTCAATATGAAAGCAGACAATTCATCAGTCAGTCTGTGTTTATGCTATGGCATTGCAAAATGTTTGCTTAGTAGCTAAGTCAATTGCAATAAGTAAAAATATTTCCCTGACAACAGTGATTTAGAAAAGTATGCTGTTTGTATATGATCAATTAGCCATACTGTCATCAAAATGAAAGACCCTGCACGCCCACCCTCATCAAGGAAACAGAGAGGGAAGGAGGAGGGAAAAGTGTGATACCAGCAGATAACCGATCTCGATCTCAGTAGCCAAGAATTTCTTCTTTCTTCCAGAAAGGGCTAATCTTTCATCAGACCCTTTTTCCCCCCCTCTCTTCCCACCTCGCCAGCATGCCTCCATTGTATGGCAGATAGACAGACAGACACTGAATATGATGAGAGCCGGTGGGGTCCCAGTGAATAAAAAAAAAAAAACTATGACTCTCTGCTGCTGGGTTAAAGCCTCAGGACTGCTGTCACTCCATAGAGAGAGAAAGAGAGAGAGAGAGAGAGAGAGAGAGAGAGAGAGAGAGAGAGAAAGAGGAAAAAAGATAAAGTGAGAGAGAGAGAGAGAGAGAGAGAGAGAGAGAGAGAGAGAGAGAGAAAGAGGAAAAAAAATAAAGTGAGAGAGAGAGAGAGAGAGAGAGTGAGAGAGAAAGAGCACTTACCACAAGGTCACAGGGAACGCTTTGAGCGGAGACGATGCTCTCTGGGCAGACCTTTACCTCAACCTGCAATCACGCTGAGATTCCACGACCCGTCCCGGCTGGCCACTGGGGTGGAAATACTATTCATCCAGCAATCTCTCTTTCTGTTCTTTCTCCTTTTTATTTATTCTTTTCTCAGTTCATGGCCAGATGCCAGCTACTTTTCAACGGCAAGAGAGAAATACAAGAAGATTCGCCATTGTCGCTTTTACCATTGATAAGATTGAAGATCAAAGGAGTTAACTGAAAAAAAATCGTATGAATATGTTAAGATCATCAAAGGACGATGGTGTCCCTTGACCTTGCCATTGTAAGACATGAAAAGATTAAAAGCTATGAAGTATTGAGAAAAAAATGCACAGTCATTGCTTATACAAAATAGATCATGGATCTATTTTCCTACAAAAAAGCAGATTGTTTAAAAGTTATTTAGAAATTTCTACTGAGGCTGTATTAGAGGCCACTTACTTGATTTCTATGAGAAAAACAGTTAATTCAGTTTCTAAAGTGTATATGCTTGATATTGTGTAATATTATGATGTTGTGTTTGGTTTTACTGGAACCCTCCACATTGTATCTTGGAAGAAGACACATAAATTGTAAAATAAGTCCTATTCAAGTTGGATGAACTCAGAGACGGGATGGTAAAGGAATTTATTAGGTAGTGGACTGGCTGATTCATATGGCATGAAGTATCTCTATAATTTCCTTAGATTATCCCAACATCATACCCTGAATGATCAGGTCTGCATTGAGATTAAAATTAAACAGATCCAAACAAACAATTTAAAACTATCTTCCAGTCAGAGCCAGATTGAATAGCATTAGGCTAATAAAGTAGATTCATTCAACATGCTACATTTTGAGCTACAATACAGAAATGACTCTGCTTTGTGAGAGGTATTTTCAAGACATTTCCTTTTCCTCCTCCCTTTAATTAGGCTATGACCAAAAATGTATTAGAGAAGCGTAGCCTTGTGTTGAAGGATAACAAAATTATCCTAAGTCAAGTTCCACGTTAGGGGTTAATCTTGACTTCCAGTCACTAAAAAGTAGGTGGTGTTGTCTTTTAGCAGGTTCTACTGTGAGGTTGTTTTAAATAATACTATTATTACAGAGGGAGCTCTGGGTTCAGCAAGTTATAGGGGGTAATTGGCTACGAAATTATTACTTAGCAGATCAAAAGCGCCGCACATTTAAAAAGGCTAAAACTGAAATGACAGATTTTGTCTGTAATTGCTCGGATTTCAGTATCTCCTCAAGCCCTGGAACAGAGTTTTAATTCCTAAAATGCCAATGCATGGAACTTCTAAATACTGAGAGTTTGGTTGAGTTGGACCAGTGGTGTAGCTAGGACTGTGCTAAAAGAGAAAAAAAGAGAATGGCCACCATGTGAAAACTGACAGTGAAAAAAATGAAAAGACAATGTCATTTGCTTGTTTGCTGACTACTGTTATTTATTAACCAGCCTTGTGTTCAAATGTTCAAAAGTATACTGAGGCATGTTATTGAAATACATAAAGTTTTTGTTGCTCCCCATAGGTCAGGGATGTGAAATCAGGTGGGTAGCTATTTAAGGGGTTTGGCTCCCCACAGTAGAGATCTTTGTGTGATTTCCCTGCCAGCACTACTGATTGTTACAGCTCCGTTCTAGACGCCTCCCTCTGTACCTCAGATGAATTTTTTTTTTCTTCAGAAATCACAAAAATCTATACATTTGCGGTTTTTTTAAAGTGCCAAAGCACTTTCTAATATTGAGATGTATTAAAGGCCTCCCACTGTGTCTCGGAGACAACCATGCCCCCCACCCTTCCCGTGCTCTTAATCCAGTAGTCCGCTAAGGCCTCCAGCACAGATTAGTGGTGTTAGCCTGCAGCGCTTTCAGCCAGGCCCTTGACTGAAAGCGGATCCCTCACTGTGCCTGTGACCCCAGTGCTGAGACTGTGGATGAGCGCCATATGGTTGTAGGAGGGTCCCAGAGCGAAATCTGTGGGGTCCAGTTCCTCGCAGACAGCTGGCCCCTCCGGCCCTTTCTGGGCAGCCATCAACCTCTTGTCTGAGGCCAAAAACATGTGCCGCTGCTAGTCTGCTAAATGGTGCAGATATGGATTAGTAAAGTCCTTGCAGAGGCTGCGTTTGTCGAGGTTACAGCTGAAGCAGAGGCTGGGAGGAAAAAAATGAAACTGACTAAAACTGTGTTCTTTGTTTTGGACAGGACTTTGGTCAGGTTCCAAAAAATCTCTCTCAGATTGTAACCTTACATTTAAGCATATAGAGAGGAAATCTGTGACATTTTCTAATCAAATCACTTACTTGCTGGTTATATACTTACACGATATTGATGATACTGCATATTGCATGCATATTTAATGATTCATGCTCAGATACAGTGGAGTGATGAATATAGCATTAGAAGTGTTTGGTGCTAGTAATTAGTCACCAGTTCACTCTCAAAGGACTCATATCCTACATTTTCTGCTTTCCATCTGAGGTCTACTAATAACTTTTGTTTGGTTTATGTACAAAATACTAGTATCACGACCTCTCTTTTTCCCTTAGAATTAAATCGGCAATTTTTTACTTTAACACTAATAAATGTAAATGAGCTCTGTTTTGATTGGCATATTATATCTTATTTAAAAAGGTCTAGACTGAAACACATAACTTCAGGGTGAATGGGTTAATGGCTAAACTATTGTTAAGATGTTACCTTTGCTATTGCTATTGGTTTTTCTGACATCACAGAAACAATAAATTCAAAATAGGCTGTTTTTGCTGCTTAGTTTTCATATATGGACTGTATGGAATGGAAAGTAAATTATATTTTAGCAGTGTTTACATACTGCATCCATTTCTTTCATAACAAAAAAGGGGAAGAAAATGTTGTTTTTACGTGAGCCCTTTAATACCTACATAATAACAGTACCAGCTTGCCCTATTTAAAATCCATACTTCCAGATAGCATTTCAGATCATGCAATGCAGTTACAGAATGCCCCACAAAACCAACTTTTGTAGTTAAAATGAAAGAGCGAGCGTCTGTATTATAACAGCTTTCTGGTAGTGAATGCATTGCAGACAGTAGCACTGGCATATCGGTGTAACTCCAGTGCTGCAGATATGAGCCATATTGAGGGCGGGGGATTAACATGTAATGCAAGAGCTCTCTGAGCGAGCCTGAAACTGCTGCTGGTGGTCCAGTGGCACTGGCAGCAGAGCACTTTTAACAGAGTCTTAGTGCTGGAGTGAAACTAATGCAAAGTTTGGAGAAGAGCCTGTTAAAATGCTCTAAATCCTTCCTCAGAGAGACACACTGCCATTGGCAATCTGATATTTATCATGTTTGTTGCTTAACCCCTTTAAAAAACCCTGTCCTGTTCCTCACTTTTATAACTGAACCACTTTGCATTGTTTTTAACACAGTTACTCAGTAATACGCCTTGGAATTGGGTTAAACAGCAAAAAAAAAAAAAAAAAAAGCATTTTGTCCTGATTTTTTTTTTTTGGGAACATTTAATTTCCAACTGATAAAATAATGGTAATGTGAGGAGATAAAAACAATTTCTTTCTCTTGATATAATTGTGCCCAGGGTTGCATTTTGAGGCAGATATTTTCTAAAGACTGTTTCCTGGGGAGAGGTAATTTCCTAAAAGCACTTTGAATTATTTGGTTACAAAAAAAAAAAAAAAAAAAAAAAAAAAAAGGTGATGTAACAGTTGTGGACGTGAATCCGATTGCTGATGGCGAGGAAGAAGGAAATCAGCGTAAAAGCTCACAGCCCTGAGCCGAACAAACTGGCTAGCAGATCAGGTCAAAGGTGCCGTGAGGTCTGTGAGGTCTGTGAGGGTTTTCCAAGGCCATCAAAGTGATGCATCTCTATGATACAGATGAAAAAGTTAAATTCAATTATCGTAATAAAAAGCCATACTGAAGAAGAGAAGAAAGCACATGGCAAACATTTCTATATGACTGGCATCTGTTGGGCTGCTTGATGCTCTCACATAGAGGAAAGAGATTACCCTCCAGCATAAATGGAGCTTTTACAATTTTTTTTAAATCCAGCAGGCCTAATCCAATCTTATCCTGCTGAATCCAATTTTTAATGCTGGCTACACATAGGATTAGAGTGGTGGAGTTTGCTTTGTGGGCCATTTGACTGAGATGCAGCATCTGTGCCAGTGGAAAAGGGAGCTGGGAGAGAGTAGAAGATCAGAGGAACAGAAGGTGGACACTGGTCATTCTTTTTTGACTACAAAGCCAGAACATGTGTTATCTGCCAGCTTCTACAGGTTGCACAAACAAAAATTGTATTGCTATTCTACATGTTTGCATACGTGTATATACATTTTAGCGTACATGCCTTACACTATAGCTTGCACAGAATAATATATCTGTGGATAATATACTCTGTAAAACCTTTTGCTGATGCATCTTTTGTATTTATTGAATTCTTTGTTTATTGTTTGTTTCAGGTTTTGTACATGTATGCAGGCAGCATACAACATGTATGCAGAGAACATGCAACATATTGCAAGTGTAATACAGTTTACAGCAAACGTTTGAACAACACAATCAAATTACATGTTTTGTTGATTTTCTACACTAAAAATGAACCAATGGGGTTGTTTGACTTACAAATGGAAAAATAAAGAAAATGTTTTAATGTGTTAGTAAGTGGTTTACATAAAACTGACATGTTTATATAAAATGTCTTCTTTATATAAAACACTTTATTTGGTTTATATGATTTGTATAAAATAGAAGTCCATTTCGCTGAAGAAAATCTGTTTGACTCTATTTATTTTGATTGAGAATTCCAATAAAAGACAAATACATTGCACTGAAATATTTTAATTTTGCTTCATATATGTATTGAGCTAATTGAGCTAACATGCATGTATTTGCAGACTCTATTTGACTGAATGGAAATGTAAAATGAAAATAAAATATATTTATGAAACACATTTATGTAAAAAAACAAAACAAATACACAAAAATGCAAAAACGTATTTAGGTTGGGTCCTTGCAGCAGATTTATTTTATTGGACTTATTTACTTATTTTCACTTTTTTCACAAAATGGTTAATTTGCCTGAAGGTGTTCAAACAAGGTGCATATGACTGTTGAATATGTGAGCTTGTACGCTTATAGTAAACATTTGCACACCACAGTATTCTGCGATATAGGCATTGCAGAGGCCAACAATGCAATAATCATTAACAAATGATATAATGTGCAGCCCTGCAGTATTTGTGCCCAGTAATCTTTCTTTCACATGCAATCAAGAGACCATTAAATAGGCATGCCTTACACCTGCAAAGCTCTACATTCAGAAGAAACATTCAGTAGCTATGTGGATCTATTTCCCATGAGTTAATAGATCTTTGAGATCACAAATGTGTGAAAGGTGCCACTCCTGTCCTCAGGCCCACTTGGTATGACCTTTGGGCGACCAGTTCACATCAGATTTAATGACAGCAAAAGGGTAGCAAGCTTAAATGCTCGCTAAGGAGCTTTACTCTTTAAGGCACCTAAGGCTGCATCTCCACTGTATGGCTCAGAATGGAGACATTTCAAAGCGATAACGGATTACATGTGTGCTCGTTTTAAGCAGATAGGGAAAGTCCCCAGAGGAAAACCTCTTATGCGCTGAAATATTGCACAGCTTGGGGTCTTCTGACTGCTTAAAGGATGTTCTAAAAGATGAGCCAATGTTAAGCAAACATTAGCTTCAGCTGTTTTTTTTCTTTTAATGCATGTTCTTTCTAGCTATATACTTGATTTAGAACAATTACACAAAGAAGATTCACAACAGATTAGTGTGTTGTTAGGTGGTTCAGTGATGGGTACACAGTATCTAGCTGACCCAATCATAGTTAGAAGACTAGTTAGGTAGCACATAGCAATAAAGAATGATTTTCACTGAATATGACAAATGTTAAGTTTACTTTATTTTCTATTAGTTATAATTATGGAGCCCTCTGGCCTACACACAATTGTGGTGATAAAACTGCTGATTTGAAAGGGCATAACAAAGATGTGTGTAACTTTCATTCCAACATCCAATACATTCATTCCAGTATATACATATCTGTATCCAATATACATCCAATGTTCCTCTGAAAAGGAAAAAAAAAACTGCTTGGTCACTACTGTGTCCATGTTCCCAGTCTATTTGGCGATTTTTTATTACATTAAGAGCTTTTGTCCTATTCCAAGGTTAAAGCTCACTTAATAGCTATGGTTATTGGTTAAACTGGATTTTTGATTGGTCAGAATAGCCATATATTTTCACCTAAATTTGTTTTTAGTTATTTGTTAATCAGATTTTTTTGGGGGGTGGGCCAATGACACAAGTGGCTGGGCGTGGGTTAAAGGCAAGTAAAATTTAACGTATATTTTGCATACTGTGATACTAGTGGCCAAATATATCAGTGTGTTATGCAAAGTGACCATTTGTCATACACACTCAGCACAAACTTCTTTCTCTGTATTTAACCCATTCACCAAGTGAAGCAGCGGGCAGCCAGGAACACAGCGCCCGGGGAGCAGTGTGTGGGGACGGTACCTTACTCAAGGGTACCTCAGAGGTGCCACTAACAGTCCTGGGATTCGAACCCATGACCTTCTGATCGCAGGGGCAACTCCCTAACTTAGGCCACAAGCTGCTGCAAAAGAGTGAGAGTTATCACAAAAGAGCTTTATTCTGGACCCTGGACTTTTGGCTCCATTGGTTTGTTTTGTTTGACTGGGTGTGAAAACTCTTCTTGAGTCTGAGAGTTCCGGTCTTTGGTCCTCCTGAGGTCTGGACTTCACATTAGATGATGTTTGGAACTGTAATGTTGATGCATGGATCAGAATAAACCAAGAAAAAAACCTGCAGTAATGAGTCTCTTTCTCATATGAGCCAAGAACCAGTCATCGATTGGTTTGGGACAAATGTGAAAATCTAAATCTCTTCTGTGCATATTCTCTGTGCATGTGTATACCTGCATGTCATGTGAATTACATGTGTGGTTAGAGGTGCTTGGTGCATCGTGTACTTGTGAACTTCAGCCTCTTTCTGCAACCCTCGAGCAGAGCAATAGTGCAACATCGCTGTGCTTCACTGCTTTTCTCTGAAAAGACGAATAAAATAAGTCATTCTCCCACTCGGCAACCCAGCTGGGTCATCCTTAACGTGTTTACATAATCTGTTTATGTAGTGATAAGCCGAGGTGATGTCAGATTTTCATGCGGAATAAATATTTGCCTGCGGACAGGCAGCTGTTTGTCAGGATGCCATTAAGCTGGCAGGTCTCGTAGCACCTTTTCCGCTGCCGCCGCCTCGGCATTCCCTCGTCTCACAGCATTTGCAATCTCCTGCTCCACCATTATGTGTTCAAATATGGCCGTGGTGCAGGTGGGCTTTCTGAGGCTTGGTAAAAAAAAAAAAAACAGTGTGCTGCTGCAGTTACTGGCTGTTGTTTTCAGCCATGGGTTGCTTCATGCGAGTGTTGCCTTGAAGGAAAGGACCCATTTTTAGAAGGTTTCTGAACACAGCGTTTAATTATTACGA
>JBBPCZ010000042.1:13147479-13164616 GCA_037974445.1 Brycinus macrolepidotus
TGTGTGTGTGTGCGTGTGTGTGTGTGTGTGTGTGTGTGTGTGTGTGTGTGTGTGTGTGTGTGTGTGTGTGTGTGTGCATGCATAGGTACGTGCTATACATGAAACTACTGCTAGAGTTTTTATATTTAAAGTTTTAATGATAGCAAAATGTTTTTGTATTCAAATAATAGCAACAGACTATACAATTTTTCACTTACCCCAGATGTAGTCAAACAGGCAAGACATGTTTGGAGTCAAGTTTAGTTCTGGAGTTATGGGGCTAATGTCACTAAGAAACATGAGAAGTCAATGGTCATCCAAATTTTTTTCATAAACACATTCTCAAAACTTTTCTCAACCCACTCAAACAGCATCTAGCTGTTCATTATGGAGGCACAGACTTGTTGATGTGGTTTAAGAAACAGAAAGTATGACTTACTGTGAACTGTAAAACTGAACAGAATGTATTGTGTAGCTGAATGCTGTGAACAGCCTTTTTATACAAAAGGCTCTGTTTTCGTAACCTGCCTCAGTGGTAGGAGATTGCAGATCTGAAACTAGTTTTTGTCACAATGACCGTCATAAGTGCGAACGTGCCTCCTTGTGACTGCTTTGAGAATACTAGTCCTGGTAGCTGCCTGTAGTCTTTTTTTAAATATATATTTCTAGATTTCTATAGCTCACAGTAAGTTTCACTGTTTCCTAAACCACACTGAAAAGTCTGTGCCACCTTAATGAAGAGCTGTAGCAATTTGAGTGGTTGTGGTGATGCATTTTTATTAACATTTTGAGTGACTATTGACTTTTAGTGTTATAGCACTGTTAGCCTTGTAGCTCCAGCGCCAAACTAAAGACGATAAATTTGGATTTTAAACATGGCTGATTGGCTACATCTGAGGAAATTCTCACCAATATCTGGATGCAGAGGCCATGGCAAGTGTAAACATGCAGGAGGATGATTTGATCTCCACAAATGGATCACAATTATCGCATGCCAGTTGTAATCGGGGTCAGTGTGTACATACTTACCCTATTTTCTAGCCTCGTATTTGCTATAAATAGTCCACATGTTCACCTTTGTCTGATATTGCATTATTTTCCCTCTGTTTTATTTGTTGTTTTTTTGTGGTGCTTTGTTCTGTATTGCAATTATTGTTAAATTCACACCTACATCCCAACACGTTGCCGTCTAATACAGCAAAAAAGGATGCATATTTATTTGCAAATCGATTATAAATCATTATAAAACATTTACACACCTACACACCTACACACCGATTATAAAAACATTTACACACCTACACCTTACCATCATATGCAGGAGAACTGTGGGGTTGGTGGGAGGTTTTAGGCCTGGTGTAGCAGTACTGGTCTGCAGAACATCAGAACCCTCCACGAATACCCCCTCCCTAAACCCTCCCACCTCAAAGACTCCATCCCCAGCCCCTGAGCAAGGTCACAGGCACTGAGTGCGTAATGACTGGGAGCCCGCGCAGGAGCCATTATCTTGCCTTTGCTGCTGGAGCAGCGCAGTGACCTGGCATTCTATCAAATGGAGGAGAAAACTCCAGCCCAGAGATGTAAATCCCTCCTCTGGCTCCCCAGCGAATAGTGCGGCTTGGAGGCACTGACCCGAACGGACGGCTCCACCCAGATCAGAAATGACAGGGCAGGAAAGGTGGACAGGCTCGAGGGGGGGTGGGGGGATGAGGAAAGGGTGTGTAAAAAAGAAATTATGATTAGGGAGAATAAATGAGGTGTCACGCTGAGAAAAATATTACCGTCAAATAGACTTCCACAGCCTGCATTTGACTGACAGCTGGGGCAATGCAGGGCAGTGGCTGTTTCTGTTAGTGTGTGCTGTTTCCCTGAGAGTGTGTGTGGGCGTGTGTGTGTGTGTGTGTTTATGAGTGTGAAAGAGAAGGAGAGACAGAAAGCTATGAAAAAGCAGTCGATGATGCATCTAGCTGAGACTATTACATAGCAAGCTGTATTCTAGATGAAAGGAGTTGGGTCTAACTGATACATATGAGTTGGGCAACAGTACTGGCTGATATTGGGGTCCCACAGATTTATCTGTTTTAATAAAGCACTCAAACATAGTGATATTTACAGTTTTTACACACAAATCATATGTTAGCCACTTTTAAATGTGGTCCTATATCAGACGCATATCTAATTTGTGGCCATGTGTAAATGAGGACAGTTCGTATTACTGTTATCATTCCTGTTCTCGGCACTGCAGCAGCTAACCTGAAGTGTCTGCTGGGAAGAAGTCTTACTCACCTTCTTACCTAATCATGAGCTAATAATGAGAGCTAATAATCAGAGTTAATGATCTTCGCAATGAAGGCTTACGTTATTGTTGCCATTGTTCATGGCATTCACGCATCAAACACATAATAATATTTAATAGGGTCCAGGGCAGAGGATCATTTGCACAGATGTATGTCACTCACACACACACGAATGTGAACCATCAAGCCAAAGATCTGATCTGAGCAAAAAATCGAAACGGAACAGTAAGGCTCCCCTGTATTTTCTGTATAGAAGACAGGAGTCTCCTTTGACCGTTTAAAACAATATTGGCCAATACTGTATATTATTGGATTTTTAGCTCCTTAAAATCACTATCAGTAACAAAATGAAGTGACCAGACCTGTGTCATTTGTTTTTCATTCTCTCTGAGGTTAAGCCTAATAAACAGTACAGACGCACATTGATCTTAGCGATAATCCTAAAAGTAGGATTTTTAGCACTCATGTGAATTCAAAGCCCCAGAAGTAGCTTCTCTCCCCTAACACTCAATATCTCCATTTTTATTGACCTTTTAACACTGCTGTGTACTCTTGTGTCCTGGGAATTAGCGTAGGTGCCAAAGCTGGGCTTGCGTGAAAACAGTAAGCTCAAGGGACTCCTGAGAGCCAGGCCAAATCCTTCCACACTTCAAGGGCCAAATATACCCCTTAGCAATTTAACTCCTTTGATCTTCCTTCAGTATCAATTTGTCTTTGTCTAGCAACGTCTCAGCCCTTCGACAGAAGTTTGCCGCAATGTTTTGGCTGTACAGCCTTCGGCTACCATTTTGCCCCGAAGTATAACAAAAGTTCTGCTAAGAAATGGGTTTAGAAAAAGAATGTTTAGAAATGGGTGAAGGTGATTTGTCTTGCTCAAATATTACCTACTCAAATAAAGTGACTCAAATAACTCCAAATAATTGAACAAAACTGAGAGTCTGCTTTTTCATTAAGTTCTTTGATTTTTTTTTTTTTTTATATATATCTAAGGCTCCATGGGGGCCATCTTTTTGAATCAAAACTTGCAAAGCTTTGTACAGTTTAGCTCTGTAATCCCTGGTTAGAAAATCCAATGCGATCAAACCAAATCGAAACATCCATTTTCATTTTGGGATACATTTCAGTGGATTAATGTCCTCATAACATGATGACTTTTGTGGAGTCTAAAGCATGATTACTTAATTTGATTCCTATCTCAATATTAAGAATATTTGTTTATTGAATGTTATAGAGAAATGATTCTCTAATTCAGTCTGAGGAAGACTAAAATTTCAGTCTAAAGTCTCAGGATTTCATTGAGTTACAGTGGAGTAATATGTTGATGGGATTCAATCCAAGAATGAGTTTTGCTGCTTCTGCGCCCTTTCCTTGCACTATTATTAAATCTCCTATAGCAGCTTGGAGAAGTGCATTAGGAGTGCATTAAAGCACTTCATGACACATTTATGGCATTTCCCTCACTTATGATTTGTGATGTTCCCACATAGGCTTCTACTTGTATAGTTGGAGGTGGGCTAATGGCAAAGGGAGCACTCCGGTGCAGCACGGGCTACTCATGCAGTATGATACATGACTCAGTGAGGAGCATGATGTGTGTCGTTATCGATTGCTCGCTAAGCAATACTTGCAGAGTAATCTGAATTCTCCTTATTTTTTGGAGGCCCAAGCAAAAATGTATAACTTGCTCCCAAAAATATGGCTAAATCTATCTTCAGCATAAGTAACTTAAAAGGGCTTTAAAAAAAGTAACTTAAAGGGGAATTCCACTGATTGTTCTGAACTCTGAATAATGATGTATGTAATGAATGGACATTTGATGTGAAATGAAAATTTGTATATATATATATATATATATATATGAAGATGGAGAATTGTATATAAAACTTACCAATTCTGAGGTCAATACTGCCATTTTATTTACTAAACTGATCAGTGAACCTACATGTGTCCTATGAGCTGTGAGTTTTTCTCTGAAAAAAAAAATATTTTTTTTTCAGAATCAGAAATTTTTATTGATTCCGGAGGAAATTGTTTATGTAATGACTGCAGACACAGAGACAAGAACAATATAAAATATAAAGTCTAAATAAAATCTAAATAAAAAATCTGCTCAATATGAAAATACACTATGCTATATACAGAAAATATATATTTATATATACACACACGCACCCTTCGTTGCTGGGTCATTTGTGTTTATTGTGTGCTGGCTGTCTAGTGCATGTCTTGTTCATTTATGTAGGCAGCTTTTCTACTGAGACAGATTTCTTGTGCATCCAAATAATTCAAACTCTGATACAATATCCATAAATATGCGCTCTGAGATTCTGTGAAATAATGAATTGTGAGGTCTTTTCTAGGGCTGCAAGATACAGACAAAATACCAGATTGCAATTACATTGCTTCCTTGCAATTGAAATATGCAAATCCAAAAAGAAAACATCCTTTACAAAGAACACTCTTCTGAACATCTTAATACACATCACAATTTATGTTTTATTAAAAAAAAATCCTATTCAACTTATTTGTAACCAATACAGTTAGCTTTCTGTCAAATAGCTCCATTTATCTAGAATTGCACACTTCATATTAAACCACTCTGAATGGTTTGGTTTACTTTAATAAATAATTACATAGAAATTTTGAAAGGTTTTAGCATTTCCTCTTTAATAGTGAATGCCAGGATAAGATTGGCTGCGACTGTTTAATAGTACATGAGAGGGATATGTACACAACATATACATTCATTTTTACTATTAGTCAAGTAGGTTTATTGTCACAGTGCACAGTGAAACAAAACAATGTGAACCCAGAATCATGGTGCAAAATAAAGAACAGAAACAGAACACCACAAGATTACAAGCGCAGACAGGACGAAAGAAAACACACACGAGCAACATTACAACAGGACAAGGCAACTTTTAGTTCAGTTGACAGCTACAGTACTAGTTTACAGTACTAGTTACATGTGCAAAAATGCAGATGTAAACAGCAATAAATATAATTGTGCAAATATAGCAGCAACAGGACAGAGACAATATAACAAATACACTTCTATAATAAATAGAGAGGTATTTACAGAGGTAATTGGAGTGTGAGTTGTTTGGTTAAGGGAGAAAGGATCAGTGTGTGTATGCATTGTGTTAGAAGGAAGAGAGGGAAGTTCAGGTGAGGGGTGTGTTGGTTGTGTGTGGGGGCACAGTTTATGTTTCACTTCTGACTGAGGAGTCTGATGGCCTGAGGGAAGAAACTGTTTCCCACTCTGGCAGTAGAGGCCCATATGCTATGGAACCTTTTGCCAGGTGGGCGGAGGGAGGAGGGTGTGTGAGGGATGTGTGTGGTCATCCACAATGCTGGTGGCTTTGCGGATGCAGTATGTGATGTAAATGTCCATAACAGAAGAGAGAAAGACCCCAATGATTTTCTCAGCTGTCCTCACTATCCTTTGTAGGTTCTTGTGATCAAAAATGGAACAATTCCCATACCGAGTTGTGATGCAGCTACAGAGAATACACTCTATTGTCCCTCTGTAGAACATGGTGAGGATTGGGGGGAGGTACACTTTCCTCAGTCTCTGCTGCTGGGCCTTCTTGGCAATGGAGCTGGTGTTGAGGGTCCATGTGAGGTTCCCTGTGGACAGTCTCCATTGAGGAGCCGTTGATGTTCAGTGGAGAGTGATCACGTTGTGCCCTCCTGAAGTCAACAACCATCTACTTTGTTTGTTTTTTACATTCAGAGACAGGTTGTTGGGTCTGCACCAGTCTGTTAACTATTACACCTCCTTTCTGTATGCCCCCTTGTTGTTCCTGCTGATCAAGCCCACCACAGTCGTGTCATCAGCAAACTTGATGATGTGGTTTGAGCTGCGCATTGCTGCACAGTCGTGGGACAGCAGTGTGAAAAGCAGGGGGCTGAGCACACACCCCTGGGGGGGGGCCCTGTGTTCAGCATGGTGGTGCTGGAGATGTTGCTCCCAATCCTGACTGACTGAGGTCTCCCAGTCAGTAAGTCCAGGACCCAGTTACAGAGAAAGGAGTTCAGAACCAGCGGTCTCACCTTCCCAATCAGATGCTGAGGAAAGATGGGGGTGATGGCATCATCCATTGAGCATTTGGGACGATATGCAAACTGCAGGGGGTCCAAAGAGGGGTGCAGCTGTGATTTTATGTGCCTCATGACGAGGCTTTCGAAATACTTCATGATGACGGGTGTGAGTGCGACAGGATAACAGTCATTGAAGCATGACACTGATGACTTCTTTGGCACGGGAAGGATGGTGCTGGGTTTGAAGCACATTGAAACGATTGAAGGTGTCTGTGAGTCTGGTCTGCAGCACACAACCAGGAATGTTGTCTGGTACAGCAGTCTTCCAAGGCTTGACTCTGAGCAAGGTTTTCCTCACATCAGCCATGGTTAGACACAGAACCTGGTTGTTGGGGTGCAGGGTGGTCTTCCTCACTGACATGTTATTTTGGGCTTCAAACTGTGCATAGGAGTGATTCAGTGCATCTGGGAGGGAGGCCTCATCATCACAGGCAGAAGGAGATGTCCTGTGGTTGGTGATGGCCTGGATGCCCTGCCACATGCGGCATATATCCCCAGTGTACTGGAGGTGGCTGTGGATTTTCTGGGCATGTGCGTGCTTTTCTGCTCTGATTGCTCTGGGCAGGTTGGCCCTTGCTGTTCTCAGGGCAGCCTCATCATCTGATTTAATGGCAGTGTGTCAGGTTCTGAGCAGCATGTACACCTCTGCAGTCAATCATGGCTTCTGGTTGAGGCGTGTTGTGATGGTCATGGAGACAGTAACATCAACGATGCACTTACTGATGTAGCCAGTCACTGACTTTGTGCCTAGGGGCCAGATTTTTATCTCCTTCCGAACAGGCTTGGCACATCTGTAGGCTGGGATCAGCATGTCTGGGTGTGCATTTTAGAGCTTGCTGGTGGTTCTGTAAAGTTCGGTCAGCGCGTTGTTAGTGTTAGTGCTGGGTGGGATGTATGTAGCAACTATGAGCATGGTGGTGAATTCCCTCAGTAAATAAAATGGCCTGCATCTAAGAGTCACAAACTCTAGCCACCTCTCATCTTGCCACTCAGTTCCACATTACAGTCCCTGCTACACGTTAGCATTTTGCTCAGCTGTTTCTTAAATGCGGTCACTGAGCCATGTCTCCATAAAAACAAAAACACAGCATTCTTTGAACTCACACTGAGCAGTTTGCTAGAGTCGGGTGTAGTCCAGTTTACTGTCCAGGGAGCAAACATTTGTGTGCAGCATGGATAGGATAGCTGGCCGGCTAGCATTAGGTTTTAGCCTAGCATGGACATCCGCTGGCTTGCTGTGCTTCCGCTTCCTTGTGCCCCGCTTGCAATGTCTTCTTAACCAGGCAGTGACATTGTGCTCTGAGGGCTTGGTCCCCATAACAAGCCAAGGTCACAGAGCTTCAGCAGCAGTCCATCCTCGAGGTAAGTTTCTTGCTTGCTTCTTCTCTGAAGCAGGGTTTTGGATTCCGTGGACATGTTTATTCTCTAATCAAAGGTTGCTGTAAAGTTAAATGAAAACACACTTGTACACCAAAGTATCGGACCCAGAGAGGCTGCTGCAACTTAGCATGCCATCTTGCAAATCGCTATTAATTAATTGATTGATTGATTAACAGAATTGTTTATGTACCGCTTTACAGTATGACTACCCTTATGAATAGTTTATGAATGGTTTCAAATTTGTTAATTAAGTCATAAAAACCTTTAAAGTATAAATAAGGAGATATTACACATGGATTACAGGGTAACAGTGACCTGTTGCTCATCAAAAAGTGAACCTGCACTTATCTATGCTCCATCTATGTTATATCTTCTTATTAATAATTTTAAGGTGTTTATGACTAATTAATAACCATTTCTAAACTCATTTTAAACCATTCTTAAACCCCTAGGATATCCTTAGTGCAAAGTAGTACCAAACTGATACTTAAAGAGATCTTTAAAAATGCATTCGGAGTTCCTATATATGAAAGGTACCTCTCAGTCTAACACTGCACATTCAGAACTAACTGTGATCTGAAGATGATGATCCAAACACACATAATGCAATGCAATATTATTGAGAATATTATTGTCACACTAAGAACATGTAAAACCGTCTAGTTATTTAGATGGATGACTAAAAGTGAAAGATAGCCAGCTGCTCTCTACTGATATTATCGGCTTGGAAGCTTCTGTTGAGCAGTTCAGAGAGAATATCAACTTACACCAACAATGGCCGACAATAGATTGTGGCTAAGACTGACAAGACCTCAGGGAAGCCTTGATGACTTTTGTCAACATATATGCCTCACCCGGGTCCTATACCTGCTGCAGCTTTCTTAAGTAAATGAAGAATTCTGACCTCTAGTAACTGCCCACTCAGCTGTAAATACCTGATTTTGTGGGCACACACACTATTTTTTTCTCTCACAAACATACACAGGTGCACTTTTTTTTTTTTTTTTATAAACTTCCACTTGCCAGTTTATAAGTTAAATCCACCTGCACTCATCATTTATCAGATACACCCAAGGATTATACTGGGATTGGTTATGTGACTGGGCACTGCGGTTTCAGGGTTGCCATGGGTGCACAAATATGCATGTGGAGGAAAAGTGGTGATGTTTGGTCAGTTGGTGAGGTAATCTTTTGTCAAGGGGGGGGCATATAATATTTTTTATGAGGATGCCAAAGGGGTGCTCTTCTCTCACTCTCACTCTTTCTCTCTCTCTCTCACTCTCTCTCTCTCTCTCTCCCTCCCCCTCCCTCGATCGCTTGCTTTCCAAAAAAAAAAAAATTCTGGAAAATAGTTTATAATTTGTGGGTATCAGTGTGCTGCTATAAAGAAAGCATGTTTTAGTCTTTGTTTGAATTATAAAGATATACATTTCTAAACATGTGTGAGTTTCCTGAAAACATCGAAGAGCACAGACCTATGTGTCCTGGACAGCCCCGGCTCAGTTAAACCCCTGGGTACACCTACCATATAGGTGCAAACTTTATAAGTTTAGTTACTCACTGTTGCCCCTCTTTTGCTCGGTAATTTAATGGGCTTAAACATTGCAATATATACTTAGCAGCTATTCAGCAGCTAGAGAACTTTAAACTATTCATGCTCTGGTCAAGTACCTGTGAGTTTGAACATTTGAACATAGCAGCTGCACTTAACATTGTTTGTTTGCTAAATTTTGCTTTTTTATATGACCAGTTGTTTACTTTATTTGTTTTATTTGTTTATTTACTGTTATTTGCTAAATATAAGATTGGGGCAAAAAAACATAAAATAAAGCAGACAATATAATGTCCTGTGCAAAAAAAGAGACAGCATCTTTTTGTTGTTTAAACTCAACAAAGAAATAGAAATGTACAAAATTATTTAGAAAAAAACATATATGTAAGTTTATTCCATGTAAAGTATATGTTGGCTAATCATATGAACGTATGTATTTGAGAAACTGACTGTACATGTAAACGTTCCTTCGTAGTAATCAGTTTCTGCTCTCATATGTGTACCTAATAAACTCCTTCCTGCGCTTTTCATTCTGTTTGAATCTAGAAAATCTTCTCTACTCTGCCTGCTTCTCTAACCCTAGTTGCATAGATTTCATGTTTTTTGGGAAAGGGAGGCCTTATTGTCAACCATTCATTTGTATATGCACACCTGGATACATACAGGTCAGCATATTCATTATTGTGCCTTATTTGTATAGCCAGGTCAAGGGTAATATGAAGATAAATGCAACAATCCCCAAGTGGCTTGAAGTGGAGCATTTTTTGATCTCTCTCAAAGCAATGTCTCTAATCATACAGAGGGCACCAATTGGTCTCCGGCTTCTTCGTCTCCCTATTATTGTGTAGTTTCTCTGAAGACTCTTAAAGCTTTTGGGCATAATGAATACCTCTTGAGCGAGTCGAGATTCTCCTCCATTTACTGTTGATTGTGTCTTCGGAGCAACATATGAAGTGCTGCCAAATGACATGTTGTGTTATATATACGGAGTTGCATGCGTAGAATCCGCCTATGCCTCCTCGAATGCATACCGAGCTCATTTCAAGATAGAGGTTGGCTCTCGTTCGAGTTTATTCAGGCCCAAATCCTTTGACAGGATTACTGTTATTAGAGTGGTGGACAGGCATGCTGTGATTGAGAGCTAATCTACAGTATCGCAGCAGGCAGAGGCACGAGAGAACAAGAGGAATGATGTTTAATCAGAAGCAGGCGCTCGTACCTGCAGGACTGAATTCATGCAGCAAGGCTTTGAGGGTATTTCGAATCAGACAGATCCTCAGTGGTCAGGAACAGCAGAAGGTGTTAAGCGTGGTTACATGCGCATATAGAACAAGCTCTTCCTACTGACTGAACACTTCACCTGGGAGCCAGGGTTGTAAAGACTCCCAGAGGAAGGCAATCCGGAGTTGCTGTTTGTCTATCAGCATTGCACTTCAAGAACTGCATCAACTGGCAGAACTAGACCCTAGTCAGCACCGAAAGATTACCATTCTTTAGGAAAATAGGCCCTGTTTAACATTTTCTGTGACATTTTTGGAGCACAGGCAAATCACAAATTCTAATCACAAATTCAGATTGTACCTTTTTTGACCAGAGAGCAAATACAGCAGTGGCACAGCTGTAGGCTACATCTTAACTACTGTCTAGAAACGCTATGGTGTGTTCACGTGAACAAAAGGCTAAAACATATTTGTGGGTTAACAATGTCTAACTTTAGAGATCACTAATTTCTTAACAGTGCCCAATTCTTATGCTCAGGGCTTAATTAGCACCAGAACAAGTCTGATCTAGATCTGGCACCTACCTAATTGGATATTACCCCTATTTAAACTATTTAAATGGAACTAGTTTATATTAAATACAGCATCATCATAATATTTTTTTTACAAACAACTCTTGGAAACTCTTTATTAAACAGTATTATTATACTGAGGCTGGTCTGCATAATTTAAACAGTATCATTATGTTTACATTTACGTTTACGGCATTTAGCAGACGCTTTTATCCAGAGCGACGTACATCAGTGCTTTAGTAATCCACATCTGTTCTTCATACCTGTAAAGCTAAACTTAAATCAAAATCTGCTTTTGACTAAGTTACTGCTAGCTAAGTTGCACACCTTAATAAACCCTGTCAATGGCGGGAATTCAAATGGACACCTTCTTTTAGATGATGGAAGCATTTTGTCCACTCATAGTAACATTAAGAGGGGCTGCAGTATATACAAGGAGAAGGAATTGTACAGTGTGAGCCACACAGTTGAACACAAACCTTTTTTGTAGTTCAAATAGAAATGTTTTAATTACTGTCCTTGTATTGTGGTCATTTAAATCACGACACTCTCTGCATTATTTCTGAATATGCACAGTTTTATTTTCTTGGCCCTCAAATCAGCACTCAGTGGGCTGCTTCTATTAGCCATAACCTGAACAAGTACCCGGCAACCTGCAAGTAAGCAATAATTCGAATTCACAACCATAAAACCAACTTCAGCACCTGGTGAGTCTGAATATGGACTGGGGTCCTTGAGCTTATTTATCTGATTTGTGTTCCTACACATCTGCAATGGTATGGAGTTTGAAGGTGTTCTTAGTCCACCAAAGCATTACATCGAATCGTCTTCTAAATAAATACTCACTTATGGCTTTTATCAAAACCTTAGAAGACCTGTATCTGTTCTGTATGCTTCTTCAGTTGTGGCTTGTGGCCTGTGCTTAATGTTAGGCTCCACCACTGCTTTCCATCTTGGCAGCTTTGCTTGATGTGACACCATGGCAGGCTTTGTGATGGCCAAGTCAGTGTTTCATCTGGCCTTTCCGAAGGCACTCAGCTCAGCCCACTGGTCTCCATAGCGTACGAAGTGCACAAGGTCGTACAGTGGTCAAGCATTAGAGGTTTGTGGATGACATTTACTTGTTAGAGCGTTGACCCACACCTCACCCTCCATCATTTGACAAGATCCAGTGGATTTGGAGAGACAGTCTCAGGAGAAACACATGACTTACACTTATGAAGGAGTCATGTCCACCTCTGCTATTGTTTGTAGAAACTAAGCCTTGCTTGGCATAGTGAAAAGAGCTATGGCATCTGCAAGTGAAACTTCTTGTATCCGACTGCAATGCTGTTGTGCAAAATCCAGAGATCTTTACAGAAATATGTTCTGTAATTGTGCTCGTTATATATGAATACCCACACATTCTACAAGTCTTTTTATGTGATTATTTAAGATTGAAATTTCTTAAAATGTCACTTCAGACCAAATTAATGGTTAGATTACCCATATTTGAAATGAGGGGTTAATGGCAGATGTGGCAGAAGCATGTCATTAAAACAATTTAATGAAATATGATTCATGCTTGCACTTGAGCAATTCAGTATTTATCCGAGACAATGCTTCTGATGTACTAATCTGCTTTCAGCGGTGAATGTTTGCTATTCATTTGTATTTGTGAAACCCAAGTCTTTGGTACTTTTTAAATAATACAGGCCCAAAGGGAAAATATTCAAATCACTCTTCAATTCACAGAGCCAGTATGGATGCACTGTTGTATTCTGGGAGGTAGGAATGTAGATCATCACTGTCAGGTGATTTCCAAATCTTAACATCATTTATAAAGAAGCAGTGTAGTGTGAAGTAGGCTGAAAGGACTCAACAAACATCACTTTATGCTGCAAATAAAAGACATTCTGGAAGATATGAGAAAGGGAGTTCTATCAAATTTCAGTTTGGAAATTATTGTAGCCATTTCTTCGGCTCTGGGATCCATACTGTGAGCCATTTTCTTGCAATGCAGAAAACCAAAATTTTAGAAATGTCTGGTACTACAAAATTCCTCCAGGAGCACAACAAGGACTAATCCAGAAAGTCACAAAAGAACCAAGGAACTGCAGGCCTCGCTCAGCTCAGGCAAGGTTAGCATTCATGATTCAACCGTTCATGAATGCAACCACCGAGACCGGGGCAAAAAAGACAGGATGACTAGATATACTCTGAACAGGATTTCTATCTACAGGTTTCTGAAGGAATTAAACTATGTGCAAAATCAAAGAAGACAAGCAATTCTGCATAGACTATGAGCTCTAGGGATTCTATTGTTTCTTTCTACATCTGTCAGCATCTAAATACACCCCTCGAAGCCCCTGTGTTTCAGTAATTAAATCTGCAAATCTCTGAATTTCTATGCCAATCATTCAAATTGACTATGACATGTAATCAGTCATACGCTGGGTATTTATTATGGGTAATTATAGTTATGAAGTGTGGTGAGCTTTTTTTCTTAATCTTACATAATTCTAAATGAAATATTTACCCTCAATAATAGGATAAAACAAAAACAGTGCCTGATAAAACACTGTTATGTAAAATTACGCATAAAATTGTAAAGTTTAAAAAATAAGTCTTGAGGTACAAGGACTTTGATCAGGAATACAGGTTTTTACAGGGCTTCTTTGATTTATGTATGCTTTCATTTCTATAAACTTGTCTACATTACACATGAGGGAAAGATGTACAAGGTTTAGGGGCATGATCCCCCACCCCCACCCTCCCCAGCACATACTACGCAGAGCTACAGATACAGCAGAGGGCACTCTTACTCTAGCCATTATACATATTCAAAAGCACTATATTCTAATATATTCTCTTTCTCATTCACATTAAAATCACTGTGACACAGTCAGGGACATCTACAAGCATATATGTGAGTTATAGCAGAAAAGCAGAAAAGGGAAAAATAATGGAATGGATACTGCATCTACAACCCATATAATGGGCAAATAAGGCATAGAAGCTTGTGAGTAGTGTGTCTGTAACAGAATACTACAAAGCTAATCACTGGAAGTTTAAACTAAGTGGGCACTGGTATTCATCTCATTTGCAATATAGATGACTTAAAGGGTCCATATCAGGGAAAAATAAATTTACTTTGCTTTTTCAAAATAAGAGGCTGATGGAATATGTAGACATCATTTATGTTTCAAATCATACTTTTCACTTCCCTGTCCATACGGTCCATTCGGTGCAAAAACAGTCCATTTTGAAATCAGTGTTTTTGTGATGTCACAAGAACCAGCTGATTTACACACACTGATCAGCCATAACATTAAAATCAACTGTATAATATTGTCTAGGTTCCCCTAGCGCTGCCAAAATAGCTCTAATCCATAGAGACATGGACTCCACAAGACCTCTAAAGGCTTCTGAGGTATCTGGCACCAAGACGTTAACAGCAGATCCGTTCAGTCCTTTAAGTTGCTAGGTGGGGCCTCCATGAATTGGACTTAGGTTAAACTATGGGGAATTTGGAGGTCAAGTGAACACCTTAAAGTCATTGTCATGTTCCTCAAACCATTTTTGAACAATTTTTGCAGTGTGGCGTTATTATTTTGGCTTATGTATTATTATTCTGCAGATAAAGGTCACTGCCATTAAGGAAGAGCATTGCCATGAAGGGGTGCACTTGGTCTGCATCAGTGTTTAGGTAGGTGGTACGTGTCAAAGCAACTTCCACACGTTCTGGACCTAAGGTTTCTCAGGAACATTGCCAGAGCATCAAACTGCTCCCGCCAGCTTGCCATCTTCCCATAATTCATCTTTGTGCCATCTCTTTCCTAGGTAAACAACACACATGCACCAGTCATCCAGATGATGTAAAAATGATTCACCAGTCTAGTCCAGCTTCTTCTATTGGTCCATGCTTTGATGCCCATTGTAGGTGTTTTTGATGGTGGACAGGGGTCAGGGGTCTGTTCTCTCCATATGCAGCAAACTCCCAGGCACTGTGTGTTAACCAGTATTAACTTTTTAAGTCTGCAGCAGCTCTTCTGTGGGATTAGACTTTCACTCCCCTCAAGCATCAATGGACCTTGGGTGTCCGTGACTCAGTTGCTGGTTCACTGGTTCACTTCCCTATACCACTTTTGATGGGGACTGCCCACTGTATAACAGGAACACCTCACAAGACCTGCTGTTTTGGAAATGCTCCGACCCAGTCATCCCAGTTTGGCCCTTGTCAAAATCAATCAGATCTCAGATACATATACTTGCCCATTTTTCCTGCCTCAAAATGTGACTTGCTGTCCAAGATATATTACCCTTTGCCAGCTGTCACTGTAATGAGATCACTTATTCACTTCACCCATTTGTGGTTTTAAAGTTGTGGCCGATCAGTGTATATCCTCCTGTTTGGGCTGCAAAAGTTTGAACCTGGAGGTTCATGTTGAAGTTAGAAGCAATGTTTCAGCCTGGGCTTCACAGCACAAGATAGTCAGTCAGAATAGAAATCATTAGATCAGTTCCATATATCAGCTTTAAAAACATAGTTATTAAAACAGCCTGTTTAATGTTAAAGCATGGTTGAGAAATGTTCGTTTGAAAATAAATTTTGACCATGTTCTCGTATGTAAAACCACACAAACATTACCAGTCTGTTGGTAGTGGGGGGTGGGGGAATATGGGCTCTTTAAAGTGTAACGTTTAGTGGAAAGTTATGCTAAAAAGTTAGGGCTGCACAATATATTGCTTGCTAACAGTGATTGTGATACTGGCCTGGGCCCCAAGCAATCACAACTTCATTTACAGTTTGCTGTGAGTATCTTCGCCGGCCACATTTACAGATGATTTTTTTTCTGGGTGTTTTTTTGTGTCATGTAACAATACAATTGCATTATGGTATTTGTCCATATGATACAGCCCTATCATGTTCGCACATTTATAAAAACCTTTTTTCAAACCATTAACAGCATATATCCAGTATGTACTGGAAAAGCTGGGGGTTCTACCTGCTTGCAACACCTCTGGAGAGTGCATGTTCTCTGCAGACTGTTATGCCATTTCACTGGATGGCTGTAAGCCAGCTTATCTGTCCCTTTCCTCTCCTAAAAGGAGCTTGGGGAGCAATATGCCAGCTAGTCACTTCGAACCTGTGGCAGAAATACGCATTTACCATTCGTTATCATCTGCATGTAGATACAGTAATCGGTGCTACCATGGTGCTGGCCCAAATATTTTACTGTGGTGTGGGAAAACAGCTCACAATTGTCCTTGTGATTGAGAATATTTTTTGATTAGTTGTGCATGTTAACCAGAGACTTGAAATAAGCAAAACTTTATAACAGTGTAATTGAATGACTAATTTAAATGAAAATAAACAAATAAACAAAAACAGTACCAGACTTGGGGCTTGATTATGGTAAAGGACCCTACTGTCATCAGTAAGATAACGGCACCAAGCTGATCTTTATGGAATCACTAAATCATAGACAATACACAGAATATTCTCAATTGAAATTATAGTGTTTATAGAAACTCTATTATACAACAAATAGTTGCAATTCTAAAATCTGATTGGCTAAGTGTAACAAACAGTTTGAGAGAGTAGTTTATTGTATGAAAAGGGCAGACACAACACAGATAATCTAAACTCGAAATCCTAAAACAAGCATAGGATCAAATAGAAATGCACAGGAGTAGAAAATAGAAAAATATAGTCCAAAAAACAAGAATAAATCATAATACCAGAAACAACAGCATTAAAGGCAGAGGCTGGAATCATAGTCAACAGAACACTCGGTATGCAACTTGGTTGGCAATACTTCGCAAAGTCCGAAAGAAACTCTGGTTCCTTAAATCTATTGGCCAACTGGAAATGGTGTTTATTTCCAATTATGTTGTATTGAGGGACCTTAGTGGTGAGAAGGGTGAACGGCACCTGCATTTGTCACGCTAAGCCATGTTTGATGCTGCGAAAACATATGACTGTACACTTGAAAAAAGAAACACTGACTTTAATTAAGTGTATTTTGACGATAGGCTCCACAAAAACGT
>JBBPCZ010000042.1:13164716-13176311 GCA_037974445.1 Brycinus macrolepidotus
TCCATGGACCAGGATGCAACATACAATAACATATGGTGCGACAGAAGCAATACAATAAATAGACATTACAATAACATGCTTACATTTTTAAACAAATAAATGCTTCTTAGCTAAATATGTAGCTGTACATATTTTCTGAGATGCTAATACATTAGGCCAGACAATACCCCTCAACCGTGGTCAAATCACTTGAATTGCATTTTAACCACTTTCAAATGACCTATATTTGCCCACTTCCCACCAATGTATGGTCATTTTCTGTAGCATTTGCACTTTTTCAAACTGCTGACCACAGTGCACTGCACGTCCAGCCGTATTCAGAGAACAACCTTATTTCGGTACGCACAAGTGTAAACAGCTGGAGTTTTGCTACACATTGGAGAAGGTTGTCAAGGGGGATTTTGGGTAGCACATTTTACAGCAAGGACTGTCAGTGCTGACATCTCATATTCAAAAGGCCATCTTTTTGAAGGCACACTCCTACTGATAATCACTGAAGGTGATACACAGTTTTCTACATTAGCTTTTTTTTTCAATATCTGTTCCTAAATTTTAGTACTTCAGAGTCCATATTAAGATGTCTCTGAATAAAGGGAAAAGGATGAAACTATTTTGATCATACTATATCTCATCATTCATCATGCTGCGCAACTCGTTCACAGCGTTCACTTTTGGGGCGTGGCAAACAGCACCTCGAGAATCGACGACCTCTTGAGAGGCTATAGCTGTGGTGGAAAAGAATACAGAGGCAAAACAGGAGTAATATCACAAACAAAAATATTGATTGTCTTTGTGGCTTTGTGTTTGCACGAATGCAATTGGGCATCGGCAAAATGTCTGCGCCACGGAGAACACGTCTTGCTCTTGATCTAATTTCACTTGTGCCTCGAAATGAAAGAAAAGTGCCGTAATTTGCTCATATTTCTGTATACATGAATCTTGACGCTCTTCAAAGCACACAAAAATACCATCAGATGAAGACTGGGGCGCCGCGAAAAAATAAAGCCATTTTCACACAATGAAGTCATTTTGCGACCGAGGCCTTGAGACCGAAAAAACCAGGCCAATTTTCTTTCGCTGGAGAATACAGAAGAAAAGAATATTGTTTCAGGCGCATCTCTTGTTGACTATTCAAGGCTCCGGGAGGCTTTGAGACGACGCTGAAACGCTGTTGTCCGAGCGCAGGTCGTCTGCACTGCACTTGAGGTAATTATGTTGGATGCATTTGAAGGTGGATACCTGACAGCTGTCTGCCTAGCCTCTCTTTGATCGTCGCTGATGGCAGGGGTCATGCCTCAGAATGCTTTTTTGCTGCCTGAAATATGGCATATACAGAAAGCTCACATCTTTTTAATGAAATGAAATATATGAAGAGACAATTTTCTAATTTGGCAGATTAGCTGAACAGGGGAAGGTCTAAGTCAATATGCATTTGCGTAGAGCCATGTTTTGATCTCCTGAGGAGAAAACCCATTGAAATTTGATGGAATGTGTTAGTAGCAGCAGTTCACGAGAGGGTTAGGGGTTTTGTGTGAATGGAGAGCTTATTTGTTGTTGAAAAATCAAAGGGAGGTGAGTATGGCTTGGCAACACAGACTGCTGTAGGTGGAGAGTATCCAAATAATGCTTTTATCAGGGACTCATTTGTTTTATATGCTGATCATAATGCACAGTTTCATAATTCCATGGTAGGGTTTAAACAAGACAATCCAAAAGCATATGTTTCATTGTTTACAATGAATTCTACATTTTTTAAAAATTTCTGCTTAATTCAATCACTGAGATATAAGTAAAGTCATACAGAGAATTTTAACCTTTCTGAATTTAAGCTTAATTATGGTATCTTCATATTTATGACTCAGCACTATCAGGGAATATGTTTAGTTTTGCTTCTTCTGGCAATGTGTATTGCTATATAGCTGTGTAGAGCCACATCACACTGTGTCCAGCCTGCTCATTTCTTGTTGCTCTAGAACCCATTTTGAAGCAAGTACTGGTTTTATAAAGTCTGATATCAAATGTTTTGAATGTTCTGTTTTGGTAAAACAGATATGAATCTGACAAAAATGGGGAGTGTTGGTGGTGATTATGTTGTCTTGGAATGCACTGCATGTAGCTCTGATTTTCAAATCTTATTTCAAACTCATCTAATAAAAAATGTCTCGGGCATCAGATAGCATACGTGTTTCTGTAAAAGGACTTTAAAGGGGCTGTTAAAAGCCTTTAGACATCTGGTTCCTATCACTAGCACTGTGAACGATTCTGACTTGGTAACTTTCTCTAGAATGGATCACTCTGACTCTGAAGATTTAAATTGTTTACATCCTAATTACTGAATTATTGAATTATGCCAAAGTTTAAAAAAATCTATTGAATTCCTCTTTAAGCATCAATACAATGCTCCATGCTAATCACACTCTTTCAGTCATTATTAATAAGGTACAAATAATAACTGATTCAGCCTGACATACTCAGTTTTTATTGAGTTCTGTACATCTTTATGCATTCCTCCTAACCTTGGTTAATCTATTTACAGTTCAACTTTAATGAAGAAACAGGATGTAGCTTTGAATTATGCATCAATTACTAATGGATGCTTTAAGCAATGCACCAACGTATATGTTGCTCTCAATAACTTGTCCATGAAAAATAAATGAAAGCTCATTAGAACAAAACATCAGTGCGTTCAAGAGGAAAATGAGATAAGGCATGAAACTAATAAAACCTCTCAAGCACGTCCCTGTTCTTACCTCAGATTTATTAGCATATGACTGTTTTCAATCATTGACTTAGATTGTGATTAACTCTAGTAGGAGTCTATTCTTACAGCCCTACCACCAAAAGGGCAGTGGGCGTGTTTTCAATTACGCTCTTCAACTGCTGCTAATTAGGCTTACATTAATCAATACTACTATCAATAATGTGATGAGGTCTTTTATCCAGGCGCAGGATTTATTTGAAGGGTGAATTTTAAGACCTGCTGGGGTATTTGACTCTAACGTCAAGGGTCATCAGATGGGTCAAGAGAGCACAAAATAGTAAATCTGTGGTGAAAGTACAATAGACTGCAGCTTATTACTTTGCTTGGACTGAACGACCTCGACTCCACGACAGTGTTTATGCACAAGGAGTGATAGCAGGTGGGTTATAATGTACCCTAGTAATGTAAAATTTTGTATAAAAGTTGTATGGAAGTTTACAAGTCTACTAGGTATTTACAATCATAATCACTGAATAATTAATCAGTGATTTAGGTTGCTAAAGGGCTTGTATTCTACATTTTTTTTATAATGTTGGGGTGGTTTCCTGCACCATCATACCATGACAACAATCATAATTCCTTTCCACCTGACCATTTGTTCTCTATATTCCGTAGATTTAAATAGGCTGTTACTGTGCCTTTAAGACTGATACATGTTCTGGTCTGAATGACCTGGCTGCCCTGTATTGTCCCTCTTTCAAAAAGCAGTCTGGGCTGAAACACTCCTTATAATTTCATCATGAATGGGCCGGGCTTAATTGATGTCGGCTCTTGTCAATACACTGGTTTTTGTGACATCACAAAAACAACAGGCTGTTCTTTCAGCTTAATTTCCATACATGGACAGTATGGACTGGGAAGTGAACATATATATCAGAATCAGGATCAGAATCAGAAAGCTTTAACAACTGGTTAGGAGTATGATATTGCACGTAATAGAGAATATTGACATAAACAGTCATATTTCACATGGTAAGACTATTTTAGTTTATAATAAGACTAGTTTATAATAAGATATTACACATAATGATAATGTTTTAGCACCCGATAAGAAAATGACATGATTTTGCACATGGTCGACTTTGCACATAATACGATATAAATGCACATAATGATAATGATTTAAACCCAATTCGAAATTGCACAACAAAGTAGCATCACGTTATTTCACAGATTAATGTGTGAATGTGTGACAGAGGGAGGAGTGATAGAGTCTGAAGACAATGTTCTCCTTTCAGCCAGAGTTTTCATGTTGTTAAGTTCCTCACCCACCACTGAGCCAGCTTTCTTGATCAGTCTCTTAGTGTCTGCCACTTCCATGCTGCCACCCCAGCACACCACAGCATAGAAAATGCTGCTGCCCACTACAGACTCATAGAACATCCACGACATGCAGACTCTAATTTGGGGTCTACATAGAAAGTACAGCCTACTTTAACCACTCTTGTTTGTGGCCTGAGAGCTCTTTGACCAGTGCAGCTTGTTGTCCATGTGCACAACCAACGTATTTGTAGTCCTGAATATCCAATCTCCTTATGGACAGGGGAGTGACAGGAGACCATGATCTTCTCAGGAATATATTTGATTAGTGTCAGTCAATAGTATTTGATTAGTACCGGTGTTTGGTGTAAGAAAACTAAAAGTAGTAACACATTTAATTTCATCTTAATCGTTACATACAATCAAACCAACATCTATGGTTTGTTTCAAAGGTTCCTTTTGTAAAACATAATAATGAAGTGCAATCTGCCAACCTAGACTGAGCCGTTCTATTCCAAGAAGCTCAGAGCCTCCAAGCTGATATAGCTGTCTGCATCCAATCTCTACCACGTTCAATATCTTTGGGTTTGGTGATACCCACTATTCCCAGCGGCCGGACAGACCCAGACACAGTTTGTGTATCCCTGTCAGCAGAGCTTTAACATGCTCCAGCTCAAGCGGCCAGTCCAGGCTACAGGTAGAGCCTCCGTGGTGGCTTTATGACGGATAGCCGTGACTCCTCTCTCGGCTGGAGTCAGTAAACCTGCTGCCCGGCTCTCTGGGGAGGCTGCCCAGCCTGGCTCTAATGCAGCGACTGAGAAGTTGCATTCACGGTCCTGTAACCAGATCACTGCTCAAGCCTGTGCTAAAAAGCTAACAGTCTGGACTCGGAAGGCGTCTGTGGTCAGGCTCCCCCTACCCCTCTCTTATCTCAGTTTCCTCCGCCGGCCAAACAAGGGTGAAACTGCCTTTATTTAAAGTGAGATAAATGAGTGGCATGGGCAGCAATGAGATTTCAGTAGAGTTCAGTTTTTGTTTAATATGATATCAATAGACAAGTACTGTGAATGCCTTGTTCATTGTTTATCCCCGCAGGAAAAGAATAAAAAGTGATATTTGATATTGGTGAAGACAACACAATTAAAAAAAAAATGAATAAAGGAGGTTGTTTGATTTACAGACAGAAAATTTTATGTTGAACTAACAAAGTCCATACATGCTGACTCTATTTGACCGACTGGAAATGCCGCAGCACCATTAAATTCAGTCCATGTGAAAAATGGCATTTGCATTACTAAAGAGCAACTGTAATACTTGTCCCAGCATGGACATTGTTACGACTACCTTTATTATGCCCGTTTGATCAGCTTTTTAGACTGGTACATGGATCTGAATTGTTATGTAGTATATGGTGACTATACAACTAACTAAAAACAATACAATATATCTATTCAGGCACATTTGTTTTTCTTAGTTAATTTACTACCAGAGCATATATCCACTTCAGACCTATGCACATCATGTCTTTTGACTTTGTACATAAATATAAACAAAATAGTGTTTATTTGTAAGCCCAAAGACTTTTAGAAATGAAATTATTTGGGAAAAAAGTGTTCAGACACTGTATTTTTCAGGCCCACCTGGTGTCATTAAAAATGACATTTTTGGGGTGAGTTTATGAGTAGCAATTTTGGTGAAGGTGAAGGAGCTTCATAAAGTTCTGAGGGAAATTATTCAATATCACTTAAATGGAAAAAGCTATAGAACCTGAGGGAAGACCTTAAACATCCTTGTCGGTACAATGGGCTCAATATGTGAGTGGAAAAATAACTGAAGGGGTGTCCAAACTTAACCAGAAAAGCCTGGTCTGACTGTCATTCCAGGAAAGCAGGATTCTTGTTTAATTGGTTGGTGTCAGTCATCATACAATTGATCATGTGTGTGCCTAGTTCATGGAACCACAAGTAATCCCTGGACAGGTGCACCACACAAGATTACACAGTGTGCTTTCCCGACTAGTGATAAGGAAAGTAAGAGAGGAGCCAGAAGTCACTTGAAAAGAGTTTTTGAATATGCAGAGCAGATCTGGTCAGACAAGGTCCCATTATGCTTGTGATCCCATGCTTTATTTAAGGTTTGTAAAACTGTTTTAGCATATTACCGGTCTGAGCACCTTCACTACTCACAGGTAAACATCACAGTGCAATCCTTCCATACTGGATTTGCTATCTAGAGTACCATACAGTCCAAAAATCTAAAATCTAAAATCTAATAATATTTAGGGTAAACCAAATATATGATGGCCATTAAGATATGACTACAAAGAAAATTAATTGATCAGTTAATTAATTAAGTAATTAATTAATTAAACAAACAAACAGAATTCCAGATATTTCACATACATACATACATACATACATGTCATGAAAATTTCACAAACCCTGATAAAAGGTTAGAAAACTTCTGTGCTATTACATTTTTATATATTACATTTTTATGCACATGCTTAATTGTGCTTAATGTCTGTGTTGGCTCCCTTTAATCAAATTGAATTATTAATCATCAATATATATATATCATGAAAATTTGATACATCATATATATCACAAAATATATATACATATATGGAGCCTAGCACTAGATAGTGAAAGGTAAATACAGTAAATAATGACTATTTAACTGACTAAAAATAAAAAGATTTATACTGTATCCATATAATGAGACGGTGGGACGGCAATGATAGAAATGTTTAGATTAAGCAGTTTTGAAAATAGTATAATTACTTGAGTTTGCAATGAAATTACTGCAAATGCCTTATCTAGTGCACATGTAATAAGAATAAATAGCAAGAAAATATAAAAAACTGCATACATTTTAAAACTTTTACATTGTTTTATTCAAAGTATTTATTTGAGTCGAGCTGGAAGCGCAACAAAAGAAATGTTGAGATTAAGGATTTACTCATCAGCTTCAGAAATAGAAAGCCTTACGTAATTGCTCGTAATAACCAAGTAAGCCATGGAATTACACCGAAAGTTCAATAATGTTAAACAAGAATGTCCACAAACAGAATTTATGTCTGACATTGCAATGTCATTGGAATACATGTTCCATCATCCATTTATAGCACAGCTTGGTAGGATCAACAATGTCTGTATGGCTTTCATATATTAACATGTTTTTCCTGTGATGGAGGGAACCGACTCCCTGGGTAGATGCTGTCCTGCAGCCTAAAGGAAAGAAGAAGACACTCTTAGTGCAAGGCAGAGGCCAGATTCACAACATGGTATTGATATTCACCCCTTCCATTCTCCTGGCGAGGATATGGTTTCAGTAGCCTCCAAGGTTGGCGCCAAGCACCGTCTTCTATGGACCACAAACCAGAATTAATTGCAAATCAATCGAACAAAGTACAACGGATCAGTAAACCAATTAGTAATTTTAGCTGGTCATTCTTGGTTTTTAAATGATTTTACAACACATTTTTCTGTATTTTCAACAAAAAACACTTTTTTCTTTTATGGTATGTGAATATATATATATAATATTTCACATTTGAAGAGAACCATACAGACTGTGGATAGAGAACGGATGTTTTCTGTGGACACTAAATAAACAAAAAAGAAAAAGAAAAAATGTTATAATTGAAAAAAATGCTTGATAGTACAAGACTAAGATATATATTCATGCATACATAAATATAAATATATATATAAATACTTTTGTGTTAAGGTTGAAAATTCTCATTAATTATTTTAATATTAAAAAAAAAATAATAATAAAAAAATGCAGGAGAGATAATGACTGGCTCAGCTAATACCATGATGCACCATCTTGAGGCATAAGATCTTTTAATGTATTCTCCGGCTGTGCCTAAAAGGAGGAAAGAGGGAGTTGAATAGATCCATTAATTTAATTGAAGCAGGCCCCGACAAGAGATAAAACATCTCCCACATCTCTCCAGGCTGCTGCTGGCTTTATAGTAAACAACCAATGATCCATAAACAAAAAAACGCGAGAGCCAGAGACCCACTCTATAGAGACTTCAAGGCCACAAAAATATGACACAGGCAGAGGAGAATGGACACTGAAGAGCCCCCTCTTCCCTTCTCTCCCAAGCCCTATGTGTGCATTCAGCTTGGATGGGGCTCATTGTACCGCTGCTTTGGGATTTTGATGTTGATAATTCTATTCCTGGTCCCAATGCTGGTGGTTGTCAAAGAGAAACCTGCAAGTGCAGAAAATAACTAGTGATTCCTTTTTTTCTTCCTTTTTAAAAAAAAAAAAGAGAGAGAGACAGCAGTGGCGAGTCCATTTCAAGAATCCTCAAGTGATTCTTTTAGGCTAATGTTTGAGAAAAACAGTACAGAGATTTTTTTTTTTTTTTACCGCTGAAAATGCTCTTTCCTTTAAATTCTATTTTAATCAGTGCACCTTAAATGAGAAAAAAATGGAGAACATAAAAAAAATGCATTTTTATGGTTTGTAAGAGATGCAATAGTTCAAAAAGGGAAGGGGGTTGCACTAGTGCTGCACTAGAACATTGTTTAATATATATTGTTTAGTTGAGACTGGCCTTCTCAATACTGTTGGAGGAAGCTGCAATATGCAAATCACAAGTCACTACATTTTTCTTTGATGTGCGCATCCTGACCAACCTTATATGATCTGGCAAAAATCAAAAATATTTAAACCTTAGTCACATCACACGTCACTAATGTGTTTTCAGTATACCTTACCATAATCAAATGTTTCATCTATATTGTGCCGCTCCAACCACAGTATTGCACTACTGCCTCTAATTCTTCTGATAAAGTGACCCTTTGTGTTACTAGACAATTAGCTTCATCTTAATCGAGTAACCATGTGGAAAATAACCAGGGTAAATATTTAAACCCGGGTAAATGTTACTGTCACATGCAAATCACAAGCTGTGTTTACAGAAACAAACACAGCATGTGAGTTGAAGCATGAAAGTTTGTCAAATAAAACTACATAACCGCATAGTTCAGTAAATTTGTGGCTGTGGTATTGTGTTATCTTTAATTTGGCCAAAAATGTGTAACTGATCTAGTAAAAAAAAAAATGCAAGTGTCCCATGAACTTTACTGCTTATACAGTGTTTATTCACTTAGTTTGATGTCTTTTGGTCAGAGGCCATTTTGCCTGATGTCTAATTGTTTGAGGACTGAGACTGTGACCTTTTTTCCACCATCAGACTTGAAGCCATTATTTTATGTCTGAAACTCAACAAGCTCTGAAGATGTCCTGAAACAAACACTAGACCATAGACAACTTTTTATACAGATATGATATCCACCTGCTGCAAAGGCGCTCAGAAGCCCCGCCCCCAGTGTAATGCAGTTCCTGAACAAGCTTATATTTGCCAGATACAACAAATTATGTATTCATGTAGAATATTACATAATGTTTCCAGGTTCCATTACACTGGAATCTTAGTGCATCACTATAATTTCCATTAAATAAACACATTTTACCATCACTGGGTGATGTTACTGCGGTAACTTGGTTAACAGTCAACAGGCACAGGTATTCAGTCCCACAAAAATATTACAGTACCAATTACTAAACTACTTATTGCATCCCACCGTATCGACCACAGCACTTACGTCCTTCTATATGCTACTTCTACTATAAGCTACTGCTCAGTCACTGAGCAGATCTTGAAGAAATGGAGTGTGCTATAATACAATAAATTGTCATTCTTTACAACATGCTTAGTTTAAGTAGTAATTATTATTTCACAGTCAGTTATTTTAATTCTTGCAGCTGATTTAAGCAATATTGCTTAAATCAGCTGTTGGTATCAGATATGGCAAATGGAGATTTGGAACCTCATTCAAATTGTGAAAATAAGCACACATCCTCTGCAGCAGTGGTCTTAAGCTGAACTGTAGATCTTTAAATGCAGGGCTGGTGACCATTTCTTAAATATGACAATTTTTATGCACAATTTCTATTTATTTGCTAAGTTTAACATATTAAAGGGGATATATATATATAATATATTCTGCATATATATATATATATATATATAGAGAGAGAGAGAGAGAGAGTGAAAGACAGAATATTATCATTATCACACTTAGCTCTAATGTCACATATGTTGTGATATGTGCAAGTCACTCTTAAATTTATTCATTTATTTTATTTATTTTGAGCCAGTGTATTTTGTTCTATTTTTTAGACAATGATTTGTGATGAAAAAAAGGCATTTGATGAAGCAGGCCACAGAGCTTCATGCAGTTCACCTCTCATACCGTTACAGCATTATCTGGATGGGATTGGATTTCTGTGGAAGTGCTAGCCTAAGGGAAAACAGTGATGTGTGAATAGGCACTGCTAGGCTTTCTGAAAGAAAAGCGCTGAGAAATCTGAGCTACTCGGCTATGGGCTCAGCTGAGCTACATACTGGTCCGCAAACTTAGCCTGTTAATTGAGAAGAGTTTGGCTTTCTGGGTGAAAAGATAGGCTAATATCAATAATGTCGGCATCAAGAACTTTTAACCGTTATGTGAGGATACCAGAGCTCTGCGGTCAAAATTAATCCAAGAAATGGAGTCATCAGTGCTTTGCTGAAAGGTATCATCTGTTGCAAAGAGCCTCGATTAGGTTTTCCCTATCCATTAGACCTGCGCAATATATTGTTGGCTAATTGGTACTGGAATACTGGCCCTTGCGATACTGATATCACAGAAGGCTGCAATATACAGATGAGCCCTCAAACCAGTCACAATGTAGTTTCTGTGTGCTGTAACCAACCACAGTTCGAGATGAGTGTTTCTGCAGTGAGGCTGATTTTGATCATTATATTGATTCATAATTATGTTTGTATATATACACTCACCGGCCACTTTATTAGGTACACCTTGCTAGTACCGGCTTGGACCTCCTTCTTCCTTCAGAACTGCCTTAATTCTTTGTGGCACATATTCAACAGGGTGTTGGAAACATTCCTCAGAGAGTTTGGACATGATAGCATCACACAGTTGCTGCAGATTCGTCGGCTGCACATCCATGATCTGAATCTCCCGTTCCACCACATCCCAAAGGTGCTCTATTGGATTGAGATCTCGTGACTGTAGAGGCCACTGGAGTACAGTGAACTCATTGTCATGTTCAAGAAACCAGTTTGAGATGATTTGAGCTTTGTGACGTGGTGCTTTATCCTGCTGGAAGTAGCCGTCAGAAGATGGTACACTGTGGTCATACAGGAATGGACATGGTCAGCAACAATATTCAGGTAGGCTGTGGCGTTTAAACGATGCTCAACTGGTACTAAGGGGCCTAAAGTGTGCCAAGAAAATATCCCCCACACCATTACACCACCACCACCAGCCTGAACCATTGATACAAGGCAGGATGGATCTATGCTTTCATGTTTACGGCAAATTTTGACCCTACCATCTGAATGTCTCAGCTGAAATCGAACCTCATCAGACCAGGTTTTTCCAACCTTGCATTGTCCAATTTTGGTGTAGCCTCAGTTTCCTGTTCTTAGCTGACAGGAGTGGCACCCGGTGTGGTCTTCTGCTGCTGTAGCCCATCTGCTT
>JBBPCZ010000042.1:13176411-13188445 GCA_037974445.1 Brycinus macrolepidotus
GTTTGAACGTCAGCAACTTGTCTTCATCATGTCTAGATGCCTAAATGCATTGAGTTGCTGCCATGTGATTGACTGATTAGCTATTTGTGTTAACATGCAATTGAACAGGTGTACCTAATAAAGTGGCCGGGGAGTGTGTGTGTATATATATATATATATATATATATATAAAGTTGAAACAGCCATCCAAAACCCAGTCCAATCCATGTTTAACCCCATGGAGATGGGGTCATATCTTGGGCAGTATTTGCTCTGTTTTTGAGGTTTTTTTGCCATGCTATGAGGCAAGACAACTGATGATGGAGCAACGTACACAGACAAACATGTACATACACACTGACCACTCTTCCTCACACACAAACTCACACACACACACACACTAAGTTGCACATTAACTTGCACATTAATTGATCTGAATGATAACCTAACTGTTTTATTCCTCTTTGGTAAAAGACAAGAAAATATACTGATCAGCCATAACATTAAAACCACCTGTCTAATACTGTGAAGGTCCCCCTAATGCCACCAGAAAAGCTTTGGCTTATCAAGGCATGGACTCCACAAGACCTCTGAAGGTGTGCTAGGTTATTTGGCATCAAGTTGTGAAGCTGGGATTCCATGGATTGGACTAGTTTGTAGAGTACATCCAGCAGATCGGATTGTAATCTGGGGAATTTGGAGGCAAACTCTACACCTTGAATTCTTTGAAGTCATGTTCCTCAAACCATTTCTGAACAATTTTTGCAGTGCAACAGGGTGCTTTATCCTGTCGAAAGAGGCCACTACCATTAGGGAATACTGTTGCTATGAAGGTGTGTACTTGGTCTGCAACACTGTTTATGCATCAAAGTAACATCCACATGAATGGTCCAAAGCTTCCCAGCAGATCATTGCACAGGGCATCACACTGCATATACCCAACCCCCCATCTTCCTTCTTCCCATTGTGCATTCTTGTGCTATCTGTTCTCCAGGTAAGCGTCACACACACACACACACACACACACACACACACACACCTGTCCACATGGTGTAAAAAATGTGATTCATCAGACCAGACCATCTTCTTTCATTGCTTCATGGTCCAGATCTGACGTTGACATGCCCACTGTAGGCTTTTTCAGAGGCGGACATGGGTCAGCATGGGCAGTCTAGTCTGAAGCCACACAGCCCCATACACAGCAAATTGCAATCCACTCTGTTCTGACACTTTTCCTCCATAGTTAGCTTGAACATTTTCGGCAATTTGTGCTGCAAGAGCTCTTCAGTGGGAATCATTACTCTGTGTGCGTATCAATGAGTCTTTGGCGCCCAAGACTCTGTTATGACTCACCAGTCATTCATTCTTGGATCACTTTTGGTAATTGCCAACCACTGCCTACTGGGAACTCCTCACAAGACCTGCTGCTTTGGAAATGCTCTTACTTTACAGTTTTGCCCTTTACAGAATCGCTCAGATCCTTACACTTGCCGTTTTTCCTGCTTCGAACACGTCAACTTTATGAACTGACTGGTCACTTGCTGTATTGTGATACAAAAAATCTGCTTAAAAAGAAAGAAGAAAATGCTGAAGGTGTTTTAGCAGCCCCTTTTGTGTTTACAAATGCCTCGTCGTCATCTTCTTGGCTGGGAATTCTCAGAAATGATACAGAAGGCCTGAAAAAGGAGCCCTTTAAGTGCGTAATGGTATCACCTCCAGATCATTTGCCCCCTCAGACTCTAGCTGTATGCCTAAAAGTAACTTTAGAATACAGCAGTGAATCAATAGTGAAATTATCTGTTATGCCTCCCTATTCTTATCTTACATTATCTACAGAATAGGCTCCTGTTTTAGGTGCAATTTGCAGAACAAATGGCTGTCCTATAAAGAGATGGAGTAGCAGGGATTAGAATGTTGTTTTAGTGGTCAGCACTAAGTAGTTCATATATCCCTGTTAAGTGGTCTGAAAAAAAGACACAGTGCAGTCTCTCCACCACAGACCGTTTCATCACATGGACACCCGTACCACCCCTCTGGTCATTCTAACCTTTTGAGCTATAGCACATTTTTAGGCGAGACTAAAAACAGTACCAGATTACAGTTTCCCCTCCGGTGTCTCTGAGGCAGCAATATGCCTAATACTGAACTTGAAACAGAAACCTGCACTTTCAAGGTCATTTTCACTACTGATGGTGACGAGTCTTTGATAAAGTCTTATTGTGGATACCATACCATACAGTGGCACAAGGATATTTACTAAGACTGTTTTAATCTAGCCCAGGGAAACAAAAACACACAAATGTTAATGTGAAAAGAAAAATGAGAAACGAAATATTATGAATTCAGATACGCAGGTTCTCATCTTGGGAATATTTTGCCCTATAATATCAGAAAGCAGGATGTTATCACTTATCAATATTGGTTTAGGTAACTACAGTGAATTCCAGAATAATAGACTTACCTTCCGAAGGTAAATAATGGAAAATGTGGTCATGTGATCTGCCTTTGAGGTGTATGTGATTATATTATTTGGTTAGCACATATCTTCACGATAACATTTATGGCTTATCAAATGGCAAACTTTGTACTCAGCGGCGATATTTAACACGCTACATGCAAGTTTCTATTCAGACTTCACTTATCATATTCTTATCGCTTGAGAATTGTAGTTGTTTTTGTATCAAAAGGGTCTGACGAGTTTCCCAGGTTCACTGCTTTGTCACTGTTTACATCTACCATGCTGCCACTGAAAGTTTATTTCCAAGTATTATACTCTCCACATGAATGCTTCTTTCTTTAATTTTATTCTATCAGAGTATCCGATTAACATTAGTCATTGCTAATTAACTCTCTCTGTCCACAACCGCTTCCAGAGTGGTATAGTTTACAAGACCTGGGCAATATGGTAGATTATCATGTCACATTATTCTTTTCTGAGCATGTTGTGATACATCAGTACTTAAAACACTCTGCATGTTTCATTAGAAAGAGAACATAATTAGTCTTGTTAAAGAGAGTTTTGCTCAGTGCAGTGAGTGAAACTGGATAATTTGGACTGTATTTTTTAAAATGTGGCACCACTGGCACCATAAGTAGTTAAACCTATTACATTTCAGAAAAAAAAAATATATATTGTGACACATTAGATGCAGTGTCCTGAATATCTCTAAAAGTATTACAATAAAATATTTTTATCCTACTAATGTGCATGGGAGTGAAGGTCTGATTTCACAAAAGAGCTCCTGTAGCACAAACTGCTGAACGCACAGTCTATGGGTCTATGGGTCTCCATAGACCGGTCAGAGTGCCCATGCTGACCACAATCCACTGCTGAATGTGCCTAAAATGAGCATGTGAGCATCAGAACTGGATCATGGAGCAGTGGAAAAGGATGCCCTGGTCTGATGAATCACGTTTTCGTTTGGACCACCTGGTGTATGTAAATGAGTCATGTATAATTATGCCATGATCTAATTACAGGTGCAGCAGCAGCTTACCTGCCTCAAGTTATTTACAACACAGACTGGCCAAAATCAATACAATAAACTGTCTGACTGCTGATTGTGTTGTTTAAGCAAAATGTTTTCAGTTGCCAAACTTCTTATTCTGATCATGCATCCCTATCAAAACTACTTGGAATATATTCACATTGTTCCAGTAGCGCATGAGACTTCTGGGCCAGCCAGTTGTGTGGGTGAAGCAATTTAAAAGTGTATATAAATGAAAGTGTACGTAAATGAAACAACATATGATTTTTTATGATGTATTACAATGTGTTAAAATACTCATGCTTTTAAAGTGCCAGATGCTTCCAAGATGGTTAGACATTAGGAGGAAATATAACATTCTCCACACAAGGAGAGCTAAATTATGAGAATCATATATATATACATACATACATACATACATATATATATATGAAGTGAACTGAAATCTTTTCTTTTATAAATCACATGCATATGATATGTACACGCACATGCAAGTACAGTTACTTGCAGTTGTTTGCATTTTTTTTTTACTTTGTGTGAATTGCTATGCTGTTTATTTTTATGTAGCTAGCTAAACTAGCTGACGCATGAACAAAGTAATGTCAGTTGCACTGCGTACTGGAAATGGTTCACAAATGTCTGGTTTGTGATTTATATTTAAATTCTAAAAATAAAACGTTTTGGTCAGAAAAAAACGTTCAACAGTTAAAGTACTGGCATGCATATTTAAAAGTAAGCAAATCATATGAATTAAAAGTAAACTGCGTTGTGTTACTAATTACAACAAAAAGTATTCTGAGTACTCCAACATGTTTGTAGCTTTATAAAACGTTATTTCTCTTTGGAAAGCTGTGAACTGTCTTGATTGTAACATATCCCAGGAGATGTTAACATGTACTGGAAAAACAAAAAAAAGAAAAGTTATTAATTTAATGTATGTTAATGTATGTTAATGTTAACTTCATTTGTCATGACATTTTCAAAAAGAATTAAAAAGAATATATGAAACTGAGTTTAGAGATTCTGATATCACAGGAACAATGCTTGGATGAGAGGGTCCAGTTCTGTGCATTGGACCTAATGCATGGCCTGGGGGCCTGGGGGGGCTAGGCTATGTTTCCTGCTTGTCATGGAACCACTGGGAAACAAGTTCATGTCCCAGAGATAGGACAGGGTCTTTATAGCAGACCACTGGAAAGCCTCACAAGAATGCTTTTAAGAGAACCTTAACGGATGTGTATTGAAGTCACCCATAAGCTGGGAGCAAGAATTTGGGAGAAATACATTGGTTGCCATGAGCCTGTAAAAATACTAATAAAACATAACAGACAAAATCTTTGCAACTCATACTGCAGATTGCTGTCCTTTCATTCTTATCTCTGTTCATCTTGTCTCCTTCGAGATTTTGTTAAATGTGGTTCAAACTGGTGAGGAGGAAAAAAGAATTTGCTCATTGGAATAATTTCAAAGTGCCAATCACAAGTTGAGTAATCTGAGCTCAACTTTCAAAAGAAGTCGATAATAAAGCGATGTTGTGTAAATACCCCCGTTCTTCCAAAGTCTGACATCTAATCTGATCTAATCTGTTATCGCCCACACCCTGCTTGCCCTACCTGGGGTTTAATTATCTGATGAACTACCATCATCCCCCATAGGAAGATGAAAAGGTGAAACAGAGATGTAACACTCACGAGAGAATGCAGGGCCTTTATTTCTACCCGAACATCTGTGCAAGTCACAAAGAGGAGGCGCAAAAAGATAAGCGTGTTCATGTGACTGGACGAGGATTATGGTTACATTACAGAACAAAGAAATACTGTAAAGGATGTTTATCTTTGTTTGTGTGTGTGTGTGTGTGTGTGTCCTAGTCATCTCTAATCAGATATTTTGAAATCTCTCAGGAAGGCGCATAGGCAGCTCTGGCTCCAGATGTTTTGAAGCTGTCAATCAAGGCCCTTGCTCCAGACATGAAGGAAACCTGAATTGGATCGATCTGGACAATATCAAGTGTTCATCTTTTAGATCGGCCTGATATCTGTTACACTCGAGCAAACATTATTTACATTCCTGCCAAGCGCCTGTGGATGCAGGCAGTAAGTCTTTCACAACTGGCATCTCTTCCACATCCACTAGATTTGGTTTAAAATCAAAAACAAAAAAAGCTGGTCCTAAATGATTACCCTTCATCTCAAAACAGGCGAATATCTCATAGGTGTCCTTCCTGGAAAACAATCCATGCGAAAAGAAAACTCATTTCTATATCAGGAACTTGTTTATAAACCATTTGTACACACTGATTTGATCTTTTATCCAAAATCAAAACTGATCTTTTCTAAATTGTTAGTTCAATACATTCATCATATTAAGCACATCCATCATGTTTCACCTCCCCCTCCCACCACTCTACTGCTGTCAAGCAAAACTCTCTCTAATATTTCACTCTAAAATATGCCATTGTAGGGGAGAAAAATGCATCATAATTTACAATTCACACTGACTTTAAAATGATCACAAGAATATTCACAAATAAGTAATGATGAATATAATGTGTTTTTATTTTATTTCCAGCCTTGGAAATTCATAATGTCAGCGCCTTTGTGCTACATGTTCCTTGAAATTTGTGAAAATGCAAATTTTACAGGCAAATATCAAAGGTAATCTATTGTAAATAGGCATATAATGTAATTGTGGTTTAGGGACAAGTTGGGCTATAAAAAGACCCACATAGTTCATTAACTGATACAAAATGTTAGACCCTCTTGGAAATCCAAACATTTGGCTGTATGTGATAACACATTAAAGCTGTATTTTTTCCTTGATGGACAGTGGGGACCAAAAGTCTGAGACCACACTGGGAGTTTTTCATCTAAACTCTGAAATAAGCAAAGTTTGAGGATTTAAAACAAAGACAACTAAAATGGAGGTCAAATGAAGAAGAAATATTCAATATTCTGCACCTTTTGTACAAAGGCTTTACTATGTTCAGTGTTTTAATTACAACAGTGACTTAGTGTAATTTGAGCATTGACCATATTGAAGTCTTTGTACAAAATTGTCAGGGTTGTTTTTTTTTTTAGTTTCATTACTTCCAATGAAACACAAGTTCAGACAACTCTCGGATGGATTTGATCTTCACATTAGAGGCTATTTCACAATCTTTTGGAGTCAATGCCAGCTGTCATTAAAGCGCAAGTTTTCACTAAATCTGATATGCCAATAACTTTTTTTTTTGCATTTGTATATATATTTGTATATCATTCAGTTTATATTAAGCATTATCACTAATCCTAATTACAGTGGGCTTTTTAACCTCATTTTACATCCTTTGTCTTAAAATATTAAGAACTCATCTTAGAAACAAATTTGTACTAAAATTGAAGTGCATTTTTAAATGATTAGCCTCAGTCCAGGCAAAGATGTCGAAATGGTCTTGGATCATTCCCCTTCTCCTTTCTCTCTTCAGAAACAAAGGGACTCCAAGATGCTGAGTGCAGCAACCATGATTGAGAAGCAATGAAAAAGTCAAAGTCTTTATGTCAGGCCGTCTGACTTATTTAATCACCATGAGTGGTGGGGAAGACAGACTTTGATTAAGCATGGCTCGGCGATCAATAAAGTCCTTGAACTTGCATAAGTCACTCCAGCGAATGGCAATATTACTCATAGCCTATGTTTTATTCACAGAGGTCTGAGAGCACGTAACCCCGCAATGACATGCACACCTGAGTGATTTTTTGACTCCTAAATAGAAATGTTGGCCCCCTTTTTTCTTGGAGATACAGATATGGCTTAAAATGGCATGAAAGCTGACTTTCCACACACAGACTGTATACACTTTTATGATAACACTCAAAGCAGATCTGTTAACAATGAACGGATAAACCTAGTATAAAAATAAAAACATCCCTCCCCACTCACAAAGACATGTGCAGCATTCAGCATTTCACTTGGGCCTACGGTTTCCATCCTCGCCCATCTCTGAGGTCACCCATTGGCCCTGCAGCAGTGGACCTCCAGGTAGCTCATCCAGTTCTATGCCTTAAACAAACCCAAATTTTACTCTCATTGATTAAACGTAGATTGAATGAGTGCCTGGGAAAAAATGACACATCCTGCCAGGGTTGAGCCCTCCCCATCATTGTTTAATGCACCCTGACAGATTCAATCTGCTGGGCCCGGAGGAAGGCCGTGTGTGTCGGTCACTGGGGCGGCAGACAAAAGACCAAGACCCCCCTCCCCCCCCCCCCCCCACCATGCTGTGAGATAAAAAAAAAAAGTTGCGGGTCATCAAGGCCTTAGCCTGCTGCCAGCCCCCCTCTAATCATAGAGCCAGCGTTAAAGGGAGTGGGTCCTTACAGCTGGCTCACGGGCTGACCCGGGATAATCATCAAGAGTGGCCCCTCCCCAGACAGGGGCTATTGTTGCTTCTTAGGGACATGGCAGTATCCGTCTTGTCGACGTGACCTGGCAGATGGGGGCTCTCTCTCTTCTTTCATCTTGAATAGAGAGAGAAAGCAACCCTAGGTGAATTGGAGAAAGCACCTTGATTTGGTGGATACCTTGGAGAAGGCGCAGAGGAAAAGCGGAGTTGGGAGCAGAGCCAAATGCAGGGTCTCTTCCCATTCAGGGCCACATTCAAGACGTGGTGACTTGGTGTTGCCTCGCATTCAGGCCCGAACACAATGTGGACTATGGTCGTGCGAAAAAAAGAGTAACACCAAGGTTCCTACTGCACAGAAATTTATAAACCTGCTGGCTTGCAGATTTCTCGCTTCAAGTTAGAGGGAAAAAAAAATCCAACACTGGGCAAACAAATGATCAGCAGAAGCTTTATCATTTCTTGAATTACAGTGCATTTTTGGCCAAATGCTAGTAGTATGCAATCCTGACGACTGTATAGTGGAAATTATGAAAAACAATAAAGGTTAAAAATATGCAATATATTATAATGTATATAATACCTCCAGTTCTATCGATCTATTTAATTCAATTCATCTGTGCTTCTTACACAAATATCTTCTTTCATAGGTGCTGTTGAAAGTTAGACATGCTTCAAAGAACATTAGCAAAAATCTTTAGTGCACAATTCGAAATACTTGAAATGAGTGCGCTATAAATTTCAAATAATATGTTTCTTGTCCTATCTGTCCCTGAACATGAGCATGGTGGCAAAATCTACATCTACACCTACATCCATATTTGTCAGAAATGAAACATATGCTACTTGGTAGCACATTTTAAGCTGTTAACTAGTGAAATAATATTATCTGTGAATAATATGCATCTTCAGCCTTACAATAGTATATGCATTTGTGGAAAGGTCATGGACAGGTTTATTTAATTTAATTCCAATATTAGTTGACCATACACTTTTTAGTCTGATCATCTGCTTAGAAGGGAAGCAATTAAAGTAGTTGTTCCCATTCTGATGATGCCACTTGGTCACTGAGCGACTCTCTCTAACTACACTGTCGAAGTACTTCAACCTTGTCTGGACAATGTCTGTAAGTAGCACAGATCAACACAGTGAGACATTTATCAAACATATTATTATAACAAAGCTTTTGGAATAATGTTTTTACAAGTAGACAGTATATTAAATGTTACCGCGAGCTGCAAATAACTTGACTATACTCTAGCCTAGGACCCAACCAATATGAACATATTCAACAGTCTTGATTTTGAAATAAGCTACATAATTGATTTTATTGGCCAGAATCTTTTTATATGTCCAACAATTAGGGGAATACTCCGGCCTTACTACAACTGGTGCTGCAGTCTCCAAAGTGAAATTTCCCAGTTTAAAGACTGGGGAAAAAAGCCTTCTGCTGACTGACCTTGAAGGTGGGTGGGATTTTTGAAAAACTTCAGGTGTTGTGGGATGGATTTTTGGTGTCAGGCTGTTTGAAATATTGAGGATTTTAGCAAGGAGGATACTTAGCCTCAGCTTTGAATAAAGATAGAGGACAAGCTTGGTTGTGTCTCTTAGTGTAAAGATTAGGCTATCAGTCGGGATTGGTTGGGTTTGTAAGGTGTGTTTATGTAGTGTATGCTTAACAAAAGCATGTCAACAATAAAAACTGTAAATTACGTTAAACCAGTGAGGGATAGAATGCTGCACTGCAGAATTCTGCAATAACTTGACAAATAATAATATATAATAATTAATAACAAATAATAGCACTTTAAAGAGACACACACAAAAAAAACATGAAATCCACGATTTTCTTAAATTCATATGCTAATAACTTTGTGAAACATTTATTTTGATCTGTTTTACACACCAAATGTATCAAATTTATATTTCAGCTTGGCCATAATGCAGCTATTTTAGCATGTTCTAATGGGGTGAGGAATCTGGTTTTGATGTGTACAGTCATTTAGTAATAATTCAACACGTCTCACATGACTTACACTTTAGTGTCACATAAGCTTAATACTATGCACTTCACTTTTCATTGCAGAGTGAATCAATTTTGCATGCTAAACTTTGAAACAACTTTGAACCTGTATCCTCAACCAATAAAGGTACCACTTTGGCTGCGTTGACCTCTGAAGAGCTGGCCCTTCAACCACAAGTGGTCCAAAAAAAGGACAGGACATGAACTTACAGGGTCATGGATGCCCAATTCTACTGATGTGGGGTGTGGAGAGTGAAGCCTACCCCTTCTTGTCCGATCCTACAGAAGAGCTGCTGTAGAACAAATGACTGAAAAGGTACTGCTGACTATGATAGAAATTTGCATCATGTGGGGCTGCATAGCCACAGACCGGTCAGAGTGCCCATGCTGACTCCTGTCCACAACCAAATGCGTCTACAAAGGGTATGTGAGCATTAGAGCTGAACAATGGAAGAAGGTGGCCTGGTCTGATGGATCATGCTTTCTTCTCCATCATGTGGCCAGCTAAGTGTGGGGAAGTGGAGGAGATGGCACCAGGATGCACTATGGGAAGAATGTCAGCCTGTAAAGGCAGTGACGCGCTTTGGGGACTGTTCTGCTGGGAAACTTTGGGTCCTGGCATTCACCTACCTAAACATTGTTGCAGACCAAGGACACACCTTCACGCGAACCATCACACAACAGTGGACCATCATTTCTACTCAAACACAGACCCATACAATGCTGAAGCAGAACAAAACACACTATCAACATGGCAAAGAGGTAGCCACATGGACAGATGTGTCGCTACCATACAGAACCTAAACCTTTGTCTGACTAACATTAAATAGACCACCCAGTCTATGGGTGGTCTATGGTCTTTAAGTAGTAATTAGACTAATGTTTCAGTCTTCAACACCAGTGATGGTTTAATGCTTTCTTCACAGCAGCCAACACTTTGTTAGAAGTATTTTATTAATATTAGTATTTTAGTATTTTAGTAATATCTTCAAGGTGCATTTTGGCAAAGCTTAATTGAGAATTGAGACTTAGTGTAGAGTTTCTGTTTTTCTTGCAACCCTCCCATACAAGCCACATTTGTTGAACACTTGTGATATTGTTACACACAATGACCACTTTTTGCCACAAATTTCTGTAACTGCTTCAAAGTTGCCATAGACCTTTTGGTAGCCTCTCTGACCAGTTTCCTCCTACTTTTCCATGCAGTTGGGAGGGATGGTCTGATCTAGGGAGGGTTCTTTAATTACTTACCAATTAATTAGATTGTTTTTGTGCCCATCTCCTGAGTTGTACCTGTCCAGAACTTTATCCCTGAGATCTTCTGACAGCACCTTGCCACCCATAGTTGCACTAATCAAAATGATCACAGGTAGAAGCCAATTAGCTTTGGGTGCAGTGGAGAAGATGATTACTGGTGTGTCTGTGGCTTTAAATGAACTGATGACTGTTGCTTAAAGTATGTCCTCTCTCTAGTCTAAGATCAATCAAACTCATCTAGAAATTTTGCAAACTTCATCCTAAATATCACAATTATTCACGAATGCATCTTAGCAAACAGGTGCAGCACTCATAAGACTTAGACATAACGGTAGTGTACTGACAAAGAATATGCAGCTACAAATTATTCAGTTTTCTTGATTCTTTCTTTTTGTTAAATCAGCACCTTTTCAGGCATTCAAACGAACCTGTGATGTCCTTCATCTGAAAGGCAACATAATTAGAAAAATCCCTGAATGAGTGTGGATGGCTGCATCTTTGAGTGAAAGAGTGTATGTGTATTTTTGTATGCTGTGTATGGGGAAGGTGGGGATGGGGTTGAAAGAAAAAATGAGATAGAGAGACTGAGAGCACCAAACTGCATAAAAAAGCATTCAATGAGCATGCAGTGGATAGCAATATGTCCTTTTGTTATCAAACATTCCTTTTTTGTAATTTGCAGGCTCATGGGCAGGTGGGCTCCACTTGGAAAACTGAGTAAACGAAAAGAAAGGCAGCATTCAGCAAGGTGAAAGAATAAATATAAAATGTCTGTGCACACACACACACACACACACACACACCCACCCATATATGTGTGTGTGTGTGTGTGTGTGTGTGTGTGTGTGTGTGTGTGTGATGATGTGTGCACACAGTGTGTGTATATATATACACACACAGCACACACCA
>JBBPCZ010000042.1:13188545-13211160 GCA_037974445.1 Brycinus macrolepidotus
GGAATCAAATTCCTTGTATGTGCTTGCACATACTTGGCCAATAAACACGATTCTGATTCTGATTCTGATTCTGATTCGGATAAGCTGCAATGCATTGTGTGTTGTGACACCTTCCTATCGCAGTCAGCAAATGGGCTACAGCAGCTCTTCTGTGGGATCGGCCCAGACAGTTTTGCCTTCGCTCCTCATGTACATAAGTGGACCTTGACCCTGTCGCCAGTTCACCAGTTGTCCCACTGTGGTCAGTACTTACATTGTCAAACTCGCTCAGATCCTTACACATCTATATATTTCCACATCAATATATGTTTTTCCACATCTATATATAGCTTGTATATTGTTGTACAATGTCTGTACATTGCCTGTAGTGATAGAGAGACACCAATGACAAGAGTATGTTAACATACCTGACCAATACATTATTTTTTTATTTTGATATAAATATATACAGTACTGTGCAAAAATCTTGAACCACCCAACATTTCTTTATATTTTGCTTTGAATCACCTGATGTAAAAAAAATACTATTTTATTCCTGTCAAACTGTCTTAAATGGGAACAAATGTTTTACTGAGACAGGCTAATTCAGGGTTTGGGCTAGGCCCCTTACTTCTAGTGAAGGCCAAACTTAACATCATGCTTCCAACTTTGTGGACACAGTTTGGGGAAGGCCCTTTTCTATTCCAGCCTGACTGTATATACATATTCTACCATTTAAGTGACATTTAGTGGTAGTTGCACAAAAAAACCCAAAAACACCAGAATGGTTTGTGAAACATTCACTCCTTGTACGCTCAGCTGCAGCAGTGGACTCATCTACTCAGGCACTGTGTTCTCTCAATTGTTTAAACAGAGAATACCAGGGACCACAGTAAGAATGGACTAGGTCTATTGATAGCACAGTAAACTCTTTATCTCTCCTTCTCTTTGCCTTTCAGAGGATGTGTCTGTCATCTCTTGGTCACTGTTTAACCGCCTACATGATAAAGGCAACAATTGGGGACAGGGAGACCTAAAAACTGTGCATCCTTGCACAGGACATGCCAAGTAGACCATGAGAAAATTGCTAACCCCAACTACCAGCTCATCCAGCACAGCTCGATGACTGAGCAGGAAGGAGTTTCCAAGAGGAGGCCAGTTGGAGCCTTTGGGCTATGATAGGCAGACTCGACAAACAAGGCCTCTGAGAGGGTCTCTGTTACCTCTCAGTCATCCTGAGAAAGGGGAAATCAGACACTCCTCCCTGTTTGTTTGGACACATCTCAACACCTCACTGACCATGCAGATAAGAACTTGGGCCTCTACCCAGTTATGAAGCATGTAGATGGATATCTACAGATACATGCAACAACAAGGATGTCTTAAGAGGTTTTACCATTCTAGTTCTGTTAGTTCTAGGAGCATTAATGATAACAGGCCTATTCAATGTTTCTATGCTGCAGGCCACAGACAGAACTGGGGGGGGGGGTGTTTGCCTTAGACCAAAAGTAAATAAATAATAGTAATAATAATAAAAAAATATTACTTCTGCATACATTCAGAAATGGAATTTCTAATACTTAACTCAGCACTGTTTTAGGCAAGACTGTGAGGTAAGAATGCAAAGCATGGCCATTTGCCTTGAATATGCCTTGAAATGCCTTGAAATATATTATTCATATATGGAAATATATATATGAATAATATATTTCAAGGCATTTCAAGGCATATGACCAAAATAATTTACTTTTATATGTTGACTAATACAGTAAAAAACTTGGTTAGAATGTTCATTTGAATATATTTTTAACTTTCTGTGAGATCAGTATTGCAATAACATTTAACATTCCATATACTAGAGAGTCTTATTTTTGAAATGTGACAGAAAGAAACCTTGTTGTCATTGTTAGCGCTTTTGGGTACATTTTCCTTTAATCTGTCCCTTCAAACTGAATTATTTCTTGACAAATATTTGATTAGTTATTGTGAGCTCCCCATAATGCAGTTCTGGCTCTGGCAAGTGGCCACTGTCATGTAGAAAGTGGAGTCTGGTCCCGATCAAATCTGGTACGTTAAGGGTACCCAAGATAATCTTGGAAACAAGGTCAAATGGGGCAGGATGGCCACCTGCCTTATGCGGCTGCCAGACTCTAATTGAAATGTTGTGATAAATTTCCTCGCTAAGTCAGATGTTACATCCCTCCAAAGCAAGGGTCAGTTCAGGTCTCGAGGAGGGAGCACTCTTGATCTTTATAGTGTCCACTAAACTGCTCAGCAGAGTTGATTTGCTCATGGACTCAGTTGATCTTTCCTAGACCTCACGGAGGCAGAGGTTAATGGCCACTGGTTCGCCTCACAGGGAACTCCTTCATTAAACTGGTTCTCTATTTTATTAGCATTGGTGAGGATCAATGGGAAAAATAATTCATCTTTTTTTGCAAGGGGCTGTGGGATCATGGGTCACAGCATGAACAGGGCTTCAGAATGGGACCCAACTTAAATAAATAAAAACTACCTATTCCCTGAATGTCATGTAGGCTTCCCACTGACTGAAGTGCATTCACTCATTCATAAAACGCAGACAGTATGAGGAATTGCACATGGAGGATTTTCCACATATATGTCTTTAGATTTTCACAATTGCCTTTGGTAGTCATAAGCTTCAGAACCGATCCTGGCTGGTGTTAAAGAGGCAATCGGGATAGTTTTAAAACCAAACCAAAAGCACCTTATCTAATGGTAACCTATTCAATTTGTTTATTTAAATGAAGTGAGTCTACATGAAAAGATTTGTTGCTCAAAGGTCATTTTGGAGTGAATTATAACAGCTTCAAATATCTGTTCAGTCCAAACACTTCAGTGTATTTGTCATATTTAATTTACACTAAAATGTGATTGCTACAGCAAATGATCGAGTCCATGAGCGAGCCACCCACACAAACCTGGCCACCGATGATGAGGAACTTGAATTGTTTCATAAGTTCACATTGCTAATTGCATCATGGAGTTTGCAATGCATATACAAAAGTTTGGAATCAGTATATTCAATAACTGACAAAAGTTTAAACACCCCAAGTCAAGAGATATCGTTTATGACTTTCTATGTAAAAATAAGTTAGCACATTCTTTTCAAGAAATATGTGTATATGTATATGGCTTTCTTCACAAATTTTAGTCCACTACATTTATGCATTTTCTGGGTGTCTGATGTTTAGTTTATAATATTTAAACCTAAACTACAAGTTGTTATTGCCATCTTTAAATGGTAGTGTACTTAATTATTTATTGTATTGTTTTTTGTGTGTATTCGTTTAGAAGCAATGTTAAAAATCCACTGGGTCACCAGCTCCTGTACCCTTATGATGGTACCCAGGGGCTAACTTTTATTCATGATCTCCACTGTGTCATTGAGCCTCACGTTCTCTCTGTTGTCTTTAAAATGAGTCAGCTGTTGAGAGAGTCATAAAGTTGTAGATGGCCCTTGTCTGAATGGTCACACTTGTTTACTGCAGCACCAGGTCCAAATAAAGAGAGACACACACATGGAGCTACAAGACTGGTGGCCCTCTCATCAGATAGGATTGCTTGTCATTTGCCATTTAAAGTCATCTCGTCCACATAACCAGGCGGCAATTGTGCCATTATTATGTATGACGGGCAAACGAGACTAACCTCTATTGTGACTTGCAAGAAAAAAAGTGTTTGGTGGCACACACTTCAGACAGTCTGAAATGAGTAAAAAAGTCTAAAAGCAAAGAACAGATGTGACCTTTGTCTATTATAGAGCTTCAAAATGTGACCGACAGTGTGGTTATGACTGCATGTCTTGGGAGGCTGGAGAAATGTGTTAAATGAATAAAGGGGTTCTATGGAGATGCTACTACTTCACAATTTTATAGGTTTCAGCTAAGGAAACTGTAAAAAATTAAGACCTTTTAGAAGTGTCCAGAATGATGAACACAGTTGTGGCTGTTCCATAATGACTAAAAAACTTATAATACTTAGGTTATAATAAAATTATGTAATCAGACAGATAACTTACCAAGAAACTACTGTAAAAAAAATACTGAATAAAACACCTTAAAGCACCTTCTGTATCTTATAGTATACTGCATATTGCTTGTATACTACTTATTAGTATATAGTACTTCTATAGTATTTCTTACTTGTTCCTAATGGACAAAAACACTCCAAAATGGCAACTTTGCAGGAGAAGGAAAAAACATTCTTAATAAAGTAGCTCTGAACCATTTATATAGATGTATTTATCATGAAATTATCATGTGAAGATCAGCTCATGTTTCCCAATAATGTGAATAAAAGATTAATGGAGATGTAAAGCTGTATTCTGACAGTGACATATTACCGAATAAAATAACAGCAGTGTTTAATATGACACTTCTTAATGCTAGTGCATATACTATAAATGGTAATAGTATATTTACTACAATTTTAGAATACATTTTTTTTACTTAAAGAATTTGCAAAGAAATCTTTACTTTAGGCAATGCTTTCATTTTGTACTATTTGCCTTCTAAAACAAAGGACCAATACAAATCTTACAATGAATAAAATCTTGTAACAAATACACATTAAAATAACCATTTCAGAGATGCTGGTTTGTTATGGTAGCAGACACATGAGCTTGGGCTATGTTCTCAAAGGGGAACAAAATACACTGGATATTAAAAACACAGAAACCCACACCCTGCACACTAATCCAGCTGAGCTCTAATATTAAGAACTCAAAGAGGAGTGGCAGAATAAAAGTGCATCTGCAATTGGGGAATTAAGGCTGTGAGAAAAGGACTAACTACTTGGACAAAGTTCATATGGTGAGGACGCATGTCGCTGCGTGGGGAACAATGGTATTAACAGGCCCCTCATGGCCCATATTCAGACTCCAGCCATGTGGCACTTGAAAGGGAGATAGTCGTCTTTCGCCCGCTGCCCCGGTTCCCCTCCCAGCAGTGCATTGTTAGCACACAGCAAGAGGCGGCCTGACTTGTGGCCTGCTTCATGGAGGTAGAGCCAAGGCTCTCTATCAATTTGCATCCCCCAGACCCACTGGATTCATGGCCTGGGGAGGTGGCTCACAAAACCCGTAATACACAACAGATGGGCTCGCTTAATTCTGATAGGATCTAGGGGTAGAAACAGTGACAACTGTGTCTCTACTCACCCTACTAATCTGTCTCTTCTAGCCCAAGACAGTTACAGGCTGTCCATAATGTCCATATCAGCTTGAATAATGCAGAGCAGTAAAAAAAAAAAAAAAAGATTCATTGGGAAATATGAAAAGATTTACCCACCAGTGAGTCTTTTCTCCATGTTCCTTTTCTTGTGTGTACAAATTTAGAATCCAGCAGAGTCACATTTAAATGAGGAGCCAGAATTTCTTTCAGCCAGTCTTTCATCCTTTGACACTGTTAGCAATGTACCTAATCCCCAGATTTAATCTAGCACAAACATAACCTCACAGCTTCCTTTAGAACGTGTCAGGTCTAATTAGATCCTACAGTTTTATTTGCAATGACCTGAGGGTCAACCATCCATTCACTAAAGACTCTGTCACATTTCAGGAACGATGCTCTTGGGGATTCTGACAAAATACCACCATGAATTCATAACCAGGCTAATTTAGCTTTGACAAACAAATGCTGAGGTCTATTTGTCAAAAACAAACAAACAAACAATTATATGTGTTACTATATGCTGACTTCATTGTTTTGATGATTGTTTAAAAAATCAGTTGCTGCTGGAGGATTCAATGAGAATTCAGTCTTTGTCAATGAGAATGTTCAACAAATGTGCTGTTGTCATTTCAGATTTGTTTTGAATAAAGAAGCACCCAGGCCATTCAGTGAAGTTCACAGTGATCCACACTACCAGTCAAAGGTTTGAACCCACTTGATTGAATGGATGCTTTTTTCACAAGCTTTTGATATACATGCTTATAATAAATGACTAAAAAACTATTACCTTAGGTGGAATTTGTGATATTTTCTTTGATTTTAATTTCTCACTTGTCTCTGTGCACTCTCTGCAGGGGATGTGTTCTTATTTTCACTCAGAAAAGCAACAAAACATGTAATTTGACCTTGAGATCTTAAGACATCTAAGACTGCAAAATTCCAAGTGTGTTATTTTATAGTTTGATGTCTTTACTTTGATCCTAAGTATGGGTGTCTAAGCTTTTGACTGGTAATATATATTTATAGACATACGCTGGATCATCTTGATTCTGGCTAATCATGCTGTATCATCCCGCTTTGTGTTGCTTGTTGCTGAGCGTTGATGAATGGCGGTGATTGAGATGGGCGAGGTGTGGCCGAAGCCCCTTTGATGAACCTGAAAATGAAATTATTACTATTAGGTCTTATTGACTGGACTCAGAGATTCACTCACTGCTGCGTCCCACCGAAAGGTTAATTGGACTTGAACCCAGAAAATCAAGAGGTTAAGCAGGGTCAAAATGACAGCAGGCTCATTCATCACCCTCCTCAAATTGCAGCTAATCAGATATGTCATGGGGTTCTTGATGAACATTTATTTTGTATACATAAATATTTCTTTCCTAGACTATGTTTTATGCTTTCTGCTTTTGACAGCAAACACAGAAACGCATGTGTCTTTTGACAGCAAACGTAGAGTCATACCAAGACATTATGGGATAGCTGATTGATTTAGCTTCAGACAGGTTAGTAAGGAGATTTTTGGAAAGGTTAATGACTATTCCATGTTACTGCAGAGGACCTTTGCCTTATACATTTATGTTCAGGTATTTCTCAATTTTATTTACAATTGAATATTTTAGGACTTTTTAAAAATAGGCTGTTTACAGAGCAGGAATTGCAGGAATGCCTTCTCTGTAGAGGACTGAACAGTTACTGTGGCCTCCACAAAAATTAATTAGCTAGACAAAACAATTATTTTCTTTACCAATCACCTCTTTGAAATGTCGCTCATGTTAAAACAGTGTCGATATCAACTGGCCTTGTGAGAGTGTATTTCTTTCCAGGCTAGTCTATTCCCATGTATTTACCATTATAACATTCCATAACATCACCTTCTCTATCATTCTGCATGCCTTTTACTGTATCTTGCAGTATCATACTTCTTTCACAGTTACACCTTGTAAATACCATTTTCAGAAGGACATACCATCCTAAGATATTTTGTTAAATGTGGATGCACTACTCATTGGCCTTAATGGTGCAAAAAAAAATTGAGTATAAGTTGTTGTGTGCTGACCAAGGCTGAGTACAGATCCTGGAGAACTGGCCTTATTATCATTAGCTGGAGAAACTGGAGGGTTTCTTAGCTAACATTTTTTTGCCCTTGTAGGCTAATTTGTGCATAATGCTAAACGAAACATTTTAGCATGTATTTTTGGAGAACAAGTTCTGTTTAGTTGTATTTTCATACATGAAAGAAAAATATGAGCTTTGCTTGACCTTACAAATGATTCTGTATAATGGTTGATATTTGAGTGACCAAAATAGCTAGGAAGCAGCATTGCCTAAATCAGCCAATTTGGCTTTTATACTTTAGTAGTTGGAAAAAGACCATCCATCCATTCATTATCTGAGCCACAGTTCCAAAGCAGGGTTGCGGAGGTGTTGGGGGGTTTGGAGCTTATCCCAGTGCTCATACAGCAAAAGGCAGAGGAATAGCCCGGACAGGGCACCAGTCCATCTCAAAAAGACAAACTATTAATCTCAATCACTTACATAACAATTAATCATCAATCAAAATTTCATTATTATGCCAGTCTTATGTACAGGGATAATAACTTATTTGCATTAATGGCAGAAAAGTACTGGCTGCCTGTATTTAAATATATGGTATGTTGCTGCATTTAATATTAAATGTTACATCTGGATCATAGAGAAGATCATAACAGAAACCTTAGAAGAATACATTCAGTTAAAAATTGTATGTCATGACAATTGTTTAGCATCTTAAACCCAGTCCTGTCCTTTTTTTTGCTGTCATGCAACGAGTAGTGATTTTAAGGAAGACCCCATGTGGTGCATGTTGCTGGTGATCCCTGCTGAGTGTGACATTCTGATTTCATGCCCCCCATCCCTCCCTCCCTTACTCCTTTCCACCCTCTTCCCCCATGAACCCCTCCTCTCTCACAGGAAGCCTACATGAGCACTGGCAGACAAAGCTTAATTAGCATGTCATATCAAGAGCTCAGCCCCCCAGGGTCTATGGGAGCATGCCTCACTAAATGGGGTGGCAGTGTATCATGTGATAAAGTCATTCATTAGTCCAAAAGGAAATGTGGCTCTACATGTGCTTCTGGTTCTACCATTTTGATATATTTCAGGAAAAGTATCTCCACTTTGTGTGCCACACTTTTCATATGGGCCACTACATGGGTTTGTCTTAAAGGGTACAGGCATTTTGCTGAATATTTTCAGAAAAAGGTATATTTTGGACGTTTGGAATAGAAATCATAATTTAGCAATGATCCCATTATTTCAGACTAGATGAGTCCAACAACACTTACCTTTATGTTTGCACAGTATGCTTGCTTATATTCTTATAGTCTATTAAGGACATAATATGACATTTCTTTATTGTCGCTATCCAAAATAAAAGAGTTTGGCAAACTAATTATTAACTTGTCAAAAAACAATAATGCACCACGTGAAAAGGATTTAAATAAAGTACTTTTGGACTATTGTAATCGTCTAGCCATAATGAAATGTGCTGCTGTGTTCAAATAAATAGAAAAAAGAAGGAAAAGGGGATATACAGAACATTTTATTAATGAAGGTTGCTGGTTCTTGGTCATTGATAAATGGCTGTATATGATCGAGATAACCTCTTTAAGGTTGAAAATGCAGTGATCACTATTTGGTGTTATTGACTAGACTGGGAAATTCTAGGAATGCTGAAAATTTTGGGAAAGGCATATTTAGGACCTGCATTTGCCCCTTAAAATCACAACAAAGAAGCCATATACCACCAGTTCCTGGTTTCAAACTTTCCCTTCTGTCTAATTTCCCTCTGACGCACCCTTTCCCCTCTCATCCTGGTTCAGTTTCCTCTTGTCACTGAGGGGATGATGGGGTCAGGTGAGACTTTTCTATCCCATCAGCCCTCTCCCTGCACTGCCATCTGCAATCAGATTGTTAGCATGTCAACTCAATCTGCCACGGCTCCCTTGAGTGCTGCTCTCTCAAGCGTGAGGAGCCTTCTTCTCCACTGACGACGGATGTCCCTTAACAACACCTAGCCGCTCAGCTAGGCTCATCTGAATTGGCTTGAGGGTGGCAGTGATGGGGGGTGGGGGTGGAGGGGGTCGTTGTATCCTCACACCCAAGCATGTCAGCTGAACTCTTCAGTGACATGCACTGACCCGAAGAGTGGCCGCCATCAAAGGGACAGACTGAAGGGCAAGGAAGGGATCCTTTTGTTGCTGGCCTGACCTCTTGGCTTCAGTCTACTGAGAGAAGCAAACAACAACTCAAAATGAACAAGAAAGGCCAAAAAAAAAAAAAAAAAAAAGCAGACCCAAGTAGATTTCAGTCCAACTCGTCTTTGCAGTAAGGGAAGCTGACCACTAGATGACACCATGATAGCATGGATTATATTGATTTATTTAAATGATCAGAGATGAAGGAGAGTTAGGAAATGAAGGGGGAAATGCCCTGACAACAGAGCCCAAACTAAATTTGGTTTGAACCACCCGATTTGGTGGACTCGAGATTAATGGTGTGAGGTACAAATATTTCCTTCATCTTGCGGTATCTGTAATGCTTTCCAAGTCAAATCTGTAATTAACCAGGAACAGGAGATTGTGTTTTAGAAATGAATTCTGAGTTCACATCATCTTTCAGCTTGGCAGGTAAGAGATTAGAGAGCATATGCACTCACTTTATTATTGGGTGCACTTAAGTGGAGTGTTCCAAAGCATGTAATTACCTTGTAGGCTTCTGGCCCTGAAGTATACATGGAGAGAGATGCTGCGTATTCATGAGACATGGGGACCACTAGCGCAGACTGAAGCAGCCCACTCCCGCTGTCCCCTGGCCCTCTTTTGTGTTTTACCCCTGTTGCCATGGGAATTAATTGAATAAAATTTCAGACATTGTTGCCCAGGTGGGAATTTCATACCACCGTCCTTCTTGTTTTCACTATATATGAAAGTCAAACCTTTTCCAGTTGCATGGTCACACAAGTGTGAGATGTATACTATACTTTTGAAACCTTCATTAATTTTTGTTAAGATGTTATGTTTACCCGACATGGTGATTATGATATGATCTGAACTGTTTCATATAGTTTATATATGAATTACACTTATTTCCTGACATTTTAATAATTCAAGGTTTGGACATACATGGATCATTTCCAAAATGTGTTTATCTGTGTATATGTTTTAATTCTGTATGGGTGTTGTACCTAATTTTTAATTGTAGCAAAATGTAAATTTCACTATGAAAAAAAAAACATTCAAAAGAACATTCAATATTATTTTCCATGAATCTATCATTATATTGATTTATTTGAGCTGTTTTAGTTAATGTATTCACTTATAACTGAAAAGAGATTAATGTACATCGAATCTACATGTCCAGTGCCCAGTATTTCCACTTGTCTAATGTTCATATGGCTTGCTTCTTTCAGTATTCTCCCACCTTTAATTTAAAATTGTGATTTTATTAAATAAGATCTTTTATTAAGTAATATCCTTTTTGCTAGCGCTGCACTAGCTGTCTGATACTCAAGCCAGCCACTTTTCCCAACCGCTCGAGCTGTTTATTTATACAGGACTAGGGAGTCCAGACCAACATTGACTAGCATTTTGTTACATTCAGTCCATAGGTACCTGTGCTTACAGAGATTAAAAAAATGATCTCTTGTCATATAATGTGTTTAGCTTCACCTATATGACAGGTAGGTTAATTTTCTTCCCTCTGAAATACTGAGTTGGTAAAAGGTTAACTCTAACAAACGCTTGAGTTGTGGAAAATTTAACTGCAGCATTTATGCAGAAAGGCTGCATATCCAGAGTGCTTCAACATTTAAGCCCCCCACCCCCCACCCTTCCCCTCCCTTCCACAATTCATTTCATTCGCTGAAGCTGCACATAAAGCAATCCATTAGTGTCAGCTTTGTCGGAGATTTTAAGTGGACACCTGTCCATTAAGACTAGCAGAGCTCATCTCAGAAATTATTTGCCAGAATTAAATTCATCCCAAATGTAATGGAATTCATAGTTTTAGGGTCTTTGTTTATTTACTTATTTATTTGGAGGTAGTAAAATCAAATTGATGAAAAAACAATGATTTTTTTTTTGGGGGGGGGGGGTTGGTCAAAAATGCTACAAAAATGTATCCGATTCATATTATTATAGACTTTTAATGCACCACAAAATTTCAGATGTGAATTCATGATTGCGAGAACCACATTATGATAGAAATAGATAGCACTTTGTGATGTCTTTGTCATGTAATCAAGGAGTCCAGAAATTTTGTAGCTTTTTTTTAGCTTTAAAAAGTTTAAAAACTGTAAACAGTAAACTTATCTAACTAAAAGCTACCTCATCAACTCCCTTCCATACAGATTTTCTTGTACAGACTAGCCATTAAAGTGGTAGAAATGTGTAATACAAAAACAGATCAGTGTATTTCTTACTTACGTTCAGTACGCAGACATATTACATGAGACATCAAATGAAGTTTGTCACAGATAGCCGGTTTAAGAAGCTAAAAGCAACTGATATGACAGGCTGATATAATTTAATATGCAGAAAAATTAACCAAACTCCAATAGTTTAAGTAAAGTAGTGCTTTCTTAAGCAGTTTCGTCCAGGATCAATCAAGTTTTCTAATTCTGATTATGCGTTGTCAGTTATGAGCATTAATTCAAATTTCTTAAACTCAAATACACTGCAGAAATTCGTAATAGTCTTAAAATTGTTTGTTGTTTTTTGTTAAGTAACTCTTATTTTTGATGGATGAATGAGAGCTCTCAGATAAACCTTTTGGAGCATTACAACGTTAAAATAGTATTAAAATCTTCAAGTTACAGGTGTCTTTGTTATAATATTAAACAGACAACTCTGATAATATGTCTTCCTAAGTCTTTAGAGTTTTCATATAAAGGCACTGCACTTGCTTTTCAGAGTACTTAATGGGCTAATATCATGAAAAACTAATTTTTCCACCCTTTTTTTTTAATAAAAGAGTTAAATGAAGTGTTAAAACATTCATTCACAGTCCATACAGCCCAAATATGGCAATCAAAACATTTGATGTACATCAGTCTGAAAGGTACAGTAACAAAAACAGCCTGCTCAATTCTAAAAGAGAAAGACAGGTTGGAAAATGATCATGTAAAAATAAATTATGACTGGTTTTGGTACATAAAACTACACAGTGGACTCCAGAGGACGTGTGGGTGTATGGATATGGGGAGTTTAAGATAGAAAGAAGTGAAAGGAGAAGAATGTCAAGTTATAGATTCCTTAAATCTTCTGTCTTTAGCAAGTGAAAAAGATCGAGGTGTATCAAGTTCTCCAGCATTCTCATGTTTAGGTCCTTGTAAAGTGGACTAACTCCCTCTCAATACTGAACAACAGTGGACTGAATAGAGTGGGGAGTTGTTCAAGTGCAACTTCTCCATATTCAACAGATGCAACAACTGCACTTCTGTGTGGCACCTTAGGCGCATCTCCTCATTTCCATGGGCCTAGGTTTTAGGTTACAGAGAGGAGGGGTGTGTGTGGGGGGGTGGGGATCAGGCAGGACAGAAGTGTCAGTGATAAGATCAAAAGAGGGGGAGGCTCCTGATCCCTCATTACCAGGCCAAATGATGCACTCTCCTCCGGAACATTACAGCAATGAGATTTAGGCCTGAGTGTCCACCCCTGGCAAAACCCAACAAAAGGGATAAACCTCAAAAGCAAGTCTGGTCAGCTCATCTCCACTCAAATTAATTAGAGCCTTCTGTAACACAGCCCTAGATTTAGAAGGGCTGGAAATAGATGCTGGGCTGACAGTTCTGAATGCACATCGCTACATAAAGCTCCGCCCTCTGTTCCAAACATGGTAGAATAGAGATTAGGGGACAGGTTTTGTTGTTTGTCAATTGCAAATGGGCATTGTTGAGTATTTTGCTTTTGATCACTAGGTGACAAGACAACAGCACTTGCAAGTATGTAACACATAATACCTTTTAGCTACATAAGTCAGCATGTAACAAACTGGGAAAGAGTGAGGCGCGACCTAATATGAGGACAAATGTAAAATAGATATGGTTACCCTCTAGTGTTCCCTTGGTAACCTCTTCTGAGAATTTTGACAAGAATCAGGATTCACACTGAAGACTGTTTTTATACCATAAAAGTAACTTTTATCCTTATCAGTGTTTCCCAACCTCTATAATGTGTAAGCTACATCTATTTCATACCTATAATTTGATTACTTTAATATTGCTGTAATATATCACAGTTTGAAGCATACAGTCAGCTGATAATGGGAGTTAGCTGCTAAAGTACAGTCTCCACATGTCAGGGTTAGTTGTAATGCAGTGTATACTAGCTGTCAGCTGGTTATGAGGTTCAAAATTGTGCTGTATTACATTCATACATTCATTCATTCATCATCCGAGCCACTTATCCATGACCAGGGTTGGGAGGGGACTGAAGCCTATCCCACCTGTCATAGGGCAAAAGATGGAGAAACACCCTGGACTGGTCGCCAGTCCATCGGAGAGCAGTGCTGTATTATGGTAATATTAAATTATAGTAAATATAACAGGTGTGAATTCAGTAACTTATACACACTTACAATAACATAATTACTTTAGTATTGCTATAATATGGCACAATTCTGAAGCATATGACCAACTAACAGGGATAAGAGCTATACTTATTTTATTGTTTATAGTTTCTTAGGTTCATCTGGCTCAAACAATATAGAACTGTATTAAAACAGTTCTGAAAAGATGTACCAAACTTTTTAGTGACTGTTACAACTAGCCCTATATCTGTCACAGTTTCATTCTGTTAGCTCCAGAATGTTTTGAAAACTTTAACTACAGCTTAACAAGACAACTGAGGTTGAAGATTAGCCACATTTGGTGAGAAACTGTCCTGTGTAATAAATAGTCCTTCAACACTAACGGGGCTCTCTGTCAACAGATTAAAGACCAAATATCAGCAGATATCTCAAAGCATGGATGGAAACAGCTCCATAGACTTTGTAAGCATCTGCTTAAAATTACGTTTTGTGAGGAGCTAAAGAAGAATAAGCCTCATCCTTTGCTTGGTGTCATATTTATTGCTGCAATGCTTGCAGAGGCTGTGGACTCTGACAGCCAGTATCAGGGTTATCTGGACTGGCTATGCAGGCACAAAGGTTTATTTCAGTTGCCCTCAGTTGACAAAACTTGCCTGTCAACTCAACTGCTCTCTAATTAGGCAGATTGAGTTGGTGACACAGTTTAAACATGATTTTGATTTATTTCACCTGATTTCAGACAACTTCATCCAGTTCATCTTCACCTTGAAGTTTTTACCTGTTTTATTGTAGGTTTGCATTGCATTTGGTATGAACAGAACATGTTTTTTCTATGAACAAAAGGTAAAGGACGGGGACAACAAATCTTCCTTGCCTCTAAATTTACATGCACGCCAAAATGGCGCATTCCGCCTATAGTCCTCTTGTAAGCCAATTCACTTTCTATTAGGTCCAATTCCCCCACAAGGATAACTGGCACTGGTAGAATTGTTATCTGCGAGTAGGCATAACACAATCAAGCATTGTGAAAAGAAGTGAAAGACAAGCCAATTCAGTGAGCTGTCATGGCGTGTCCTGTTGGTTCATTTCGATAAGTGAACGTTTTAAGAGAGGTCCTCTGACTTCCAATGCATGGATTTTGCAGAAGAAAATACTGCCTCATTTGTTAAACGGGGGCAGTTCAAATTTCATGCCTAGAAAACAGTTACTCTATGAGCTATTTAAAACCACGAGTGCGAACAATTGCAAAGTAGTGTGCAATGAAAAATGCAACAAATTACCATAGACGGCCCCCTCTTTTTTGTGCGTGTATTTATCACGAAAGCCCAGCTCTGACATTTCAGCCTCTGTGCTTAGAATAGAGGCAGTTTGTAATGTGTGCGGAATTACCTTTTCTTTTGCCTTGTAGTAGTACTTAAGTGTCATGTTAAGCCTAAGGCAAAGGAGACTCTCAATGACCTGCTCTGGCTGGATTTTTGTGTTTACTGTATTCCCCCTCAGTAAGCACTACTGAATCCCATTTCTTATCAGTGCATAAAGTCTAACAGATTGGCGACTCGAATTTCCCCTTCCAGCCAATGTTGGTTTTTGTCCTTTGTCTGGCTTGACAATAGTTTCCACATACCCTACAGCTTGAGTTTCTGTCTTCTTTATTTGCAGAGTATCACCCTCCGTGCAAGTGACAGCCATTTGCACAACGCAACTACAGCCCAGAAGAGGCTCTTTCTGGGGGAGAGAATCTGGGGATGCCAGTGCAGCAAATGTTGCTTTTGTCTGTTTGTTATGGCTGACAATATTATGTTAACTGGCTAATCTTTTTGGAGGAAAGCACATAAGTGGGCAAAAGGTTTTCATACATTCCCATTTTTGGCCAAAAGAATTATATATGTATAATAGAGGACAAAAATTTTGCTCTCCAAATCTGTCAAAAGAATCTGCCGAAAGAATTATATATGTATAATAAAGGACAAAAATACAAATCTTTAAGATTATAGGCAGATTTTGAGAGCAACTGTGACTCTTTTTAAAAACAAAGGTCAAACGTTAACTACAATCTTTAAGATTATAGATTATAGTTAACATTTGACCTTTGTTTTAATAAGAGTCACAGTTGCTCTCAAAATCTGTCAAAAATATTACATACCACATTTAGTCACCTTTCAAAAACCTTCCCAAAAATCAACTTTCCATTTATTTCATTTATCAGTTTTTCTTTTTGCTGTGTAGATATGAATCTCAGCATATTTCAGCCTCTTGACTTTCAACCTCTGTGTTAAATGTAACTCTGTAGTGTAGGTTCAGATACGGCATTGCACTAACCCAAATATGTATGAGTCTGTGAAAACCTGAACTCTTGCTGGACTTTGTGCATGAGGGGTTGCACGACTATTGATTTTCACTAGTCATGTAGTATTCAAAAAAGTAGTGGAGTAGTCAGCCTTGTTCCAAGCAGCGATGAAAAGTTAGCAGCTCTTGTTAGCAACTTGCTGCATTTGCTAATCATATTTCTTTTGATGCAAGTATCTCATGTATTTCGGTTGGAAAGCTTGACTTGTTGCAACGACATAATATTGTACAGACATTGATAACATTGATTTACAGGACTTTTTAGTGACTGTTTCAACTAGCCATCCATCTATTACAACTTTTTATGGGATAAGTTGTAACATTTGCAGTCACTTCACTTTTTGGCGGAATTGTTCATAAACAGTAGGTGATGAAAACAAGGTTTACATTTTTTTTTATGTATAGCAGAGAAAGAAACCACAGTGCCCAAGACTGTTTCTACTGTTATACTTGCTGGATCTGGTGTTCGCAGCACTCGTCAGTGCCCCCATGCTTTTAGCCTTTTGCTAGTTCCAGCAGGGACAGGGTCCTTCCCTCTGTGCTTTCAGCCCAGACCTCACACTGGTGTGACTTCATTCAGAAGTCAGATTCAGTAACAGATCCACAAAGCAGTACTAGCTACAGGCAGTGTGGGGTGCTACAATGTTACATTACTCAAATGTTTTCGAATGAGTCTTCCAAGAGTTAAAGAGAGGGTCTGAAGAATGCAAGAGTGCTAACATCTGAGAATGCAAGGGTTACTGTATATAATATGGTGCAATGTTGGGTGAAATGTTCTAAAGATGCACAGTAGCACTTTACTATTATCCAAGTCCCTTCTTCAGTTCAGTTTAGCCTTTCTTGGATGATGGCTGACTGTTTAGCATGTTAAGATCATTAAAAAAAAGAAGCGAGGAAAAGAAAGCTACAGGTCTATTGAGACTTAATGGTGGTTAAGTTGCATTTTGTTGTCTGGTGAAAGCTATTTCATCACACTACGTTCATGGGAAAGTGGTGCTTTAGGCCTTAACTTAAAAAAGACGTGCTGCAATTTGCATTCTAATGCTTAGGGATGTTCAGCATAGAAATGAAGCTGCAGCATTGTAAAATATCTTAAAGTACACTTTTGTATAATGCTAGTTTTGTATTTATTGGTTTATCAGTTGAAAAGCGAGGGAAGAAGCCATGCACTAAATCTTCATGAGATTTAATGTGAATGTAATATCTACTATTACTTCCACAAAATACAAACCTAAATGTCTGATGGGAATGTTTTGCCATGGGTAGTAAAATTCATTTTTCTTAAGAGGTCAGTCAAGATCAGGCTGTTTCAACTGTATTTCTCAGTCCTTATACAGTACATCTTCTTCATTCTCCAGTGATGAGGAGCCTGAACTGGGGTTGGTATGAAGGAAACATGCTGTAATAACACTGAAGAAGGTCTTGAACATGTTTTACATAGAGTCTTAAAGTTTTTAAATACTTAAATGCAATAACAAGATAACATCTGCTAAATACGGTGGTTTTAGCTTGTGTAAAGTCTCTTCAGACCTTAATAAGCAAGTACTGCTTGAAGTACACTATATAGAGAAAGGTTTTGGGACACCTGACCATTTCACCAACAAAGACTTTAATGACATTGCATTCATAGACTTTAATATGGAGTTGATCCTCCCTTTGCAGCTCTAACAGCTTCCACTCTTCTTGTAAGGCTTTCCACAAGATTTTGGAGTTTCTTTGGGAATTTGTGCCCATTCATTCTGTAGAGCATTTATGAGGTCAGGCACTGATGTTGGACGAGAAGGCCTGGCTCGCAACCTCTGCTCCAGTTCATCCCAAGTTCTTCCACACCGAACTAATCCAACCATGTCTTTATGGACCTTGCTTTGTGGATTTGGGGCACAGTCATGCTGGAATAGAAAAGGTTCTTCCTCAAACTGTGTCCACAAAGTTGGATGTATGGCGTTGTCCAAAATGTCTTAGTATGCTGAAGCATTAAGATCATCCTTCACTGGAAGCAAGGGGCCTAGCCCAAACCCTGAAAAACAGGTGTGTCCCAATACTTTTGTCCATGTAGTGTAACATTGCTGATGGTTGAATTCATCATATAGAAACTGAGGAAGTGGACAAGCTTCTGTATTGTAATTATACTGCTGCATATTGCTATTGTAATAAGCCTTGCAGTTTATTAAAATCAAAAAGTTAGACGACCTTGATGATAAAAATGACGTTGTATGAATAGACAGAAGTCAAGAGAGTAAAATTTGAAAACAATCAGAGCCCTAGTATATCCTTTCATGAATATGCCTGCTGCAAGTCTATGTTGTAATATATTAGGTCATGATATGTTTTTTAGGGTATATCATGGGTACCATCAGAACGTCTAAAACACTGATAAACTCCAGGTATAATAAAAAAGAAATATTTGGACAAGATATAGAACATAGCATATAAAAAACCACCAATGTAATGTAATAATAAAAAATATGCAAGTCCATTATGCTATTATTTTGTTTTATTAAAGCAAGACACTACAAGCAGAAATGATGATTTTGGATTATTTTAGTTTTTATTTTCAACTTTTCTCCTCATTCATTTTTTTTTTCTTAGAACAGATATCCTGCATTTGTAAAATTTGACATCTTCATTCCTAACCATATTCTGAATAATTGTACAGAGCAATTTCATAATACACTACTCATAACAGGGTTTATGCTAGATCTTGTGCTAGAAATGACATGGCTTTTTATAATAACAATGCTTAGTATTTTCTTGTTTATTCTATTAAACAGTACTTTAAATATTCTGTTCAATAAAATTCTCTCCTTGGTACAGTATGTGATTTCACAATGACACACATTTTAACTCCATTATCCTCCCGATGCTATATTTTTGGTTTGATTTATGCATACTGTGTACTGTAAGTAGATACTGTATACTTTTGTCTTTCACAAAATATACAGCACAAAAAATATATATCTCTAAGTATGTCAGTAACAAAATTCTGTTGATTTACAAAATTACCCCATTCATGTGAAATGTCTCATCTTAATTTACTTTCACAAGTTTTATGTTTCCCCTGTTTCTTCTTAAATTGCTTATTTTTACAAACACTGCATTTAAAAAATGCACTGTCATAGCTTTTTTTTTAAATGACTGTTTTGCTGGTGTGTTCTGTCTGCTGCAACTTGACTTACAATCTCAGAAAAACCTAAGATCAAGAAACACAATGTGTTGTGTAAAAATTCCTGCAAGTATCACGCTGTTTCCCCCATATCGCTCAGCCTTAAGCCTAAACTTTGCTGGGACTAGGGATGTGTGGAGGCTATTACTGTCATGCAAATGGATTCACTTTGCAAGGTGTCCACAAGATGTGTGAGCTGACCCAGGGCCTGGCTTGAGTTCTGCACTGAGGTCAAAGGGAGCGAGCCTGGCTGATACTAAAGGATAAGACAACCCAAAAAAGACACTGCGCGTGTCAAAACAAAAGATGATTGGTGAGGTATGTGACATGGCTGTAGATTATGACTATAAAAGGGTGACAAAGTCGTTTTAAAAAGGATCATTTTTATCTCTGGGCTGTTTAGCTGATACAGTGACCCGAGATGCATTTCAGGAAGCCAGATATTATGAATACACTGTAGAAATGAGAAGATCAAGCATCTGCTTTTCCTATATAATACATATGGCACTGAGAATTCCTCTTATAACAAAGCTTTTTAAATCAATATCCTCTTCCATGTTATTACCTCTGTGCCTCTATTGAATAACAGCAGAGCTTACTTTGGCTTCTGGTCAGCTGTGCCTGAGACAAGGAAACACCAAGTTCTGAGCTCTTGATAACAATATCAGGAAGGAACAAAGCTGTTACAAGTCATACACATTGTCTGTGGCAGTCTGCTCATGTGAAAAACTAATACAGCTGTTTGAATGCTGGGAATTCACAGTTTTTTCCCACAAACTACAAAAGTGTGAATTTCCTAGCATTTTGTGGCATACTGAACCAAATTAAATAGCATTCTATTTTTCCAAATGTGTTACAGTATAACAAACACTACGAGGCAATAATGATCCAAATCTTTTATGTAAATACATCCCCAAAACCCAGTCAAACAACATCCAGCCCTTCATTAGCACAGACTTGTCGATGTGGTTTAGAATTTAGAATGACTTCCTTTTTTTTACTACCATAACTAAACAAAACTTCACCATGTTGCCAAACTCGGTGGACAGCCTTTTAAGACAAGAGGGTCTATACTGAAAATTAGCAGTCCTGATCTAGAATCAATTTATGTGAGCGTGACAGTCATAAATAAGGAGTAAGCTGATCCAAGTTGTCTGAAATGACTGTCAGTAGCTGTCAGTTTACAGCTCATTGTGAATCTTACTGAGTTTTAAACCACACTGACAAGTCTCTTTGCCTTTATGAAGGGCTGGATGAGCGTTTTGAGCATTTTGAGCATTTCAATAGTTGGGGAAATTGATCCCCTCAGGAACATTGGCCATTTACTGTAAAGCTAAACTGTAGATGTGCATGAGTTTAGCATATGCATCATGATGGTGCATAAATCTACACACAGTTGGGAAATAAATCAAAACAGTCAGTTTTTACTGAATAAAAAAATCTTGCCCCAACTGTCTGGGCTATATGCCCTACCCCATCTAGAGCATAAAGACCACCCGGAAAATCTTGCATCACTTCAATTGTCATGTATCAACTAAAATCAATATTTATGTGTAATATGTGTGACACTAATATCAGTATATATGATGTAGTCAAGCACTACAGGCATACACTATTGATAGGCCTGCTGAGACAATAATGAAATGTGACAATTAGCTGACATATAAATTGGGATTAACATTTGAATTAAGTTGTTTCTTTCAATTATATGCAACTACTTTACATGGCTGGTTAGCTATTTTACTTCCTAACTGTCAATACTCCCAACTAATGAAAGTTCAAATAAACAAACATTACTCACCACTGCCCTTTATAGGTATTACTAACAAACATCAAATAAACAAACATTACTCACCACTGCTCTCTACAGGTTTTATTAACAAACATCAAATAAACAAACATTACTCACTGCTTACAGCATTATAATATTAGTTGGAGGTTTTGTTATTTTTGTAAGAACCATTGACATCTGTATTTTGCTTTATTTCATGTAATTGCTTCTACCCACACATGAAAGTGCACCAGTGTAACTATGAAATTTTCATGTAACTAAAGAAACTAACAATTGTGGGAAATAATTATGATTAGCCAAAAATAATTATCAGGAAATTATGCAACTATCTGACTATGAGTTCACCTATTGTGTCTAAATGCCTGGGAAATTACTGATTTTCCTGACATGTGGAGAAAGTTCTCTAAAACATGCATCTATGTTCAAACTATTGGTTAACACAGTGTGTCTAAATGTTATTGTTCCAGTGGCAGTGCAAGAACCAGAACATTCAACATGCCAAATAAATCACACATTTTAAACAACAGCCCTCTACTACAGTCAAAACACTACCTGATAAAGGTAATTACCTGGAAGTTTCAGTCATCTAGGTCATTACAAGCTGAGGAAGTCAAACCCAGCCACAGAAAATATGGGGCCAGCCCTTTCCAAAAGAGAAGGGAAAACCCCCACACACATGGTTGTGGACGGATGATTGTGGTTGTGTTGATTCTGTTACAATGCATTTTGACTTTTCTGATTATTTCTTATCTGACTTATTCCCCAAACCTCCTGCAGCTTCAGCAATGGTAGCACCTCGTCAAACCGAATCAAGCTGCACAGATCAGAGAGAACTTATGAGGCAATGTTAATCTTTAGAAACATGATATTATTTGCCATTAGACCTTTTTTTTCAGTCATAGCTCACTGAAATCATTACCACATTTGTGTTTATCAGTAGAAGAGGAGATATTTTCATGTTTTTTCCATGTTTGTCACTTCTTGACAGCTATTGACACAGAATGTAAATAAAAGTATACATTACAAAGTTTAAAGTAATAGCTGTAAAGCTAAACCATATCTGTGCATGATGATGATGATGATGCATTCACAGTAAACTGTTTCTATAGAACAAAAAAGCAATCTTGCCCCCACTCTCTGGGCTGTAACCCCCTCCTGTCTAGAGTAAGAAGACCACCTGAAAAATCTTGCATCCCTTCATTTGTCATCTAGGTTTTCTAGTATGCATTCTTTGAATGTTCTTTGAACGATCTCAAGTCACATAAATTTAAAAAAATGTGTTATTATGTAAAGTACAATACAAAAAAATAGATATTTAAAATTAAAATTGGGGCCACTATCAATTTACAAAAAATGAAAAAAAATTTTAATTTTGTAAACATGCTTGAATCTACAGCAGTGCCACTAGACTCTACAGTTTAATGACGTCCATTCAGATGATGTATCTTGGAGGTGCAAGGTGGTTTTTTTAGCTAGGTAACAGAAGGACCGATAGCAGGGGCGGATCTACCGGGGTGGCATAGGGTGGCAAATGCCACCCTAAAAGAAAGCCTTGCCACCCCTGCTGCC
>JBBPCZ010000042.1:13211260-13224061 GCA_037974445.1 Brycinus macrolepidotus
GAATGGGCACAAATTCCCACAGAAACACTCCAAAATCTTGTGGAAAGTCTTCCAAGAAGAGTGGAAGCTGTTATAGCCACAAAGGGGGGACCAACTCCATAATAAAGTCTATGTATTTGAGTGCAATGTCATTAAAGTCCCTGTTAGTGTAATGGTAGGACATCCCAATACTTGTGCCCATATAGTGTATATGGGATCTTCATGCTCATGGATACCAAAGAACCACAAGACAATGTGATGACCTAAGTACTGTAGGTTCAGTATCTGAAGGTATGGAATCCACTCCGTAGGTCTGGCTACTTACTGAACAAAAAGGATAAAGCAGTGAGTGATGTGAGGGCACTTGGTCCAAAACATTAAGCACAATGTAAACACAGACCAGCGGGGAGAGGTACAAGGCAACCAGACCTAGAGTGAGTACACGCTTAGTTGCTGTGGATAAGGAGAAATGTAGAAACTGTGATTCATGTGAATGAGACAAGTCATTGCTTCAGATCAGCTGCACAGGTTCAGTTTCATCTTGTTTAGGACCGTCAAACTCAATTATATACTGACAGTGGGAAGAGATGAGCTACTACCAAAACAAAGACATTCATCACATTGTTTAGGTCAACAGAGACTTCTATTTTGGTTAGATAACAAGGGTGCAATGTTTTCTTTAAGGAATTTAAACTGCAAATTGGTTCATCACGGTCCCTCTAATGATATGAATATATTTTGCTTGACACTTGAGATAATGGTACATTAAATTTCTCAGGCATTCAGTTACATACTAAAGCTCTGTAAAAATGTAAACACAGCAGATGAAAAATGTTTGGAAAGTATCAAATCTGGTTGCAGTCTTATTGGGATGGCAAAGCTGTCAGTTATCACAGTCTTAAAACTATACCTGTCTAGAGATGTTAAAGCAACACTTTTCCATGTAGCCATCCCAGGAAAAAAAAATAAAAACGCTCTTGTAATGGCCATCAATCATATTTAGTGCCAGTTTAATGCAATACCTGACTGCCAAAGAAAAATAAATTTGTGCAGCAAGGCACTGCATTCCTGGTTTTATGGTCTTCGGGCTTTATTTGAAGTTTTTGGGGGGGCTGTAATAAAATCTTATCTCTAGCTTTCACTGTGGACATCTCGGCTTTTAACTGCTGTCTCCGGGGCACTTTAAGTGTCTGTTTGTGTCCCCGGCCTCCAAACGTGAGACCTTATTTGCTTAGCACGAGAAAAAATCAATAAAAAGCCAAATACTATGAGGAAGGTCTCATAGTATTGATGTCAGATATGGAGGGTACAGGCAGTATCATGTGTGAGGTGTAAAGGAGACTAATATGTGTTGGACACTCTTAAATCTAAAGTTTCCTAAAAGGTTCTCGGCTTGGTTCTTGGTGTAGAACTTTTATATTATGTGGGGGCTCTTTAAGCTTTAAAATAGTTCTTTACACTTGCATCTCATTTACGAATATGGTCCCTTAAAGAAAGGTTTGTTGATAGGTTCTTTAATAAAGAAAAAGTGGGTCATCTATGGTATGGCACAAAGGACCCTTTTTTGGAGCCTTTTTGAGGTGTTATAGGGAAGATAATCTACCCAAATATAGCCTAAATAGAATAAGTGATACATTAAAAGAACCGGATTGTACGTCATAGTTCAGCTGACATTGTTACATGATCAGCATTTCGAGTGACAACTAGATACAGCAAAAATAAAACAGACCTGAAGACATGTTCATTATACACTATATGCACTATGATAATTAGTTTCCTGAGGACTGCAGTCTACTTGGAAAGGAAACTGCGGCATCAAAAGAGTGACACCATACTTAAAAAGAAGCTAGCCGCTGTAACACAGCTGGCAGTTAGTACTCTCCGAAAAGCGTGTTGAGCTGTTCAACCCATTGCATTAATAGCAGTTTCTGTGATTCTACTTAATTAAATTAGATCTGACTTTTGATTTTATTAATATAAAAGTTTGATTTTTGTGTACCCCGGCCACGTGTCTGTCTTCCATGTGAGTTTGTTGTGTTGGTCTTGGCCCCGCCTTTACCCTGTCCCCTTGTTATCCTGTTCACCTGAGTCTTGTTTCTGTCTCCTCCTCTGCCCGTGTGTTCTCTCTCTCTGTATATATACATGTATCCCTTGTATTTCAGTCTGTGTTTGTGGATTCTACGCACATTTCTTGTAAACCCTACTATTTAATCTCTTGTTGCTCTGTTTTGGTTGTGTTTTTGTTCATCTTGTGCATATTCCATTAGTATCTACTGTGCTTGTGTCTTTGTTATACCAGTTAATATTTTCTCATGTTTTGTGTAACCGCGGACCCCTCGTTCGTGTTTCTGTTTCTTGTTTTGTGCTAAACATTTTTGGGGATCTCACACTTACGTCCTGTCTGCCTCGACCTAAACTCATTGCAGTGGCAATTTTTTTCGTCTTATTTGAATCCTATGCACTCTCAGTTTCAGAGAAATAGTTCTTTGACTACGAATGTTCTTATTAAAATGATCAACAGGTGCCAGTCTTCGATGCCTGTCATGGATCTTTCATCAGGTGATTAGTTTCCTGTTTTGTCATGACCCAAACCAGAATGAAGAGGGAAATGAGCTCTGAAGTTATGAGCTAGCGCTGAATATCTATGCGTCTGCAGCCTTGTGGAGCACAATGTGAATTTTCTGTCTAATCAGCTTACTGTTAAAACAGCTAATTAGCTTCTGTGGCTCCCTAACGATGTGTTGACAAACACATCGGATAAGGCATTCAGGCAAATAGATGGCGGGAGTTAACTGTCCCCCCCCCCTCCCTTATCTCATATCAAGGGACAAAGGGTAATTAGAAACTGTTGTGTTAGAGAAAAGTAAACAGGGTTTGGTAAAAGAAAACATGCCCTGACGGAGACTTGTGGCAAATACTGCGGTACCCCAGTGTCCTCCAGAATTATAGGCACCCTTATTTAAAATGAGTGAAAAAGATTTACAATTGTCCTTTAATGTTTGATGTTTTACTCAATAAATAAAAAGAATATATAAATTCCATAAAAGCCCATTGCCACAAGAAAAAAACAATTGTGTCATAATCATTGGCACCTCCTTTTAATATTTTATGCAACAAGAGTCTTCTCTTGTTTTCTATGGCTTCAGAAAGGATTTTCAACCATTCCTCAATGCAGATTCTCTCCAGATCTTGACTCCTAGGTCTTCTCTTGTGCACTCTGTTCTTCAGCTCAGGCCACAGGATTTTAGGTCAGGGGACTGCCATGGCCATGGAAAAGTTTCAATTTAAAGTGAAGCGACCATTCCATCATATGCGAACAGCACGAAATTCTTCTCTGTATTTAACCCATTCACCAAGCATAGCAGCAGGCAGCCAGGAACACAGCACCCAGGGAGCAGTGAGCGTGGATGGTATCTTGCTCAAGAGGTGCCGCTAGCAGTCTTGGGAATCAAACCCACGACTTTCGGACCGCAGGGCGAACGCCCTAACCACTAGGCCACCAGCTGCCCCAGTGGTGGTTTGATCGGATTTCTATTTGTGCTTTGGTTTGTTGTCCTGCTATAAGATCCAACCACAACCAAACTTTGCAGCGGCAAAGACAATTTTAGATTTAGAGTGTCCTGGTACTTTCAGGAGTCCAAAATGCCAGGTATGTGAATAGGGCCTCCGGAGGACAAATGCCCCCACGGCATCACAGATCCTCCACCATATTTAATACTTGCTATTAGGCGCTTTTCTCTACCATCTCTATTTCTACACCAAACCAAAGATCTCAATTTTGTGACCTCAGCATCCTGTCCCAGTTGAAGTTTCAGTGCTGTCTGGCAAACTCAATGTACTTCTTCCTGTGGCAAAATATAAGAAACCCTTCTTTCCTGGCATATCTTCCAAGGAGTTTGTTGGCACGGAGGTGCCGTCTTATGGTGGATTTGGAGGCATGGCGATCCCAAGATGCTACCAAACTCTGAGATGTATTTTTCACTTCTCTGACCATCCTCCTTACTGTGTATTCTGATGATTTAACCTTGTGTTCTCTTCCAGGCTGGTTTATGATAGTTTTTAATTTCTTAAACTTCTTAATGAATGCCCTAACTGCTGATCCGGGTATTTTAAGTGGAAGATGTATTTTCTTGTATCTGTTCCAAGTTTCGTCAACACACCTTTGCTTATTTGTAATGGAGTGCTCTTGAATCTTTCCCATAGAGATGGATGTATAAGGCATTTGTGCCCTGTGTCAACTCATTTTTATGCCCCAGTGAAACAGTAAATCTTTGATGACTACTTAAACGTGCCTAAACACTTAAACCAACTTAAAATCAGTTAAATATGTGTGAGATCGTACTTAATTTACATCTGCTTAATTCAAATTTCTTGAGGCACCAGTAATTGTGACGTGATTTTGCGTTCTCTTACCTTCAAATAAAGGTAAGAATTGTTTTCTATTTTCAATAAAATAATAACTGATAAAGTGATTTTCATAAGCCTTATCAATCATTTTTAGCAAAGGTGCCAATCATTCAGGAGGACACTGCACATTATAGATCTTTACTAACTAACTTTATTAAATATCTTTATTAACCCTTTACATCAATAGTTTACATCAAAACATATTGTATAGAACACTAAATGTAACTAATTAAAAATAACAGAAAATGTCAAATGGCAAAGCACTTCAGTGTAGGGAGACATTATAATGCATTATAAGACTTATTGTTCTTATTAATTTATACTTTTTAAACTGATAACTAAAGTGAATATAGTGAATTTATCATTTTGCAGAGCTCTTTTATTTGTTTTATACACATCATAATCTTTTGCATAACATTTTAGACGTTCATTATTATGCCCTCATCAAACCTTATGAAGGTAACAGTTGGTAACTACCTTATCACAGCATCATTATCTTAATTAACTGGTTGTTAATTACTACTTTATTACTTCTTTAAAGAAACAGGTTAGCAAAAACGTTTCAGGCCAAGACATGTTTGGTGTCCAAATTTTTCCTTTTTAGTGCAGGGCTGGAGCTAGAGGGTGACATTGCTAACAAACACTACCAGTCAAGAGTCACCAAAAGTGTTTCAGTAAGTACATTCCCAAAATTTCTCTCAAACTACTCAAACCATGCCCACAAACCATAGGGTGGCAGTAGCCTCGCGGGTAAACCACTTGCATGTGAACCTGATATCCACAAAGTCGCAGGTTTGAGTCCAGCTTTCTGCCACTGTGCCCTTAAGCAAGACAGTTAACCCTCAGTTGCTCCAGGGGAACTGTCCCTAATGATTGTAAGTTGCTCTGGATAAGAGTGTCAGCGGAATGCCCCCTTTACATCCATATTTATTTGGTGGAACAGACTTGGATGTGTTTTAGGACCCAGTACCACTTACTGTCAGCTATAAAACTGAACAAAACAACTATAGGCAGCTGTTTCAGACAACACCAGGCATGGTATTTACAAAGAGGGACTTATTCTGAATCAGACTGCTCTTTATTTATGATGGTCACTGTCACACAAACAGTTTTTTTGTAAAAAAAAAAAAAAAAAAAACTGTTAAAAAAAAAAAAACTGCCTACAGCTTTAAGCTACATGGTGATGTGTATATTTTCCAGAGCACTTTTATTTTACATACATCATTTTCTTGTGCACTCTTACTAAAGAAACTGTTCTATAATGTGATTTTTTTTTAATTTTGATTTATATCAATACTAATAAATTATTGAGCTGTACACATAGACAAACTGAGACTCTATTCTAAAGTGAAGATTTTTTGTTAATATCCTCTACAAAGGTATGAAGCTCTTGTGCACAACCCTTATTTGTGTAGGTTGCATCAGAAAACTAGGATTTCTTTATAATCAATAAATGATGTGCAACAATTCTTTTAAAAAAAATGTTTAATTCACTGTAGTTGTTGCTTAATAAAGTAGCAATGGACAGGCAGTAAATGATCAGCTACTGGCTTGATGAAGCTTAATAGAAGCATTAAAAGCAGATCACAAAGTCTCCATATTTTTTTCTGTTACAAAACACTGCAAAAAGCAACTGAAAATTAATTAAATTGGTGTTTGCGTCATCGGGAACATTTTTGTAAACGTATTTTGTCTCATGGATCCTGTGTTCCATTGCTTATGAAATTAATTTAATAAAATATGGACTTTTACTGAAAGAAGCAATTGTTTTGAACCATTTTTATCCAACCAAATGCTCGTTGAGTCATGCTCGTTTTATGAAGGAATTCAAATCGCACATCTATAAGATGAAAATTACGAGACTACATGAGCATAATGGAATATCCATGACATTTCCAGTGCCCTTGGTAGTCAACACAGGCTTCCAAGATAAAAGTGGAGAGGATGCTAGTGCTAATTGACTGCAGCTGGGCTTGGCCACTATGGCAAATGTTTATCGATGGAATATTGATGTGATGGTCCCCCGTAAATGTGTTAGTTTCATGTGTTATGTTGGAAGGCAACTCTTGCTAATGCTAAAACTCCCCTGGTTGCTAGACTAAACAACATGATGAATTTGCAGTGCCTTGTAGTGAAATGCTTGCACATGTTGTGTTTGCACAAGTGTCTTGCAAATATAATTCGATTATATATTGTGTCCTTGTTGACAATAACACTGGACTGGTTCTTGGCTTCTGTCTGCCAAGGCAAAATAATTGTTTTCTTCCCGAGCTTGGTGGCATCAGCCCAACTAACCACAACTCATCATCAAAGCTGGAGGAAGTGCTTCATCCCACTGAAGGCCCCATTAAAGCTGAAGTGGAACATCCCCCCTCCCCCAACCAACACACATACACACATTTTATTGGCTTTTTAGCCTTTTCGACAGGAGCTTCCATTAACACTGATGGCACTCCATAGCCTGTCTCCACACTCTCCTCAGTGCGAGCACGGCGTGGATCACATGGAAGTAATCAAACCATCTGGTTTAAATGGAGTCCAAAGTAGTGTTTAGAAAAATATGGCGTCCAAGCATTGTTGGATATATTTAGAATGGAAGACATTTTGTCACTAGCATACTGTTGCCTTCAAACATGGAAAAAGCTTTTTGTTATTTAAAGTACTATTACCATTAAGCAAAAAAGCTTAAAGTGCCACAGTATCTCCTCATGTTCTCAAGGCTCGTGTAATAGCATGCCTATTAGGACAGGATATTGTTGAATTATTTGATACTGATATTGATACCTTTCTTAATACCTTAATATCAATACTGATTACTGTCTGACACTTTCTTAAAACAGAAGGTGGGTGTAGCCTAAACCAGAAAAGGTTTGCTGGAGATGGAGCTGTAGACTAATCAAGGAGAGCTGACATGTTTACAGAATGGTATTTTGTCAGCCAATCAAGAGTCTGGATTTTGGAACAAGTATGACGGTTGGCTCACAGATGCTAAGACTGACTGGGCATTGACATTGTCACTGTCAGAAAAAAGGCTGCTGTACAGGTTTTTGACTCTCAAGTTACAAAAAGTGTAAATTAACCCCTAGAGGTATAACATGGTGCTTAAGGTCCAATCGTTTACCATCAGTGAGGTTTAAAAGCACAGTACATTAACTTGCCCAAGGGAAAGGGGAGCGTTTGTCACATTTGTCACACAGAAAAAGAGCTACGAAACGGAACTTTTTGGGTGCAAACCCTTGGGTATGCTCAAGGGTCCCACTTACCTTTAGCTAGGGAACATAATTGTTCTGTTTAAATAGCAATTGTTTACAATCAGTGAGGTTTAAAGACACAGTACATTAAAATCCCAAAGGAAAGGGGCACTTTTGTGGCAAAATAAAATTTAAAGTCTGGAGTTAGTACAAGACTTCAAAACTTAAGTTTATAAATAAATTAACAACACATAAAACAAACAACTGATATTTAAAGAGTACAGTTATATTATAAGTAAGTTGGACCCAAGGGTTTGTATCCAAAAAGTTCAGTTTAGTAACTTCTGAGAGTGTACCAAATTTTTTCGGTACTGGGTAAAGTAATTTGGTCAGTATCAAAATAACTCTGCTTTTCCAAGTGAGAATGATCTCAATAATGAAATTATATCGTGATGTCCAAAGCTGTGTGTGTTTCCACTACATATTGTATTAGTAGTTATTGATAGACCTAAAGTTAATTTAAGAAATAATCCTAAGGACACTTCCATAATATTTTCAATGATAGTTTGAATGTCTATATGTTAATTTTTTCTTTTGTGAGGAAAATAATAAACACAAATACTGACATTATGCACCAAGGACAAGCTGACAAATTCATCAGATCAGGCGTTTGAGCTTACTGGATGAATATGTTAAAAGAACCCTCACTACCAAAGCCGCAGCGCAGATAAAGAGCACATCTTCCTTTTCAAATGGTCAGTCTGTTGTAGGTGTTGATTTATGTATGATCAATAATTCAGAAAGTTCCTTGCTTGTTCCTCTGTTGGCCAGATGCCTTGCTCTGCCTTGCCAGCCCATGTCAGCTGCGCAGTGCGTCGGACATGCAGAATGCACATGCACATGCAGAATTGTGACATAAATATTTTACAAATATCTACCCCAAGCCAGTGGCACCTGGGCAAAGTGTGGCGCGACTGGACGAGGCAGTGCTTTTTTATTGGCCATCTTCTTGCCGCTTATGGAAAGGAAGGCATGTATCTCCAGCTCCCTGATTGTTATCTCTTAATAAGCATGGCCGACTGAAATCTTTTCAGAGCAAATTGTTGAAGACATCTGGCAAAGCTTTCTCCGCGATGCGCGTACTGCTGAATGTCCCTGTTCGCGAGGTTGGCATGGCAACATCTAACTGCTATTCAACAGTGGTACAGTTTTGAAAGGTTTAGGGCCTAGTTGAAAATCCATTTGGGCCACTACCTGTGTATTTTCCCCCCTGCATTCTCATGTTGAAAGTGCAGTAAATCGTACCTCCCACAAACCCCCTGATATGAATCAATGGTACCTTTTGTTCGGACAAACTAAATAATTTTTTTTTTTTTGTGATGCTTGTTTGTACAGAAAAAGGCTCCAAATACATTACTTTTAGGCACTGTACTGACACTGCCTAGGTGATCAACAATTGTAAGAATGTCTTTTTAATTTAACAGTATGAAGATCTTTCAGGGAAAAAAAAGAATGGTAAATATTGCTTTTATTATTATCAAATAACAAACAAAAGGGAGCACTTATTCATCATTTGCATGATTTGAGGTAAAAATAAAATGGTCTCAGCAACTGCTTCTGACTATGGCTGGGTCATACTGGTTAAACATATGCAAATGAATTCTTCACTTGAAATATCAGCCAGGTCTGCTTGACCCAGCATAAAATGGCGAATCTTCATCTGAAATCATGACGAGCCATCTCTTATTACTTCATGAAACATTACAATGTAGCACTCAATTACACAAAGAGGCAAAGAACTCAACACCCAGAGGTTTCCAACCTGAATAAACAGCTTTATGTTAAAGTCCAGATGTGACTGGCTAATAGCACAGTTTGCTTTAATAAATTTGCAAGGTGAGAAGGGTTGATTGTTCAGAGATGGTTCTAGCTCACAGCGCTGAATGACCGATACTTGAGATGAGAGGCGATACACTTCACAAGTAGTTTTATCTGAAGTGCGACACGTTTTGGCATATCGGCTTAACCACATTAAACTGCCTCGGGAAAACTTAGCAATCTCAGTAATTTCACGCTTGTCCTGTTTTTCATCCAGCTATAGTGTGGAAAAATGATATTTTCAATATTTTCAAAGGATCTATATTGAACATATTTATTCAGTTTTTTTCCCCCCGAGTCTACTTATGGCATGTAGGAAGTTTAATGGACAAAAAAATCGTCATTATTTTTTTGTACATGATCATTTCCGACCACTCTTTGTCTCTTAGAATTAACCTGTTGTTAAAGGCACAGTGAGACAAACATCAGGCAAAGCTAAATGGGCTGATGTTTGTAATGTCACAAAAACAGCGAATTCAGAAAAGGCTCTTTTATTCGCCTTAGTTCCCTTGCATGGACAGACTAGACTGGGAAGTGAACGGTGTGTTTTGAAACTTTAACAGTGTTTACTCACCACATTACTTTAACTTTTTTATTCGAGAAAATGAGGATTTTTCATTTTTTATAACATGGGGTATTTACAAAAAGATACCAGGCTTCGTAACACTTTGAATTAATGGAAAAGAAACACTGCAATCCTGAAAAAGCGCAGAATGCTAGAAAAATTATGCACTATAGGAGAAACAGTCCAACTTTCAGAGAAGTTAAATTGCTTTTTAGACAGCTTTTTTGTTACATTAACGTATTTGTTTCGTAATGATGAGTGAAAGTGATGGTAATTGCTATAATGTGATGTTCAGCTTATAGTATGATCAATAAACACAATAAACAATTCCACACTTGCAAAAAAAAACTGTTTGATTGTTCGCTTAGCTATGCAACTATTCATGAGTATAGCATTCGGTACTGGAAGCTTGATGAATTGTTCATCTATATTGCAGTAGGATTAGGTGTTTTGCATTCTATTAACTTCAACTTTTTTTTAAGTTAAACCACTTTTTGCTTTATTACACAGGTATTATTGATATAGTAAGTGTTGGCAACAAAAGTTTTTGTTCACATGGAGAGGGGTTGGGAAAGATTCTGTTGATCCCAGGGAAATCACAAGTCTGCCAAAGTGGTTGAGTTGTGTCGCTGTAGTACTGTGAGCACCAGTCTTATTTTGAGGGGTTTCCACCTTCCCAAAGTGCCGCTCTAGGTGTCTGCCTATTTCACCTATGTGGCTGCAGCGGCCCTGAAGGTAGTACAGTAAGAGCACTCAGTTGGTTGATGAAAAGGTGAGGAACACCATGAAGCAAAGAAATCGAGCTGCAGAACAAAGTATTATTTTATATAAAATGTATACTAATCACATATTATATGCATTTGTACAGTCCCAGAAATTATGATTTGCATAATCACATTAAAGATAATGCTTTCTCATTTTTCATATTTTTGGAATGATTTAGGAGGGAGTTATTGATCTTGATAAATGGTAGAAGACTCTGTATTACATTTCACTTTCACCTTCAATGGTTTTATTTAATCTTGCACTTAAATAAATTACCACATAGGAAAACCACTTGGGATTTGCTCTGACTTCCTTAATCTGCTTCTCATCCCTCCAGAGACTGTGACCCTTTTACAGAACTACTAATCATGCCGATGTGACCGCTTTGAAGCCTTAATGACCCTATAATGCTCAGATCAATATGTAAGTACTACTGCGATTTCATCAGAAAAATGAATGTTGTTCTAAATAGAAAGTGAGAGAAATTTTTCTTGGTTAAAACAGGCCTTTGTTTAAACTCTTAAAAGCAGTGCTTTTATTTCACAATGAAATATTTTTTTTATGATCTGCTGGATAAAACAGTAAAAGAGCCACATCAAGGAAAAACAAATTTCTATCTTTTCAGCAAATAAAAAGAATGTAGAACAAAATGTACCCAGCCTGGCCTGAAATATCACCTAAGCTGCAAAAACCAGCATGCCTGTTTTGAATTCACTGTTTTTGCAAAGGTTTGTTTGAAAGCTGAATGATCCCCATTGGTCAGTTCAATTCAGTATTAGAATTCTTTTTCACATATGAACTCCAGACAATGTCTGGAGAATTGGGTTGCCCTTTTACACGTATAGTACACAACCAGAGATTGTCTGGGTTGGGTGCCTTCTCAAATACTGGAAATACTCGAGGAGTGTGCAGGACATGGTGTGGTCACTTACCTGGTTCGTAATACGGTCGTAACCAACTGAGCCTCTTGATGTTCCTTGAATTTGTCTTCTGATTTTGATGTCAGAAGACAAAGAAGTTCTCAAAGTTTGTCATCTCTTGAGTCATTGGCGTCTTCATGTAAATAACATTTCTTCTTCACCCTTGGATGTTTTCTTCTGGTTTCACACCAGTCGCTTGATAACATACGCACTTCCCCAACTTAACCCACATGTCCAGAGATAATTAGAGGAAGGAGAGCAGATGCCAATTTGTGGCTCTCATGTGTCCAAGAAATGTAAAATCATGGAAGAAAACTGTAATAATTTACAGTATCTCTCAACACAAGCAACTGACATTTGTTGCATTTATAAAGGTTTATTTCAGCAAGAGATAGTTTTGCTTCGTCAGTTTTGATGTCCTTTCACCTCAGCCAGTGTCATGACAATGGGAACTTGATGGAATAGGTCTACCTAAATACCTAGATAGTTACTGCTAGGGGTGTATGACATCAGCTGTCAATAAATTATTTAAAGTTCAGAAGGCGGACCATGCCAGATGTTCCTTCTCCTTCCAATCAAATCCTATATATTTCAGTCTCTACACTCTGTTTCCCTTGACAAAGTTGTTGCATTCCACCACCACCCTTTCTCCTCCTTGTTCTTCTGTTTATCAAAGGGGGTCCAGCATTCGAGAGCAAACAGAAGCTGCCCAGAACTCCCAGCCAATTTGTCTTCCTTCCTACAAGCCTTTATTTCAACCATATGTTGACATTAGCGGAACTAGCAAAATCCTAATTAGTATTGGTCTGACATTGGAATTACCTTCTGAAGGACATTGTAACATTCTCCTTGTCTTTTCCCTGTTTTTTGGCTTCCCCCTTTTCTCTGTTTTTTACTCTCTCCATGCGCCTTTGTTTATGTGTCTGTTCCCCGCCTTTAGCCCCGCCCCCTTGTTATCCTGTGTCTTGTTCCTGCCTCCCCAAGTCAGGTGTTTCTCATTTGTTTTGTCTGTATATACATATACATATATATATATATATATATATTAGGGGTGGGACTCGATTAAAAAAATTAATCTAATTAATTAGAGGCTTTG
>JBBPCZ010000042.1:13231028-13241736 GCA_037974445.1 Brycinus macrolepidotus
TATATATATATGAACACTGTGGATATATATACAGATACACCAGCACTTACATTAGAATCCTTAAAGTTCAGAATATTACAAAAATCCTTTTGGAATACAAATAAGTAAATCGAGACAGATATGACTGCTTTGTATCCCAATGTGGTGTTTATCACTGCTTTTCATGATCCAGAGGAAGTTGAAGAGAGGTTGCCCACTTAAGTACAACTTTTCTTCACTTGGGGCTTACAGATGGAACATTTTGCCAGATAAAAGTTAATGTGACCTAAAAAACATAATTTGTAATAACCATTTAATTGTATTATCTTAGTTTTAAGGTGTTTAAAATGTCATTAAGAGGCTAACAGAGTGACAGTAAAAACACACAGAAAACCAAAAGGTCCACACCAATAGGGTGAGTAAAAATAATTACAAAGTAAATATGTAACAAATACAGTAGTGTAAGTAGTTTGATTTTGAATTGAATGTTACTCCTCTTCAGCCACTAAACTGAAAGTTTAAAGACAAAGCAATAAAGATGGTAGTGCCTTTGTTTCTTTGGTGCATAAGGTGACAAGTTCTGTATCTTTTAGACTTGGGGTACCGGAATATTTCTGCCTGCAATGTGAGGACCAATAGACAAAAATATTTGGAAAAAACGCAATATAATCCATATGTCCACTGTATGCATCACTATCAAGGGTTATGTGAACAAATGGTCTAAGCAAATCTTCAGGGGTTGAATTTGGCACAGTTTGGGCACTTAAAATGGCAACTAAGATGAAGGATAGGGTGAACTAAGGAAACTTTGAAAAGCTTTGGCCACTCTTAAAACAGAAAATAAGGTGGTCAGGTGATGGACACTTCAACAGGCCTTTATTAGATACAATTATAACTGAGCTTTTGTTGTTTACATTGATCACATGATCTAAAATACCCTCATATGTTGGGCTGCCTGCACTTTTTAGCAATTTTCTGCCAATCAGCAGAATCAATGAAAAGGGAAGATTCAGAGAACAGAGACCCAGACATAAAATCAATGCCATTTTACGCGGCCCAAAGGCTTATATCTGTTATACAATTTGGAGCTCTTCACACTGCAAACTTTCCTGTAAAAGCCACGGCTTCTAGTTGAACTTTAAAGTTTAGCAAAGTTCAGCATATCGTGAAGAAGAGTGCCCTTATAGTACGAAAACCGATTCAGATTCCGCAAGACCCATTGTACACTCTACAAGTGATCAATGTGAATGGTTTCAATGTGAAGGTGGCTTCTAATAACTAGACATAAGGTTTTTTTTTGGCAGGTGAGTGAGGGTAGGGGGGTAGGGTTGAACAATAGTTGGAAGTTGGAAGCGGTGATTTAAGAGTGATGCTGAATTGAAGAGGGATGCACAGGGACGCAGGATGTCCCAGAAAAGAATCCTGAGCTGATTGCTCCATAGACTGGCCTGATTGTGAAAGATTTTTTTGGCCCAAACGGCACTTGTCCATGATACATCTACAATAGGGAGTAAATACATGGGGATGGGGATATCATGGGGCTACTATGATGACATTATCCATCCATCCATCAACCTGGATAAAGGCAAAAATGTGAGGATTTCTGTATTCTTCATAAAAATCTTGGTGTAGTATTGATTGACACTATAGAAAATATTACTTTTTTTAATCTAGTTAATTATTTCACAAGACATTCTCTCCAAGAATCTCCCAAATGTGTCACTGATGTAGTTAGATCACATCTACTTGATTTTACAATCTGGCAAAATGTAAGACCAAATCCAGAGCTCTAAATTCATCCATTGTTCTGGCTCTGACCTGTTTCAATTGATTTGGGGACTTGTTGAGTGATGGGTCACAATTCAAAGCTGTTGGCCAAATTACTGTTATTGAAATGAACTGGAACGAATTATTCATGTCAAGCCTCTCTAGAAAATACGGGTTAATTAATTTGCCAGGAAGACTCTCCGGCATCCGTAAGATTTCTGAGGCCTGATTTCCACTAGTGCAGCCTCCTGGGCTTAAGGGCACTATTAAACATTTTCTTAGGCTGAGGGAAGGGAGGAGAATTTAATTACCACCAATATATTAGTATCAAGTGGAACCTGAGGAATGTCATTTAGGTCAGAGACCCATTCCTTAATCAGAAGTGCTGTTTTCTTTTTTAATCAAAGCCCCAGTCACTGGCCTGCACACTAGGCTATAGTTATGGTGCAGTGGCTTAATCTTTTGTATTCAGATTTTATTGCCTTTTCTGTCTTTAATCTGCAGTGCTGTCAATCTCCACAAGGATGATTACTGCAGTATTTGACAGGGTGTTCCTTGGAAATTAAATAGGGACGTGACTTGTAGTGTGACATTGAAGTTCTGGCCACTGATGTACATGGACCCATACTGATTGTGTTGATGCAGACCTCCACTGACTTACACTGTTTCATGCTCAGTCAAAGACTGTTAATGCAGGGTGCCTGGAAAAAAGATATACATTAACCCCTAGAAGAAGGCCTGTCATAATTATTACATAAACACCAGACTGCAGTTATATGAGGCGGTTGTAATTCTTTAAGCTGCAATTATTTTTCACAGTTGATAGATTTCATAATCATATGTACATTACAGCATACAGAATGTTTCTCATAATGTTTGTTTGTTTGAGCATAATCTGATTCTGTCATCAATTGGGAGCTTTTAAGACCATCCAGTTTGGATAATTTAGGCTTGTGCTTTAATAGTGAAGAAATGCAAAAAACAAAAAAGACTAATTGTATATAACATTTCATAATTGTGACAGGTCTACTAAGAAGTTTAAAATCATTACTGTCACTTGGTTATGCTGCTTAAATCTCCACTTTTTTAAAATGGAACCACAAAGGGTTCTTTGAGCAATGCCACTGAAAAACCATTTCGGTTCCCTGAGTAATTTCCATAAAAGCATTTTGGAAAACTTTATGCATAAGTATGAACAACCCTTCAAATGTATAAAAACCCTCATATAATTTAAAGCATCTTGTTTCAATGAACTGCAGTTGAGAAATAATGAATACACATTTTGGCATATTGGCATCAGTGGTGATATCTACAAGAAAAATCATTTTACTCTGATTAAGAATGTTGAGTGAGGGAACTGGATAAAAAGTTTATATTCTATTGCTGGAACCTAAGCTTGATTCCCAGAGATAAGGGTCGATGCTGCTCTCTGGCTGGAACAGTTTACACTCTAGGGCTATTTGGAGAGCTTTCTAACAGTCTGTTAATAATAATAATAATAATAATAATAATAATAATAATAATAATAATAATACATCTCAGTTGGTTGACCTTAAGCAGATAAGCTCCTTTCTTCACATCAGTTACTTAAGTTTGTTTGTGCATGTTGTTCATGTTAAACACAAGTGAGATTCAAATATCTGACCGTATTTGTGATGTCCCCAAAGGTTTCTGTTAGTGCTGTGAAGTATGTGATGGGTAGTAATATGATATAGATATATGCCAAACACAGACACACTTGTACACACACACATGCCAAGCAGTATCTCTCATGGAGAAAGTTTTACCTGCATGATCATTTATTTGAATGATGATCATATTCTTCTTTCTTTTTGGTTAAAGCATTAGAAAAGTAATATTGCTAACAGTCTTGCGCACAATTTACAAAACAGTTACTCATGTTCCAAAAACATACAAAATATTTAAGTATGCAAAATAGATGTCAGCAACCAGCAACATCAAGCGGGTGTCTGCAGACCACCACACACCAAAAAAAAAAAAAATCAAATTCAAAATAAATTGAATTGTGATGTGAATTGTTTTTTTTTTTATTATCAAGCGATACAATCATGATAAAATTAATGTTTTTTTGTTCTTATATGCTACAACACACTAAACCCAAATAACTTCAGACAAATGAATTCTTTGTCCTTTAAACCTCCTACACAGTGATTGATCTACATGCCTTTATATATATGTAGGACAAAAAACTGTGGTACATTTATCTGATCTTCACTAAAATACCCACTGACCTGTATAATCAATAAAGTTGTTTTAGGCAATGCTTTTCTTCTGACTCCAACATTAACCTTCCATTAACTATTACAGAAGCTGTTAAATGCACCCCAGTCAATAATGCTAATCGGAAAAGCTGTTGTATAAGCTGTTAAGAAATTTGTATTCATATTATGGTAAAGTGGCAATCTTTATTATAGGCTATTACAAACTGAAAAAAGTCAATATAGAGAGGGAGAGACTTCACACTGGGGTGAGTTATGTTATCTGAGTGGACTTCTCAGCTCTAATTTTAGAGGGAGGTCGGCTTTTTCCTCCTGGTCAATGCATTTTAGGACATTGCTACTGAAGTGATGGGGAGACCCAGGGTGTGACTTTCACCTCCCCCTATAATTTTGTCCAGTAGAGGATAACAAATGGTGTGCATAATTGAACATTATTTTACTGATGGTTTCAGGCACTCATGAGGGAAACCTCTTAGGGTCAGTGCTAATGTCCATCATGTGGTGTGATGACTTTTATATGTTGATTCTTTTTTTGTTAAGATAAAAAAAACTTACCTAGACTTCAGCAATGAGCTGAATGCAGCATGTGCTGGTGTTTTACCAACATACCCTCTACTGTCAACTGTCGTTTAAGTGCATACAGTGTAATTGTGTGGTGAGTGAAAAAAAAGGGAAAAACGTTATTCAGGCACTGTTATTAAATTATACATATATACAAATGATAAAAATAAAATAAATCAACTTACAATACAATACATTATTATTGCTGAAAAAAGGCTTTAGTCCAAATTGTGCCCGATGTCATTACAAACAGACAGACACTGCCGTTGGCTGGGTTGGGGAGGGTTAGTAGCAATCAAGGTTCGAGTGAAGAAGCTTCCTCAAGTTCTCAGAAACAACATTATTATTTGACCACACTTAAATGATGAAAACTACTAAGCGACAGCATACGCCTTAAACATGCCTGTCAGTACAACTGATTGGATAATAAGCACGTGCAAAGTTCATGGAATCATAACTAATCATCCCTCAGGTGGGCCACACAAGATTTCTCTCAGACTCATGTTAAGGTAAGAGAAGTAAGGTAAGAGAAAAGCCCACAGTCATTTAAAAAGAGTTGCAGGATGACCCGAAACCAGCAAGAACAACAGTTACACTGAATACAATAAGCAATGAACTGCACTGCTATCGCCTCATTACCTACACCCCACACAAAACTCCTCTAATGAAGAAGCAAAGAGATTTATACAAATCTGAACTCTTTTGGAACAATGTACTTAGATTTGATTAATCAAAAACAGAAATCTTTAGCAATAATTCAGCTCGTCATGTTTGGAGAAAGAAGGACTTCTCAAGAACACCATACCCCTAGTGAAGTATGAAGGTGGGAGCATCATGGTAGGAATCTGCTCCTCTGCAAACTGTTTTGGGGGATAACACGTCACTGAAGAAAACATGAATAGAGCAATGTACAGGGAGATCAGAAGACCAGTGACCCTACATATGTCTTCAAGTTTTTATATGTAATGTTGATTAAGGGAAAAGTAGTGGTAAATGTGAAAACCTTTTGAAGGTGCTGTTTTGCACTCTGCATGTACATGTCCTCCATGAATGGCTTTAAAACAATACGTTTTAAGAGAAAACCTATCATAAGACCAATCTGTCACGCATCAGACATAACACTTTATGAAATTACTACCTGTGATGTAGCTTTCAGAGGCATTACATGCTTAGGATGTCTGGTGACGATTACCAAGAGTGTGAATTCTGTGGAGCATTTTACACCCTAACAATGTGAAAGACTGTGTATATATCTTAACCTTTTTTGCAGAAATATTGAAGGAAAAAATACTTTAAAAGATTTTTTAAAGTCTAAACAGCACATCCACATTTGTATCTCACCACATGAAACCTGAGCTTTCGTCTCAATGTAAACAAGCCCATAAATGACTCGTACTGTTAATTTCCATAGAAAGGCGTTCGGTGTTCGGTTTGTTTCATCTGCGTAATGTTCTCCCAAGGCTGTGAATCGTTCACAGAGTTATGTACAGAGAAGTTTTAATTAAGACAAAATAGCTCAGTTTAGCCTGTCAGCTTCTCATTGTGCAGTTGAGTTTTTCATTACGGTTCAAAGGAGTGCTTGTAAAATGGTCACTGAAAAATTCAAGCCCAATTACAATGTCAGCCTGTCGGACAAATTGCCTTTACTGAGGGCTCTGTGACAGGTGCATTGTGGGAGAATTGATTCTCACCAAGGGATAAGTGAATTGTCATTATATGTCTGTTTCTCATGGCATCTAGGCTGGTTGTCATCCGATTTGTACAAGCAGATTCGGATCAGCAAACTGCGTGGATGCTAACGCATGCTAGTGCTTAGATTAGAGAAAAGGGTGTGTGTGGGGGGGGGGGGGGGGGGTGAAGACATCCACTTCACAGGTCAAGAGCTAAGTCTTTCAAAGGTTACAGATGAGTAGAAAGGGTTAAGAGAGCCATGAAGTAGACCAAAAGGAAAAAAATGGACAACCAAACAAACTTACCCAAAAAAATTTGATGGCTTTTTTTTTCGGTTCTCATTTGCACAAAAGGAAATGGATGTGAAGCGAAGTGCTGCCTGGATGTGAAACAGGTTCAGATCTGTCACTTCTTATGGAAGCCACATATCAAGAGAGATCAATAGAATACTGCAGGCTCCATTAACTTGATTAGAAAAGAGTCTAGCAGGCTTCTCCACAACAGATAACTTTATCCTGGGGTTATGTGTGATAAAAGTGGCTTGGCTCACTAGACTGAGAAGAAAGAATACAGGAGGGGAGCGGGGAAAAGTGTCTACAGTAAAGGGAGACTTCAGTAGCAGCTGAAGTGGAGAGGTTGACAGGTAATCCAGTGGACTCTTGGCAGGCAGCTCATTGACCAGAAGGTGTCTCTAATTGGGGTATCAATGGTGCTGTGCTTGGCACAGGCACTAATCGCAGACCACAAGGGCTCTGCATGTAGTAGCAATAGAAGTAGTGTAATCAGGAGTAAGATTGTGGATTTGATAATGCTGCACTAAAGGCTCTCAGACATCTTCCAAATGTTGGATTTTTCCTGCTGAAGAGATTCCTGAGAAGAATGTATAATTGTGCAAAGACATGTGGTCAAGTTTTTTTTCTACAAATGACTGAGGCAATACCCTGACTGAACAATACCTATGCACAGTGTGTTAGTTCACTTTAATATCACCTTTCTTAAATGGATATTCAGGCCTAAAACAGTATCATATATAATTTTTGTAGTGTTACATAAATCCTCATTGGATTGTCAATCTGCATGATTTTATGTTGTTTTAATGTTTGTATTCATCACCGTCCTCCTAACGCCTCAGTATCAGGGGTGGCTGGTATAAATAGGCTAGTAGGGCTAGGCCCTCTCAAAGAAAACAAGGCCTACAATTAAGGTTTGCTGTTTGTCATCCCTATCATTTACTTGTTGTTAACGAATGACTAGAATCTGATTATTTTCAACTTCTGAGGACATAAGAATACTAGCACCACCAACAGGTTGCAAGAAAAAATGTAAAAGATGGCACTGGTTTACATCTCAATTAAGATGTAGGTTTGTACTGTCTATCTATGATTCTGTGTCAAATGCATTGCACATGCATTATTTTACATGCATTGAAATTCCCCATTTAGGTTTTATGGTCGCTGCACCCAGTTGCAGATTTTTTTTTTTAACTTTCTCCCACATTTGAGACATTGTCAGAAATAGATTTTCCTACTCTGGGGCAGCTGGTAGCCTAGTGGTTAGGGCGTTCGCCCTGCAATCAGGAAGTCATGGGTTCAATTCCCAAGACCGCTAGGCACCTCTGAGGTAGCCTTGAGCAAGGTACCGTCCCCACACACTGCTCCCCGGGTGCCGTGTTCCTGGCTGCCCGCTGCTTCACTTGGTGGATGGGTTAAATGCAGAGGAAGAATTTCGTGCTGTTCACACTGTGTGCTGTGGTGTGTTCATGTATGACTGAATTATCACTCAAACCTCAACTTTAAATCTCACTCTAGAGCAGTGCTCACTCCACCCTGGTCCTGGAGTTCTACCTTCTTGAAAAATCTGCAACACCTACTCAGGCATATGAACATATGCAGAACTGGCTGCTCACTGGCTGGAGTGTTAAGTAAATGGGAGCAGGTTGGAGCTAAACAGTAAAGTTGTAGTAGTAGTAGTAGTCCCCATCATTCCCAGGAGGAATAATGGGGACTAATGTGGCAATGCTGTAACATGTAAGCATGTTTACAACAGATAAAGTAAAGTAAAGTGGCCCCTTATAGTCACACATGAACACACCACAGCACACAGTGTGAACAATGTGAAATTCTTTCTCTGCATTTAACCCATTCACCAAGTGAAGCAGTGGGCTGCAGCAGTGATGACTTTTTTCACTTTGACGAGAGTGTCTATTACATGTGCCGAGAGGTAACAGAGGTTTCAGTACTCTGTTCAAGGCTCCAATGGGGCAAACAGTGCCTGAATGTTTTGAGAGATTAAACATAAATTCTCAATTATTAAGTAAACATAATGTTTTCAACACTTAATTTGGCTGACACCAGTGGTCTTTTAATGTTAACTTTTGTGTTCCTCTGATCAGACTTTTAGGGACTGCAGGTGTATGAGAAATAATGGCCTAATGCTGGTGCAACTGCACCCCAAATTTGATGCGTAATGATGGTAAATCTAATCCTAACTCACTCCCCCATCCTCAGTCGACCATATTGTTACGTCTCCAACACAACACCCCACTCTAGTCGACAAAATTTTTATCACCCTCTCTTTCACCATCAACAAACACTTTCAGCAGCCCCGTTTGCAGATCATTCCTGCTGCTATGCCTGCATACATAGTAAAACTAAGAATTCTGTTTCTGAACATCACATAAAGTAGCGTGCATCATTTTCCGCAAAAATTTGAAATGAATAATAACTAAATTGTTGAACTTACTCAAGATTTGAGGGAAATCTTAGCGTGCCCAGTAGCTGAAGTAATTGTGTTTATTTTTTCACTTTACTTTTCCTTTTATTACTTACATTTGCAACCCTTTATTCTGGGAACACTTAATGGATTTCAATTAATGAAGAATATAATTTTTGGAATGAGGCCTCTAAATGGGTATTGTATGTAACTATAATTGTCACAGTTTCACTGCTCTGAGGACTAGTTGAATTGGCCCTCTCTTCGTCTCTTCAGCTTCCACTCTTCTTGGAAGGCTTTCCACAAGATTTTGGAGTGTTTCTGTGGAAATTTGTGCCCATTCATTCTGTAGAGTATTTATGAGGTCAGGCACTGATGTTGGACGAGAAGGCCTGGCTCACAATCTCCGTTCCAGTTCATCCCAAAGGTGTTGGATGGGGGTGAGGTCAGGGCTCTGTGCGGGCCAGTCAAGTTCTTCCACACAGAACTCATCCAACCCTGTCTTTATGGGCCTTGCTTTGTGCACTGCGGCACAGTCATGCTGGAATAGAAAAGTGCCAAACTGTGTCCACAAGGCTGGAAGCATAGTGTTGACCAAAATGTGATGATATTCTTAAGCATTAAGATTGCCCCTAACTGGAAGTAAAGAGCCTAGCCCAAACCCTGAAAAACCAGTGTATCCCAATATTTTTGGTCCATTTAGTGTTTGTACCATACTGTTTGCTTTACATCTTTACAAAATCTTACCATTCCCATGTGCATTTCCAAGTCATTCTCAGTGTTCCTTGTCCTCAGTTATTTCTCAAATTTGACTCTACTCTGTTTTCTCTGGGTTATAATTACATTTGTATCTGACTGCTTATCTACATAATGACCCCTGACGATGAGTATTGGAAGCCTCTTATTAAAGCTGCTGGGATTGGAAATCCCTGTAGTAGGCTTGTTTTACTGTATGCAGCTATTCAAACACAAGGCTAAAGTGTCATGATTAGCTGATTAGCCACTTTGCGTCCTAGCTGTTAGGGCTTAGAAGAGCCTTAGACAATAGCTCAAATAAAGTATTACTTACCACTGCCCTCTATATGTATTATAGGATCAGTAAGAAGAATATACACTCACCGGCCACTTTATTAGGTACACCTTGCCAGTACCGGGTTGGACCCCCTTTTTCCTTCAGAACTGCCTTAATTCTTCGTGGCACAGATTCAACAAGGTGTTGGAAACATTCCTCAGAGATTTCGGTCCATATTGACATGATAGCATCACGCAGTTGCTGCAGATTTGTCGGCTGCACATCCATGATGTGAATCTCCCGTTCCACCACATCCCAAAGGTGCTTTATTGGATTGAGACCTGGTGACTGTGGAGGCCATTGGAGTACAGTGAACTCACTGTCGTGTTCAAGAAACCAGTTTGAGATGATTTGAGCTTTGTGACATGGTGCTTTATCCTTCTGGAAGTAGCCATCAGAAGATGGTACACTGTGGTCATACAGGAATGGACATGGTCAGCAACAATACTCAGGTAGGCTGTGGCATTTAAACTATGCTCAATTGGTAGTAAGAGGCCCAAAGTGTGCCAAGAAAATATCCCCCACACCATTACACCACCACCAGCAGCCTGAACCGTTGATACAAGGCGGGATGGATCCATGCTTTCATGTTGTTTACGCCAAATTCTGACCCTACCATCTGAATGTCCCAGCTGAAATCGAGACTCATCAGACCAGGCAACGTTTTTCCAATCTTGTATTGTCCAATTTTGGTGAGCCTGTGCAA
>JBBPCZ010000042.1:13251923-13266055 GCA_037974445.1 Brycinus macrolepidotus
ACTTTCAATAAAGAGACTTTGTGTTTTCTAACTCTGGTTCTGCAGTGCGTCCTTTCAGGGAGCCCGACATGACAACAGAATGGTAAAAAAGTGAAAGTGTCATTTTCATATTGGGCATCAAATCCTTAGCTAATTAAATAAAGACGTTGTATTTGAATGTAATTTGAGGTACTTTAGTTCGTTACTCTAAAGGGAGAAAAAAAATGTATCATTGCATCAAAAGACCAATATGATCACAAATTCTTTTACCTTGTAAAGTCAAAAAAAGAAGTAGTAGAAAGTTGGGTTGTTTTTTTTTTGAGCGTAAGAACCTTTGAAGATTCAAGGAACCTTTTACTTAAGAATTTAAATATTTGACCGCATGAGCACTACCAGTTAGGGTATAAAGAGAAAATCTTTGCTGGCGAGGTGATATACTCCATAAAGACATTGCATAGGCATTCACTTTTAAAAATAATGGGTCCTATAATGGTCTTTCTGTTAAAGAGAAGAAAACTACAGGTGAATTGAATAAATTCACAATATCACAATGAATATTTGCCAGTTGGTAACTGATATACTCAGAAATCATTTTTGTACTGGTTATTTTGTAACAAAATTCCACTTCTATATGTGAATGAGATGTTATCTACCTAAATATTCATAAATTAACAGTTTTTTTTTTTAAAAATCCATGCTTTCAATGGCGTTACAATTTAACTGTTTATTGTAAAGACACACAAGAAAATGGATTGTACATAATATGGATTGTACATTCAATTTCTTTGTTTAATTGTTTAATCAAGAAAGCACAATGCCCTGTTGTTCTGAAACATTTCCCGGTTATTTTTAGTACAAAATCCAGCTATGAGCAATATAAAGATATCTCTCTGGAAAAACCTTTAGAATATGGTTATAAATAAGTGTGTAGAATTTCAAGAATGCAGGTTCTGAATGTGGAGAAAAGCTGATTTTGAGAAATTTAAGAATGGGTCGCAAGACCGCATTACCCAGTATTTTCTCAGAAACATGCACCATTCCCAGAAACATTAGGACAAAGGAACCAGACATATGTGAATATATGAACTTATTGTAAGTTTTTCAGTTTTTCAGACACAAAGTGACTGTGCCAAGTGTGGGCGGAGTTAAGCCTTTATCAACATTATTACATTTTGGAAAATACAGTAAGACATGAATGGATGTTTGTTAACTAACACTAATGTTTATTGACTCATCACTATTTTTCCAAAAATCGGAAAAGTGGTTGGCAGGACCAACCTGTACTGTATTTTCTGTATTGGTATAGAACCTTCACATTATGTGGAGGTTCGTGAAACTTCTGAAAGCTTCTTCGCACTCGTGCATCTCTTTTACAAAGACCATCCGTTAAAAAGCCTTTTAGAGTGTAAATGAGGATTGTCTGACAAATTCGCAACAAATAGTACTGAATGTTGGGAGCTGAGCTTAGTCCAATAGATTTCAAACACAAACATGTAACATTTGTCATATCTAAATGGGGTCTGCTTTGAAGTGGGCTGTGTTCCCTCTGTTGCAGTGTTTTAGTCACACCTTTGCTCTCCCCCACCATCCCAGGAGAGCCTTGCCTAGTTAAGGAGCTCCAGCTTATTAGATTTGTCCTGTTGGAGTAGCTGAGAGAGGCAGAAGAGGAGCACAGCATATGGACATAGACTTGTGTGCCGCCTAATTACAGGCATTATCTCATTTGCTATTGTAAGACACTGTTGTGCCATCTTCCATTTATTTAATTATGCTTTTCACATATTGGCAGGGACCATTTGGACTGAAAATCCACATGGGGGGGGTGGGGGGGGTGGGGGGTGAGTGGAGGTGGGAGAGTGCAGTGTCTAGAAAAAAAAAATTTGCCTTTTCAGTAATGTGGAGCAATTTGTCAAGCAATTAGCTGCACTAATTAAATTTTTGTAGCTCTAATCAAACGAATATGCTAAAAGATTCTTGCTGCCGCCAGTCCACTGTCTGTTCACATTTAACTTGATGGTTTAAAAGAGGCTCCTGCTCTGCCTACCCACTCCACTTAATCACCTCATTTGCATTTTATATTGGTAAATCAAATTAAGCACCCGTAGCTTTTAACTTGATTGACTATGGCCAGGGCTGCTCGTGTGGGACTTTTTCACTGAAAATTAGACCAATTTTAATGTGTGCCGAGCGTAGCTCCCCACATTCAGCAAATCACATTCACTCAGCTAATTAAAATGATTTTGTCCCCTTTTTGTGTGCATGTGCGTGTGTGTGAGCTGGCGCGTTTGCTAAGGGTTTGATAGATTTGCCCACCTGGTGCTGTCCATCTCCTTTTCATGATTTTATGACACGGGTTTTGCTTTTCATCTCTCTGGTGCCCGTGCAGCCTCTCAGAGAGAACAGAAATCATTCAGAACACAAGAAAGCCAGAATCCAGCCATTATTCAGACATGCATTATGTTTGTGTCTGAAGCACCTCTATAACACCAGATGTAGCATTTAATCAAGTATATGATTTTTATAGTAGTAGCTGCAGTGGATAATGGGCAATGCTGTTTGGTTGTGCATGACACAGGTACAAAGAAAATTCAAAATAATTAGGATCTATACATCTATAGCATAAGAACCACATATATTCACACATACATTCATCCCTATGTTGTGCAGTTCTGGTGTTAATCCAAGCATTAACTACAAACATTTTTCCAATGCACACTTTCATTGACCCAGTCCACTATTAGAGCATGTCAAACACATCAACCACTCATGGGTTATTTTTAAACTTTGGGGGTTTTTTTTTCCTTCAGCAAGAGTTTCATATTGGCTAAATGCTTTAGTAACCTGAATAGGGTGCTCAGAATGCTAAACACTAGATGAAGATAGTGATAAAAAAGAACCAGTAGTAGGAAAGAGAGAGAGCGAGCGAGAGAGAGAAAGACAGAGGGAGAGAGAGAGAGAGAGAGATAGAGATAGAGAGAAAAAAAGAAAGAAATACAGCGAGGGTTGGGTGGAATGATGTGGTCTTGTGGGAATAATCCCGGGCGGCAGTAATGGGCGCAGCTCGCGCTGCCTGTGTGCTCCCTGGGATGTGACAGTCAGCTTAATTGCAGCTTTTAGGATCATTACTGCTAGAATGTGAATGTCAAAATGGACAAGGCTCTCAGCCTCCTTGACAAACAAGCACCTACCACTCAGCAGCACGAGCAAGCAAGGATATGGGGGGGAGAGAGAGAGAGAGAGAGAGAGAGAGAGAGAGAAAGAGAGAGAGAGAGAGAGAGAGAGAGAGAGAGAGAGAGAGAGAGAGAGAGAGAAAGAGAGAGAAAGAGAGAGAGAGAGAGAAATAAAGAGAAACCTTTGCTGTCCTTTCTTTGCTCAATCTTTCTAAGGGGGACGATGTAGTGATGTGGGATGTACCCCTTATACACCATGTAATACTAGAATAAAAATAAACAAACCATAATGCATTTAAAAGTAATATGAATTTATTTCTTTTTTTAAAGCCATTGATGTCTTATGAACTAGCTTGAAGAACAAAGTTTGGTTCCTGACTTCTCCTTGATAATTCCACTTATCATATGTGTTGTATAACTTCTGTTGTATGAATTCTATCAGCCCACACCTGATTAATTTAATGAAGCATTGAAGCCAGTCAGCAGAAGTAGCACTGGTGTGCCATGAGGAGAGAACTGATATAAACCCGTACCTATATGTATATGTATATGTATCTATTATATTCATATGACTTTTTAAAAAATAAATAAATGCACACACACACACACACACACACACACATTTTTCAAAGGACGATTCTTTAAAGAATCTTATTTTTTAATGAGATGTGTGAAAGTCAAGTATTTCCAAATTTCCTACATAATGTAAAGGGTCCCCAATCTTCTTTTCCCTACAACAGTAGATCCAAGCCATAAAGCCTTTAAGCGTATTGAGAATTATGTTTCGTTTGTTTTAGCTGCATCATCGTTCGAGTTGACTGTAATTATTGGCATGACTGTTTTTCATAAACACCAAATCCATAGCTGAAAGCATTGTTTGCTCTGGGAAAAAAACACATACGCATATACACACATGCAACAAACACTTGCATATTCTACGCACCATGAAGTTTCATTGAAATGTAGCAGATGTTAGATTAACCAAAAATAACATTTCATTATAAATGTGGAGAAAAAGGGAATGTGTTGAGTAGCTTGACCACCGCTTTGTTCAGGTGTGCTTTTCACTAAGCTGACCGCCCTCTGCCTGTCACATAAACTGAAGCGGGAAGGAATCAATTTCCCAGTACAATATGCATAATCACTGAAGTGCTTATTCAATGGCTTTCAGTCAAGCTTGTTTTTGTTTTTCTGCATTCGTCGGTTGTTTCGACGGCAACCCCCCTGACTGAAAAATAGTGGATCACAGATAACAAAGGTCACCGCTCTCAGAATTTCTATGAGCTGAAGAGAGACAGGGCCAAGTATGTTTTTATACTGGTGCATATGAGAGCTGCTATGATAGTCACACGTAAATCAGAGGTTGAATATGTGGGCGAATTAGGCACGCTGGGTGTGTTTGCTCAGCCATATAACACACAGCTATGTGGGTCTGGCATAGAATGTCCATCTAGAAACAGTCCCATTATTATTATGGGGGATTATTAATCAGAAGCACAGTATACACTTATTTCCCCCGCAACCAACTAAATGTAATCTGACTTTCTACCCACGCTGGTCTTTGGGCCTCATTTGCTGATTAGTCTTGTAGCGCTTTCCTGGCAAGTCCACTGAAATCTATGTTTTCTCTGGTAATTAGCCTCCTTGAATGCTGGCTTAATCTTTTTTAGTGCTCTTTCAAGTCACTGTGCAGCTCAGATCCTCCAAGAAGTAGCTCTTGAGGGTAACAGGGGAGTGATTCAGAGGGGGTGTGTGGCTGATGGCTTTTGTAGGTTAAATGGAGGTGTCTTGTGCATAGGACTAAATGGTCCAGAGCTGTTTGCAGTGTTATGTTGCCCTTAGCGCAGGTGTCTACCAAGCAGATAAATAACGCAGCATAATTTGCAACATGGTGACACTGCATTGGGGGAATGTGCAGGTGAATCATTTGCATTGAAGATGCCAGCCCCGCACTGGTCATTAATCTTTTTCATGCTCGCTTATAAAAGTGCCAGGGTGACAGAATCAAGGCACGAAAACTTATTGTGGACAGGTTAAATACTAGGACACTATGGTGACATGTCTAGGGTTCCGCATGGAGCCTTAAAAAGGGGGCCTCATGTATCTGTCAGATTTAGAGGGTACATAATCAGGCTTCATAAAGTAAATATTCAACCCCATTAGGGCTTAATTGACCTCTAATGCTCCGCCCACAGTTCTTTCTCTGTTATGAGGTTAGACAAGCTTGTAGGAAAATTTTATTCAACCTAATAAACTGTTGCAATCTTTCTCTCCACAAAACGTTGAATTCACAGGTTGAAATACTACGCTAAAAGGCTACACTGTGTCGTTGTAGCAAACTGAAGCTAGGTATGTTAGAAACAACAATAAATGAGTCCAAGAGTCAAGACCTTGGAATACCTCCGTATTCAACCCTAAATCTATGCTCTAATGAGTCTTGAAGAAACAAAATAAGTCCATCATGCATTTTAAAGATCTGTTTTGTAAAACTGACACATCCTCTGGCATTACAACAAATTTCGGTCTGACAAGAATATTGATGGAATGATTAGTTATGATCCGTGGGTGCCTGAAAGGAATGGCAAGCACTGAGCCATGTTATCGTCATTATTGGACAATTATCCTTCATTGGAAACACCAAGGGTCTCAGCCTCCTCATCTTGCAAAAATTCTCTGCACATTTTCGACAGAGGAGATCAGCATTAAATTCAATACAAACAGCCATAATGGGGTTAGTAGGGGGATAGAGGCAGTAACAGTGGCTCTGATTACCCCGGCTGCAATCTCCAGGGTAATGTCAGTGAAAGCCCCCCACACTCAAGCTGCCTGAACAACCTCACAGAAATGCTTCCCTGAAGATGAATTATGAGGTGCCGCAAGGTCAGAACCCTCCGAAATATTTCACATCTGAACTCGTCAGCATTCTGGAAACACTTTTTCCTTTCATTCTCATGAAAATATTAAAATGTGTTGTATTTCACATCATTCAACCTTTGTGAAAAATTTAGGGCAATGTTTAGGTCAACTACGTTTGTATTTGTGGTAAATATAAAAACACTATACAGCCCACTTGGGTGAATCATTGTGGTTCACGTATGTTAGGGGTGTTTGGTGTGCTAAGTCTGAGCAGAAGAACTCACCGCGCTGAGGTAGACCTAAGGTGACACAACTTCCACTGGGGGAATGATTGTGAGCCAGTTACCATAAGGTCTTGAACTGGAATAGAACCTTTATGTTCTGTGGAGGTACCATCCAGTACCTATGGGATGAGTTGGAGTATATTTATGATCCAGAATTCATTGAACATTAACAAAAAGTTCCTTTGAAGAATCATCTATTGAGAGCTTCTTTTAATGAACCAAAAGTAGTTCTGTTATGGGATCACTCCAGAGAACACTTTTTGGCACCTTTGTTTTTAAGAGTATATCAAACTTTGCGAAAAGCTGAAAATCATAAAACGGACGGTGCTTTAAAGCTCGATCAAGAAACTGTTCAAGCACTGGTCAAGACATTCTTCTACTTTGAGGGTCATTTCTTTCATCTTGTTTCTAAGGTACGATCAAGTCAAAATGAATGAAAGCTCTTACATTTACGGATTTCTGTGTTTTTCAGGGAAAAGATTCATACCACCTGCCAAGACATAACTTACTCAAAGAATTAAAATAATTCTTTCCTGTTAGTATTATTTGCTTGTGTTCAACAAATGATGCTTGAAAAGTATATGGAAGAAAAACATCCTCATTTCATTATGACTTAGGGCAAGTCATTACAGGCAGAAATGACTGATGATTTTGGTGCCACCAACCACTTTTCAGATAACATTCACACAAATGATACATGTTCTCTGAGATATTACTGTGTAATGCAGTTCTGAGGCACACTTTAGACACTTGCATTCGCAATATTTTACATGTTCATTCCTAACCGTATTCTGAAGAATACACTGTTCAAAGCTAAATTTATGCTGGTACCAAAAATGGCCTGAAAAATGTTTTTGTGGGAACAGTGCATGGTGTTTTCTTGATTAAACATTAACCGATGAGATTTCAACGATGTGCTCTGTGAATGATTTCCTCTGAAGTGTGTGTTTGCAATAAAATAAACATTTAATTCTAGCATTACCCAAAGGCTACATTTTGTCCTTTTTTATTATGAAATTTTATGCCTATTTAAGTAGATAACAGTTGCATATCCAATTTTCCAAAATTCCCAATACAAAAATATTTGTAAGAATATCAATATTCAGCTGGCAAATAGTCAACGTGGTATCTATTGTTTTACAAAATTACCCTATGCACTTGCGGTGCGTCACCTTAATTTACCTAAAAAAGAGACGCAATGCTGGTTTATAAGGAAATGAGTCATTAAATATACATTATGTCAGTATATAAATTATGCTCTCACTGGAACGTGTGTAAGGTTAGAGCAGCCCTTTATTTCAGGTTTAAAAAATGTATCAATAAGTAACGCTTGCTAATTGACAGACTGTACATTCAATGCCGCTGGACAGACTCACCTGCAATGCAACAATGTCTCTCTTGAATCATATTCTGATTATTCACAGGCAGGTGAAACAGGATCGCAATTGACGGAACTGATAGGGAAGAAGGCATTGGACAGTGCGTCAAGAGATAAGACTGATTGTGTGTTTTCAGACATCCTCACCTATGGGGCCCATGGGCCCCTTTCTCCTTTTGAGAGGCAGTCACAGGACCCTCCCTCCTCTCCAGCCACTATGCTCTTTATAAGCATCATTATCAGCCCCAAATTGGCTGTGAGGAATAAAAGGGAGACTATTGAGTCCCAAAGCATTAGTGCATGGCTGTCCCAGTCGACTGGTTCCATGAACAAATGATTAAGGTGTACCCTTGCTTAATTTTTTATAAGAGCTATCTCTGCTGGATATCAGCCAAGCAGGTCGAAGTAGAATTGGGTCTTTCCACTGCTTTTACAAACAGACGTTAAATACTAAGAGTTATAGGCCTTCAATAACACATGTGATTATTTTTTTTTCTTTCTGTCCATAAAAGGCCGCCCCCATCAGATTTCTAAAGAAGCATGGTGTTTTGCCTCTTTTTGCATGGGTAATAAAGGGACTGACACTGGAGCAACGTGACTCCTGTCATTGTCAGCTTTATCTGTGATCTTTCCCTGGATGTGAAGGGCTTTGCCCTGCCACCTGTTAGGGCCTCCGAGTGCGCCGGAGCCGGTTATCAAGATTTCTGGAAATTGGGTCCAGATGTCAGATTTGTAAGGCCGGAGTAAATTAATCTAACAGGACTCAAATTCATTAGCACTGACGTAGCCGTTTGATGTAAGAGGGGTATCTTCCCTTTCTTATTCTGCCCACTACAATGTTAGGCTGGTGACTCTTCAAGCTGATTATAACATCTGATGAAAGCAGCAACATTTGCAGTGAGTTCACTGAAATGGTTGCTTAATTAATGTGAGTTTTTGTTGTAGAACTTTTAGGTTTTAAATATGAGCTCATGTAAAAATATTGCATTTTGTTCATTTGCTGTCATTTGGTGTCTTGTTTACTGTTCAGAGATGCTGTCATTTGGTGTCATTTATCATTTTGTGATAAAGGTGTTATTAACCATCTTATCCCGTTGTCATATGGTGTCATCAACCGTTTTCCGATATCTTTTTGTGTATAATTATGCAAGGCATATCTGAAATTTGATGTTGCTGTAACAAGTTTATCTATTACTGTGTTCTTTACTTGTACATGGTCTGTTTGCACACAGTCTATATTTATGGCATAGTAAGTATTGGATAAATTATATAAACTATTTACCATAGCTTTTGTTTGCCCATTTGTTTTGTTGACCTGGCACTATAGTGCCTGTTAGTTTCCTTTAGTAAGAAATGTGTTAAACCTGAGTGTGTTTCTGATGGTCTAGTTAATGCCTACGGAGGATTTGCGTTGCCTTGGTTTCTGAGATGGTATCATGGTGAGGCTTGCAGGTTCTGTAACACATATAATAAGATGAGCAGCACTGGCCCCATACAATCACTGTTTCCATAACAAGAATTACATGTGCATTTTCATTGGCCTGAGACAGTGTGGCCGTGTGCTCAATACAACACACTTTTAAAAGTGTATTTTCAAGCAACTGAGAAACTCATAAATGGATACGGTCTGAAGTGTGATCCGCTTTTTTAATAGTATGATCTGCTTTTGAATAACACTGACTTAAAAGTTTAAAAAATCCATAGATTTTAATGTTTGTTGTCAGTTTTTCTGTCATTTTGTAACTGTAGATGTACAGTTTAGTCTTTAGTGTTATGTTTTTATGATGTGAAATGGAAATTGTTTGCATTTCACTATATGTTAGTTAACATCATGAATTCTAATGTATGTGATATCCCTCAGATTGTAGTTATATCAGATTGTGAGATATTTGGAATTACTCATTCTGCATTCTGTTTCAGTTATATTTCTTAAGATGCACTGACTCTGTCTTATGCCAGACTTTTAATTTTATTTTTCTGCTTTTCAAAGTTATGAAAAGGTACAAATACACCCCTGTAGTGAACCTTTAACACTCACTGAAGGTACACAGCTGGACCTTACAGCCTGGGTTGTACCTTTCTACCTCAGGGTACTAACATTTACCTGGATTGTGCCTTTATTTTAGCCGTGTATAGCCTTAAAAATAAAGTGCCAGAGTGCCAGAATAGAATCTTTACATGATACCATAGAAAAACCTTTGCTGCTTCTGTGAAGAACCTTTCACTAGATAGTTTTTTGTTAATGACATGTCAATGATTAACGTCTTTAAAGTAAAAAAAAAACTCATAATGTAAGGTCTTGGAAGAACCCATAAATTGGTGTAGAACTTTTACATTATGTGATGGTTCTTTGTATGGTTTAAAAGTTCTTCACACTTATCTCATTAACAAGCATGGTTCTTTAAAAAAAACTGAAATGCTTTTCTTAAGCAAAATGTAGTTAAACTGTTTTCCATTTTTTGGAAACTGTCTGTACTTATTAAGTATTAAAAATGTCCTGAGTATTAAATGAGATTAGGCTCGCTTTGCAGTAAAAATTTAGCCTATTTTTAGCCTATTTTTAGGCTGGTTGCCATTGATTGGATGGTAAGGTAGAAAACATCCTCTCAAAGAGTGCCGTCTTCTAACACCATCAATTAGAAAGACAACGCTACCTCCACTATGTGTTTATCACAGATATTAGACCATGTTCTATTATACTTTCCAGCTGACCAAACTGCAGAGCCTAAATAGTCCTTTCTCCTGTTGTGACTGACATGCACTCTAACACAGTAGTCATCCAGTCCTGGAATATTTTCTGCATTTAAATAGCTTGGCCTTAGACCTGATCAGGAAAAATATAGCTGTTGCTTGTGAGAAAAATGAACCTTGTGTAGAATAATGTTTTTGTCTGTGAATTAAGGTTGAAGATGTACCACTAATATGCACCACACACTTAAAAATAAAGGTTTCCTAAATAGTTCTTGGTTTGGACATATAATTTTAGGAAGACAGTTGGTGTGAAACCTTTTTTGTTTATGTGATTTTATTTTAAAAATACAGAAAAACAATTGCAATTCATGTTACTTGACCATTCTACAACCTCTCTTTAAAAAGTTTTTTTTTTTTTGCTTTTGGTTTTGTTACTGTGTTTTCAAGACTGACTGATATAAATTACCTCTCTTTCACTTGTCTGCCCTGTTTTGTACATCATTCAAAAAGCTGCCCAGACTCCAACACCCCTTATAACTTTAGTGTGAATGGGTGGGGCTACATTGCTGTTAGCCAAAGAGGAGGATGTATGTAAATAGTCTGTTATTATGAATTAAAAACGAGCTGTTTTTGCAGCTAAATTTCCATGCTCCAGTGTATAGACTAGGGAGTAAAGGGGATATTTGGAAACTTAAACAGTGTTGTGTTATGTTATATTTAAAAAAAGAAAAAGAAAGAAGACATTGCTTTCTTTGTAACAGGCCCTTTATGCTTCTTCATTCATCCATTGAAAGATTCGTAAGTGAACCAGCAGTGTTTTTTCTATGGCAACCCTGAGCGCAGCATTTCTAAGAGTGCAGACATCTCAACCTAATAGATCCCTTTTTGATTTCTTAGTGAGCATAACCTTCAGTTTCCAGACCAATCTAAAAATATTCAAAACTTTTAGGCTTGGAATTATGACTCACAGACATGTACTGCCGACCACAGTTCTTGTTTTGCTGTCATCGCCTTGACGACGACCCAACCTCTTAAACAGCTGGAAGCTGTCCTGCTGCATAAAACCTGACATCTCTTAAGTAAATGTTGAGTTCCTAAACAATAACTGGTTTGGCATTTTGAAACCTTAAAATCCCAAGCGTTAATGCGTTAAACAGTCTAAAGTCAACGCGGTGAAAATGTTAAATCTGCATTTCTGATGCATTTTCCTTTGAGGTCAAATGGCATGTCAGGGGTCTTCTAGCAACCTCTCAGTTCTCCACCAGCCTGCTGCCAGCCTAACATCTCCAATCTTTGACGCTATGTGCTAGCATCATTTTTGGCACCGTTTTTCCTAGTGACGGGTTCAGCTCCTGGTTAGGAATGAAGAGTCAGCCCAGTGGGGCTACTATTAAAAGACCCATGCTCTACTGGGGCCTTGTAAGCCCAATGAAAAGTTGGAGCGCGCTCTTTTCAGCGCTGAGCTCGATTCCCCCAAGATCAGCAAGCTGGGCTCATGGTCTGGCACTGCTCTTAGCATTCTTTTTTTCCCTTCCACACACGCTCTGCTGACAAGTAACACTTGGAGTGTCCTCTTCATTGACACATTCCAAAGAGGCTGAGGCTTAACCACTGCCTCTGTCTCTCCAAGTCTGCTGACAGATAGCAAAAGCTTCCAGAAGAACTTGCTTTCAAAAAAAAAAAAAAAGGGCCTGGCCTCCTCATATACACTCGATCCACTTTTGAAAAGTTTGAGAACGCTAAATGGCTGCTATGAGATATGGAGCAGCGCAGTAAAAAACAGTAAGTGATAAATTGTTCCAACCATATCGAGTTAACCACCTGTTAGATCAGTCTACGAGCAGTGGTGTTTTGCAGTAATATAACTGCATAAAATCAAATGTCAGCATCAAATGAAAAGACGGTGTCGATTTAGTGTGAAAACACACATACGGTCAAGCCAATGGCCAGAAAAGAAGCTTTAAAACTTGGAGTTGACTCTGCATATGTCTCTCTCTGCCTTGCCAAAGCTTGCTGCAGAATTAGAAATGGCCATCCATCACCCATAACCAGCCACCCTTTATGACGTGGCTGAGTCAGCGGGTAGGACGGGCATTGTTCAACAAGTCAGCACATAATAAAGCCATGTCCAGGGTTTTAAGGCCATTTGGATTATATTACCTTCATTGACTATATTATAAACAACAAAATTGAAGTTCAGTTATAATTTCTTCTGGGATAGTCATCATGTCACTGCTCTGGATTCAGAATCTTTATCATAATTCTTTGCACTGATGACACAAAAGAATGATGGATACTTCTTTAACTATTTTTGTAAATGAGATGTGCAAGTGTGAAGAATCTTTTTCAAAATGTAACCTCCAAATATAACAATTAAAATTCAATAGTACTGCAAAAAACTTCTTGACATGGTCTAGAATAAGTAAGAAACATAGTAAAAGGAAATAAAGGGGAACGACAAGTATAACAAGTCTAAGTAACGACATCTAATCAGATAACACAGGGAACAATCTATGTCCTCTTATGCCCTCCTGATGTCCTCTATTTAAACACTAGCTACAAACCTCCTATTGTGTGCTAATATTCTGTAAATAATCCCTGAAATACCATAATTTCCTGTAAACCATCTGCTATTAGTATGGACTGATTAACAGTTGTGGGCTGAGCTCGCCAGCCTCCCTGGTGTTGTGACTCTGTGGTCAGGCGTTGGACCTTGGGGAGGGATTGCTTGCCTGGCTCACAATGTAATCAGGTCTCATCCAGGAGAGTGTGATTGTTCCATGGAGCCTCCTCCAGGTACAGTGCTGCTTTTGTTCCAGTAAGTCGACGAGCTGAATGCAGTCCGGGAGGCTCGACAGGACCCCGGGAGCTATTCTATCAGGAGGCTTTGTGCTACCCACCGGCCCCTCTTCTGCCCTGTGGAACACTGGAGAATAGAGCTGGCATTTTAAACAGGGGACCCCCGCTCTGTGTAAGTTCACCGTCACTCAATGTGTGGCTCAACAAGTGAGCCCAACAGTGCACCATTGCAAATTTGAGAGATAATTCTAAGTAAAAAAAGTATTTATTCCTCTCTCTCTCTCTTTTCAATTTCCTTGGTCTGTCAACTATGTACTGTTATGTCTAATGACCCGAAAATGAATGCTTCATGTTTGCCTGATTTCTGCATAAGAAAAGATGATCTTTGTGTGTTATCCTCTGAATACACGTCACTGCTCTTTAGCCTAAACTGCATATAACTGAGTAACTTCTGGTGAATTGTGCCAAAACTGAATGACCCTACTGATAGAGGTGTTCTGCAAATGTGGCGTGTAGAATCGTGTAGCTACTGCATCAAACTGTACAGCAAAGGAAATTTACCAACCATATGGAACTGCCAAAGATATCTGTCTCTTGTATTAATAAACTCTCCAAAAATAGACTGATCTCAGTTTTTTCATTTTTTATCTAAAATGGGGTCAATAGGAGCACTATACGCTTATATGAGAAAAGAGGTATTGCCAAATATATACCTTCCCCTTTTCCAAGAAAAATGTAGAAGCTGATTGAAAAAGGCCCTTGTAGGCAAAAATTAACGTATGAACAGTGGGACAAACAATGGTCTGGTAAATAATAGAAAAGGAGACCAGTTACAATAAACTGGTGAAACTGAACAATAATAAATAAAAGCAACATTCACTGAATGAAAAATCACTTGTATGCAAATTAACATTGTCATGGAGATACGTTTAGGTTGGGGGCTCAGGTTTGGTTTGGTGTAAGTGTTAACATACA
>JBBPCZ010000042.1:13266667-13276975 GCA_037974445.1 Brycinus macrolepidotus
ATATATTTACATACACAAACGGTTATCATTTCAGCCCCAGTTTGAGAATTAAAAATCCTAATACAGATTTCCTTCCCTTTCTAGCGCCATGTTCTGAGCGCAGGATTTTTGACCTACTGCTGCCACAGCAACCAGGTACCAGAAAGGAGGCTCCAAACAGAGATGGAGCAAAATATAGCAAATATTCCATATGCCATTCAAGCTCGGCCATCCTAGCTTTGCCGTGCTAGCTTGACCTGATTATTCCCAGAATGTCAAGTCCACTAACATAGAAGGCCTTCACATAACCTCGACAAGGATACGGAAAATGTAAAACCTGAAAGTCACTTCTTTTCATTAGGGGTGCATCAATACAGAAACTCTAGGCTGATATCCAATAGTTTTTATATACATTTTTGCTGAGGGCAGTGATGATTCCGATACATAAACATTTTATCTGGGGCTATATGTTATCATTACAGATAAACATAATTATATTTCTATAAAATGCAGTAAAATAAATAAAATGCAGAGATTCTAGCAGCCCGGGGTCACCTAAACATTCTTCTCTTCTGGAGCACAATAAATACGTTGCCAAATATGAGCTCAAAATACTGCTCAAACATAATCCAATGCTGATCTTTTTTTTGGTTATCTGCCCATACCAATGCAATTCTGATATCCTTGTGCACCTCTGCTTTTCAGATTTCACAGCCATCCAAATTTAAACACTGACAGCACCAATAATTCTGGGCTATTAAAGTGACCCCATCGTAACCTTTCCACAGACCGTAGAGACCACCCATGCCACCTTATGATCAAACCAAGAAAAGTGATAATGTTCTTGCAGATGGCTGCATGAGCCAGCACCTTTACTAAAAGAGACATACTGTTTCATACAAAAGAAATTCATCCATCAACATTCTCATCACAGGTTACATTTCCTATGTATTCTGAATACTTCAGTCTGTGAGCTGGGCAACACCTTGGGGCCTGGTGCGGTAGACCACCTCCCCTGACACACTGCTGTGCAGGCCAGCCAAAACCCATGCAGGTAGAAACAGCAGACCCTTAACAGACATGACTGTCTTTCATAAGCTAAGAGCAGCAGCTTGGGGAAAGAAAATGAATTTTAAAAAGCTTCCAAAGGTGTCCCATGCGTTTACGTACAGTACGTCAAACTTTTATTATTGTTCAAATATTCCTGAAGATATAACCACATATGGCGTTGCTCTTACATCATTTTTTAGTCAAACGACAGGACACGTAAATTCTGATAGATCATTCGGAGTCGACAATAGTCTTTTTCTCTTTTTTCTTTTTTTTTTTCTTTTTTCATTTTTACTTCAGCAATTAAAGATACACAAAAGTGGCAGATCGTTCGACAATAAATAATAAATTATTCTGTAATACAGGAACAAACAAACAAACAAAAAAACCTTCTCCACCGCTAGCCGAACATGTTAACTTAAAACTATACACATCTTTGGGAAAGAAAGAGAGAGAGAGAAAAAAAACTCTTGGACGGACACGAGAACACATGAAGTTCCCACGCAGCTTCGTGGTCAAAGAGAGGTATACCTTGTTGCAATGCTTTAGTACTCGGGCTTCAAAAAAAGAGACCATAGAACAGAAAAAAGGCTGTAAAAGCAGTAGTCCTCTGGGTTAGATGCTTGTGAACGCTAATCGCAGTTCGAGCTGTTTGATAGGAACCGAACAGAGAGTCAGTGGATGGTTGGTTGGTGTTTAGGCTACTCATGCTGCGCGCGGCAGTTGCTTATATTCATATCAGATCAGTCCCCTTGGGCTTCCCAGAGGGTCGCTGATTTGTCCAAAAAAAAGAGAAAAAAAATGGGTGTTTGGCAAAAAAACAGGTGTATTCGAGCAGTTCCACCGCGCAGTGATGAGTCCTCGACGTGTTCCTCCCGAAAGAAAGCCACCCGAAGCGCTCTGTCCGCTCGAGCAGTGCTCCGTTCCCATGATTGTCATCACAGTGTATGAAGACACGCAGCCGAGGGGCTTGTGTGGAGAGAGAGTGAGAGAACGAGGAAATTGGGGGGCGCATGGGGGAGAAAAAAACCCAGGAGAGCCCCCCACCCCCATTCTCCACTCCTCCTGTCCTTCAGCTGCTGGAACACAAGGTAATCCAACATCGCCTAGGCCTCTATAGGACTGGCCACCATGCTGTTCGGGGTGTCTGGCAGTTGGGAGGACATGGACGCCACTTCGCTCCCTGTCGAGTTCGAGCCAGGGCCTCCTTCAGAAAAATTCACCTACAACACACCGGAACGCACTGTTATTAGGGGGGACAGCACCAGGCATCTTATTATTGCTGCTGTCAGGGCTCAGGGCTCATAAGCACCACCGGGGATGCTTGTGTGTGTGTGTGTGTGTCTGTATGTGTCTGTGTGTTTTTGACATGTTTCTATTCTTCATTCTTATACACAAAACATTATGATTGGGGTGGTGGTGGGGTTGGGTATTGCCAAACTGCATGTCGCTTAGGGTCCCCAAATGTTCAGAAATAGTCCTGATCGCTTGTTATTATTATTACTATTATCAGTAGTAGTATTTCTATTAGTAGCAGTGGTACCATTGAGTAGCAGCAGTTTCAAGTGAATTTGATTTATAGTGCCGTTTACAACAGCTTTAGAGAAATCCAGGTTCGATCCCTAATGACTGTGTCAGGGAAAAAAAACTTTGATAACACTGAGAAGAACCCTTTCACCCCTGGTCCAGCTAGAAAAATAATCAAGACGTTTTCGGGTACAGGCAATCATTGTATTAATAATATCAGCATTAGTGTTGAGTTTAGTATTAGTACTGAGCAGTAATTATTGTACTATTGTAGTATTACTGAACAGTCTTACAATTAGCATTATTATTAGCAGTACAAGTAGCAGTGGTATTATATAGTAGGATAGTATTAGTCTAAGTAGTAGTTTTATCTTAGTTTCAATATTCTTCTTGGTAGCAGAAGCTCTGAGAAGTGTTAGTAATTATGTTGCCATTGAGGAGTACTGGTATTGTAGCAGAGTGGTAGTAACTGATCATTTATTGTCGGTATTATTATTGAGCAGCAGGTCTGTTAGTGGTATTATGGAGGAGTTAGGGGTCCTGAAAAGCCACAAGAGTTGGACCACCCTTCAGGCCCTTCATTTCCCAGCGCACTCACCAGTTGCTGGAAAGCAGGCTGGTCGATGTCACTCTGCAGTGCGAAGTCACTGAGGACCTTCCAGGGCGGCTGGTATGTCTGCACCTCCACTTGGCTCGCCTGCAAACCGCCGTCGTGTCTCTCGGGACTAGCCGCCACCATTGGAGTGCCCGTCATGCCCTGGATGTTCTGCACACAGACACGACAGGCCAGTTGGCACAAATATATACATAAACATATACATATATTATATATATATATGATACCACAGCAATACAAAATACCACAGCAACACACCAAGAAGTCCTACAAATCAAATGCATTGTCATCTGCAATGTTATATATTTATATCTGCATATACATATATATATATATATATATATATATATAGATAGATAGATAGATATGCATTCGATTTGTAGGACTTCTCAGGTAAACATATAACAAATAACAAATAAGTATTTGATTTGTAGGACTTCTCGGCGGGTTGCTGTGGTGTTTTTTTGTCAGCTCGCCCTCACCGTCTTGTCGTTGGGCTGCTGTTGCTGCAGCTGCTTCATGAGGATGGACCGCTTCTTGTCCTTGCAGCGCTTGTTCTGGAACCAGACCCGGATGACCCGCGGGCTCAGGCCCGTCATCTCCACTAGCTGCTCCTTCATGAGCGCGTCCGGCCGCGGGTTCGCGTTGTAGCATGTGCGCAGCGTGTGCAGCTGCTTCTCGTTGAGCACGGTGCGCACGCGCGTCGTCTTCTCGGGCTGTTTGTGCACGTGCGGCCGTAGCGCGGGCTGCCGCGCCGAGATGGGTTCCGCTACGGGAAACAAACAAACAAATAAATAAACAAACAAACAAATAAACGAATTAATTAATTAATTGGCAAGGCTTATTTTAAGGGTTCGCCTGCAGTAACCGATGTGGGTCAGAACATCCCACTAAAACTCAGCTCATCCTTTCTTGTGACAGAGGCCAGTCCAGAAATGTGCCAATAATAAAAAAAAATGCGTCAAAACATTAAAATATCGTCCTCATCCTTTACACAAAATAATCACTTAGGATGAACGGGAGGCCTTTCTCCAGCTTCAGAGCAGCCCTTCACTTTCATCCCTCCTCCCGTGTAGGAATCGGAAACGAATCATTTGGAAACGAATTTTTTCCCGTTTTTTTTATTATTATTATAATTTTTGCGGCTCGCTTCGTCGCTTTTTTTATTCTGCGGCTCAAAAACACCCCCGCCGCCTTTTTGTCATTTTTCAGTCAAATTTTCAATAAGTGAATTTAAATCAAATTTTCAATAAGTGAATTTAAATCCTATGTTATTACAGGAAACGGATGTGCTTTTTTAGGGTGTTATAAAATGTTGATTCCGCTGCTCTTGAGCGCGCTCGAATTTAGATTCAAGATTGAAGAAGTGTCAAGCAAATTTTAATGTTCTGTGGATATATGTTCTGATTCTGATTCTGATATATGATACACATTTTACATATAAACTGATGTATGGCGCGGTGGTCTGAGACACAGTACAAACACATCAGGAGTTTACATCAGAACCTGAGGCGATATGTTATCTGTTCATAATCGGTCGTCACTCAGCTGTGAACATGGAGAAAGTGTGATAAACACAGCCTTCGTTTCGTGGACTCCAGGAAGAGACCCGTTACTGAAGAGTCTCTGCAGCCCAAATCCAGTGAGCCCACCATCAGACCCCTCTAGCCTTCCTTCGCGTGGGGTCTTTGCTTTTCACGCGTGGATTAGGCCTGGCCACCGCGCGCGCTTACATTTTTTTTTTTTTTACATCTTTTCTTGTTTTTTTAAACCCTTTAAATCAACCCCAAAGCCTTCTGCACAAAACAAACACACACACCAACCGGCCCTGTATCCCACCCCTGTTTTCTGCTGAATAAGGAGGTGTTCCAGATGTTTGCGGCGCTTTTACACGTGTTTGCGCGCTTTAATCCGGTTTGCAGTTTCTGCGGCAGATCCGCAGCCCGCGCGCGCCCGCGTGCCACCGGGTTTTCTCCGGAGCGGCGGGAAAAGCAATTTCATGCCTGAACGGCCGAATTCAATAACAGACAAACTAGGGGGGAAAAATAAAACGTGTACTGCTGGCAGACCCACTGACAAAAAGTCCGCGCGCGCGGGGGGTGTGGGGGGGTGTGGGGGGGCTATTAGTAACGTTTTAATCGGTCGACCCTCACGGTCTATTAGCTGTTTATTTATTACACATCCCAGAAGATACAGGCTCGAGGAGGACAGAGTCTATCCAAAGCGCCAGGATATTCTCTAGGAATAAAATAAGCTCTGGTGAGTAAAAAAAAAAAAAAATCCCAGAGGGAGGGTGTTCGCTGTTTGCCTACCTGCCATCTGCAGGGGTCTGGCCGGGTGGAGAGGGCTGAGGGGGTCTCCGGGCCCCAGGCTCGCGCGCTCCACCACGTCGTGGTCCGCCCGGCAGAAGAGCCCGTCCTCCCGCAGCGCGAACTCGTCTCCCGGGATCAGCTGGCGGCTGCACGCCACGCAGCGGAAACACTCGATGTGGTAAACTTTGGAGCGCGCGCGCATCACGAAGTCATTCTTACTGAAGCCCACGTTACACTTGGCGCACTTTATACCGTACAGCCTGCGGAGAAACACAGAGCACTCAGACCACCGGGGAAAACACATCACGAATAACCGTTCGTGTTCTGTTCTGTTTTGTTTTGTTTTTGTTTTGTTTTGTTGCTTTTGTTTGGTCTTGCTTTGCTTTGCTTTGCTTTCAGGCAGGAAACCAGTGTGATGTAAAATATGAGATAATGGAGCAAAGAATAATGACACCAATTATACTGTCAACAGCACAGTGTCAAACGGAGAACCAGGCAAACAACAAAACAATAACACAGTAGGCCCATTATTATTATTAGTAGTAGTAGTAATTGTAGTAGTAGTAGTAGTAGTAGTATTAATATAAGTATTCTTATTTTTGTTGTTGTTGTTAGCATAATAAGGATAACAATAACAATACTATTAACAATAACACCGCCTACTCCACGTGTGCATTACGTCATAATAATAATTGCTGTTTTGTTGTTATTACTAATATCTGAATGTAACCACACTGTTATTGTTATTGCGTCACTGCAATATTGGCCTTCTATTATTTGAATTAATGTACGCAAACAGTGTGTTTGTTTAATTGAGAAATAAAATTGACTGATGTTTTTTTTTTTTTTAATGTCACCGTAATTATTCATTTTAACAGAAGTCTGTTTTTACAGATTCGTGAAACTGAACAAAGCATCACAGACTAAAATAAACGTGCGACTCGGAAGCGCTCTTTAACTCTCCCCTGCAGTTTTTGATAGTTGGAGATTTGTGGAGCAGCCACGCGCGTGAACTCAACAACCACAAACTCCAGGGTAAATAAAGGCTCATTACAGACAGTATATTAGCATATAGGTGCAGAGAGAGACAGAGAGAGAGAGAGAGCACTAATGACAGCATGAGGTCGACATGTCTCCAGCCATTCATTAATGAAAGGTTTGCATTTCTGAGAATAGAGGTTTACACTCAGCACGTGCAGAAATATTTAATAATAATAATAATAAAAATAACAATAATAATAATAATAATAATTTTTATTCATATAGCGCCTTTCTCAAACTCAAGGTCGCTTTACAAAATAGTTCCATTTCTATAGGTCTGTTTATTTATCCATTTCTTTCTCTTTTTCTTTCTTTAGTTAAAGTGCTCGAGCAGCTCTTACCTGATATAGTCCCGTTTGCAGTAGGTCTTCCCGTCCCGGACGAAGCAGGTGCAGGACTCGTCCAGGTACTGGTTACACTCGGCGCACTTCAGACACGCCGCGTGCCACTCCAGGTCCGGAGACACGCGCAGGATGTACTGGTCATGGATCTGATTCCCGCAGCCCACACACAGCGAGATCAGCCGCTTTTCTGCGCCACCGCACAAACCAGACGGCAGAAATCAGCAGAAAATCACGCAGAAACCATCGTAGCGTTTCTAAAGCTCCCACGCACCTTTTTTTTTAATTTATTATTATTTACTTTTAGCGTGGCTTTATTTACCCCTCCATTATTTCTGCCATCTGGGAATAAAACCCCCTATAATAAAGTTCGGCGAGTTAAAGATCTGCACGTGTTTCCGCAATGGTTTAGTGAACAGACCGAGTCACAAATTCCTCAAATTGTCCCAGATTACCTGAGTTTACTCTAGAAATAACAATGTATAATTTTCTATTAAAATCACTAAAAAAAGGCTCGTGGATAAAACAACACATAACTCATAACAACAACAACAACAACAACAACTGCAACAACAACAATAATAATAACAACAAGAAGAAGAAGAATTAGAAGAAAAAGAACATTACTACTACTACTAATAATAATAACAATAAAAAGAAAAAGAAAAAGATGAAGAAGAAGAAGAAGAAGAAGAAGAAAAAGAATATTACTACTATTACTATTATTAATAACAATAAGAAGAAGAAGAGGAAGAAGAGTACTACCACTACTACTTCTCCCTACTACTACTACTATTTATAATAATAATGCCAATTCTAATACTACTACTACTATTGCTACTATTACTACTATTAATAATAATAATAATAATAATAATAATAATAATAATGTTGCTGCATGGTAACAGTTTACTCATAAACTCTTTCTTATTTCCAAAATAATAATAATAAAAACGTAAGGGCACCAGAACTTCATGCCTTTTGTAATTTGTAATGTTTGTAATGTTAAAAACAGGCTACAATATTTTTTCTCCCAAAGACCATAAAAAAAGAGGCACTTTTCTAACTCTTAAAAAAACTCGTAAAATTAAACTTTTTTCGAGATGAGACGAGAGAGGACAAACTTACTTTTCGGAGGGTCTCCCATGTCTCCCATGTCCAGAAAGTAAGGCGGTGTTAGGTCCACTTTAAAGGCGAGGTGCAGGCCCTGAGCGCCCGTGTCTCCAGCCGCCGGGGGTCCGAGGGTGCAGCAGAACGTCCCGAAATCAAGATTACAGTGTGTGTGTATGAGTGTGTGTGTGTGTGTGAGTGTGTGAGTGTGTGTGTGTGTTCTTGTGCGTGTGTGTGAGAGTGTGTGCGTGTGTGTATGTGTGTGTGTGTGTGCTCTGGTGCTCGGTCACCGCATCGCTAGCCCACACTCTCTCTTTCTCTCTTTCTCTCTCTCTCTCTTTCTCGTCTCCCTCTCTCAAACTCAGTCAGCCTCCACTCCTTCTCCCTCGCCATTGGACTGACGTAGCGTGCCGACGCGAGCCTTTTCCTCGAAGCTGATTGGTCGAGGAGAGGCAGAGCGGCTGCTCTCGTTAGGCCCTCAGCGCGTTGTTGTTGTTGTTATTTTTTCCACACCCGTATTCCGCCCCGCCCCGCCCTCCGTCGTTAGGATTGGCTGAAAGGTGTGTCGGTCAGCGCAGGGAAACAAGCTTCTATCCAATCAGCGCAGGACAAGGGACACGACTAGCCAATCCAAACACAGGGGGCGAAGAGTTCCCTAATACGGGCGGAGAAAAGGAAGCATGTTCAGCGTCTGGCGCTGTTAAGTTTCTTTCTTTCAAACCTTAATTATATGCGATTAGAAACTGCCTGCTTGTGGGCCTATTTAAAAGCTTTTGAAAGCTTCAGTTGCTATTTTTTTTACATGTTTATAGTTATAGACGGAGTCTGAAATTAAAGCGAAAACAAAAATAGCTCGCCTATTTCCTTTATGGGATTTAGAGTTTCAGAAAAATATATAATAATAAAATAATTATTATTGTTGTAGTATTAGACCGTCAGCAAACTACTTTGAATTTTAATAAATATATCGAATGCCAGATTATGCATAAATCTGAGCTCTTCGCCAAAATAAATAAATAAATAAAAATCAGCTTTTCCCCACATGCTGCACTGAATTCGTGAACCAAAGAAAAAGTGAATGGAAGAAAAAAAATGATCTGAATGCCGTTTAATGGCGTGCGGGAGTACTGATTTGACTCTGATGGGAGTTTACTGTAGGCCTTAAATCGCCTCTGTCTCTCTCGATATCACCCAGCGCGTTTTCCCATCCCAGAATTTCACAGCTAAAGGTGACAATCCGTGTTTAGGCAGCGGATTATAATCGATGGCACGCTTTTCTACCTTGCAGCTATTTAAACCAAAACGCAATTACGCCGCATAATTGCAGATAATAGCCGTTTTAAAGTGCACGAGCCACGTGGTAATATAATCTCAGTGCAGAGGGTGGACGGGCAGGACTCACGGGTGGAGAAGAGAGCAGAGCTGCCAACACTGCTCGCCCTGGTACAGCAGGCAGCCACGGTACACTGAGAGTATAGCAGATAGCAGTAGTAGTAGTAGTAGTAGTAGTAATAATAATAATAATAATAATAATAATAATACTGTTTGGGAAGCGAAGAGATAGACTTTGCAATACGGCAAAATAACGAGAGTTGGGTTGACCCTTACAGTGTACAGATGTGTCCAGCTTGACTTAAATGAACACTGTAGGTGTTAAATCAATATTGGGCTTTTTCACTGTCCATGACAAGATGTCATGTCTTCATCCTGACTCCTAACCTACAGATGAACTTGTTCTTATTCAGCCCACCTTAGAAACCACACACACGCGAGCGAGCGCGCACACACACTCACACTCACACATAAAAGGAAATCATGCAACTCAGTGCATATAATTCGTGTTAGTTAGACGGTCTGGATTTCTGGACTAATTCAAAAGCATTTTCACTGCGTGGCCTGAAAGGACAGGGTGATGTACTTGACTAGGATGAGGCTGCAGAATTGCATATGAGCTGTGGGACACGAAGCCGTGGAGAGACGCAAACACGCCCTCTTGTGTTTGCAACATGAGCCAGAATGGCCAGCCACCAAACAAAGGCCACTAAAGCAGCTCCGTCTGCCTCATATCCATTGCATTGCTTGTCATACTGCCTTTCTATTGGTTGCCAGTTGGGAGACTATTTGGAAAGACTCTAGAAATAGGTATTAAATGGTGATGGGATTGATTACAACATCTACATATTTCTGTATGTTATTGTCCCTGTGTTGATGCTACAATAGTGGATGGGCAAAGCTTACACAGACTTGGGCAGTCCAGTGTAGTATCTCAATGTTAAAATATAAGAATATGACTCAGTATCTGGGATTATAAATCACTATATACACACACACA
>JBBPCZ010000042.1:13277075-13292547 GCA_037974445.1 Brycinus macrolepidotus
TATATATATATATATGATCTGCTCAGTATAGGGGGCAGTGCACTATTGTCTATATGGACAGGCTTGCTTGTATATTTTGAGGCCTATATGAATTTGTAGAATGTAAGTGTATTTGGAGGGGGTGGTGTCTTTAACTTGTTGAGAGTGGTTGTTCTTTCTGCATGATTCCATGGTTAGTCAAACAGTCATTCAGAGTGGTTTTCATGTGAAATGTCCCTCTAGAGAAACTAAATTAGAAAGAATTGTTCACATTGGAGATGATAGGGAACAGACATCTGAAGCATCTCATGCTTTAAAACCTATGACACGTAAAGCTATTAAATGTAATGCTCCTGGATTCTGGTTCCATGACATATTGTTTCAGGATAGCTTTTAGAAGGGTTTTTTTTTTTTAAACACATTCATGGTTAAGAGGTACCAGTGTACATGAGGTCCGCACAGTTCCCAAAGACAATGGATTTCTTTAGATTTACCATCATGTTACCATTATCAACATTACATACAACAACCTGTGTACATGTAACATCACATGTAGAGTCAGTAAACAAATAAGACAGTAAATAAAATGTCTATTTTTGCACTGTAAACAACTGGACTCCTGTTTCCTATTACCCAAACAACAGTAAACAGTAAGCTAGGAGACCACCAGACCTTTATTAATATTCTATCGCATTACTAAATTGTTCAAATACATCTGAAATCACAGAGGACTTCTTTAAGCCTCAAATGAGAATACTTATTCGTGCAACATACAGACGACATATTGAACAACAATGTGGATCAAGAGTGCACCATGTATATGCCAGTCTGCTTTTGAAAGGATAATACTGCAGCTGAATTACACGGACATTAAGAGAACACAATATAAGACCCTGGTGCTTCATTTGAGAAATCCACTAATGTTGTTACAGTTCAAAGAGGCAGTTGTTTTTTCAGTTAGATTAGTGCAACGTATGGAATATGGGCATACAGATGAAGACCAAAGGAAGGAACTGATTTTATATAGAACCTTCTTTTGTGAAGAACCTTGATGTATAAAGAATGGTCCCCATGATGTAGTGGTTCTATATTAATTCAGAGATTTTATTTTTCTCGAACCATATATCCAAGCCTGACAGCATTTAGGGACCTTCATTTTTAAGATCGCTTGGAAATAAGCCCTTTCCGTCCAAGACATTCAAGATTATTTTTAGCCATCTTTGCTGTCTAGAGGAGATCTTAGGTGTCCAAAATTTTCAAGAAGCATCTTCTCTCGAGCCTCAATTCACAGATTCCTTCACAATTTTTGAAACAATTTGACACTATTACAGCTAAACATTGCTCTGTTTATGTCCAGACGTTGCCTAGCTTTATGCAGTTGTTTTATGTCTATGCCTTGCCTAGGAGTAAGAGAAATTGTTTTTGATGGGTTTCTGCTCCGCTACACTGGCAGTATAAATTATTCACCCCTCTGGGTAAGAAAGATTTCTGCCTTGGGGAATATTTTTCATGCTCGCAAATGTGCATATATTCTATATGAGCTTCTAAAGGAAGAGAGTAGTGGGTACAAAGGAACATTAATCAGCATCTAGATGGAACTCAAGTGCTGGTTTAAGTCGAAGGGATTTTAAGACATTGCAATGTTTTAGACACTGATTTGCTTTATGTCATGATTTTTGATCAGTTATTAAGTTGAATGATCTTTTACATGACCTTAGGATGGTTCTGATAAGGATTTGAGTCTGACAGACAAAGGCTGGGTCCAAATCTTTCATTGAAGATTATTATTACCGTCAAGACAAAAATTCACTTCTTTAAGATATAAATGCCACTTCATAGTTGATCAGTGGCCACATTTATCAGCCTACTGCAGTAAAGCCCTCGTTCTTTGCATGAAAATATCAGGAAATTTTTAAACCAGAGGTCAACATAATGGCATTTTGTGCTAGTACAAATCTCTATGACTAATTCTTCTGGTTTCATTAGATGATTGTCACAAATCTCCAATTCAGGCAAACCAAACCTCTTCTTCTGTCTTTCTGGCATTACAAATTGTTGTTCCACACCATACCAAAGGTTCTTCAAAAAAAACAAAGGACCCAAATGAATGCTTAAATAGTTCTGCGCCTGGTTGAATGGTTCTTCTCTACGAAGGAAAACTTTTCCGTTGAGTGGAAACATCAAGTGGACCAAAAGTAATTCTTCAAAAGCATGCTTTATTTTAAAGAGTGTATGTGTGAATTTGTTTCAAGTCATACTGAACATACATTCTTCACAGCTCACAACAAGCTCTAACTAGCTCTAGTCATAGTGTCAAATCTACCCATCAGCTTTGAAGCAGTACTCCAAGTACTGCAATTCTCCAATTCTGCAAAAAGGTTCTGGGTTTGGATTATCTGCCCTGTATAGTAAAGGTTTACTAATGTCTCAGATTAGATTTCTAATGACTCAAAACCAATTGTCATACTAGTGCACATCAGTGGGGAACAGGCACAGTACATTTTACTACAACTATTATTTGTTTTTAGGCTTTCGAAAGCACAGTTAGCTTTTCTCTCAGGTTACTGCCAAATCCTTACTATATGGTAATCAGTGTAAAACAATCTAAAGGATGAACTTTACTAAACACCATGGAGATAAGAAAAGCTATGCTTTTAACGCTGTACCATCGGGGAAAAAAACATACCTTTCAACATTGAAATGCCTCAAGGGTACCCTCAAGTATTTTTAAAGTTGCATTGACTTCATACAATCCATACAATCAGCCCCTTCCCTGGGAAAATCAGCGCAGTAAATTTTAACTTTAAAGTAGACAACTGGACCTTAAGGACCATGTTATATCTTTGGGGATACTAAGTTGTTTGTTCCTTGGGAGAATAAACTTCTCTACTATGTATTTGACCCACGAAGGAGAAGCAAAATGTGTTTTTATAAACACTGTATATATCTTTTCATACTGTAAATATCTGCTTATAAGTTAAATACCTCGTATCATCAGGTGACGTGATGAGCAGGTCAGTGGAATACGTCTAGTCTTTTCTTTCTTGTGTGCATCTGAAATGTCTAAAGGAGATATTTCTGATGAAATTAGATCATTGAAACTGGACACATGTGATGTGGAGTATGGTTTCATGGTCTTATGGTTGTAAATTTTGAATTCTTGAGAAGCAGAAAATGTCTCCAGCTTCTGTGACTGAACTTTGGAGATGATTAAAGTAAAGTAAAGTGGCCCCTTATAGTCACACATGAACACACGATCACAGCACACAGTGTGAACTTCTTTTTCTGGTACCTTCCTCAAGTGTAACTCAGTGATGACACTGGCAGTGCTGGGATTCGAACCCACCAACTTCTGATTGCAGGGGCAACACCCTAACCACTAGGCCAACAGCTGTGTGAAAAAGTGTGAAATGCCACCAGAAATGTGAAAATAATTCATGCAGTATTCTCTGAAAAACTGAAAATAAGACAAAAAGAAAAGAAGCTAAACTAAGGGCAAACAGTGGACACACTAAAATATTAAGCTGTTAAGTTTAAGCTGTTAAGTTTAAGTGCACGAGCCACTTAAAAATATTAAGTAAAAATATTAAGTATTTTTCTGTTAAATGTTTCTGGTGCTGAAAAATGTACCTAATGGCCACTTTGTCTGGACATTAAATTGCTGAAAAGGTGGTCCGACCTTTTCACGATACTAAATATACAATTGCAAATAGCTATATACATGGATATCAGCTATGAAATATGATATTATATTTATGTATTGTAAGTTTGAAATATGACAGAACCTCTTTTTTAAGCTGCAGTGAACTCTCGTTAACCCTATTGATCACTTTTTACAAGGTGATGCTTGGGTGCACTTGGAAATGGCATTTAAAGGGGTGGGATTACTTACGAAGGACACATGCTATTGACACGCTGTAGGTTTATGTAAGGCTACTCAATAACATGCTTTTATCACTACTGAAAAAAAGCTGGGAATCTTCATTGTGATATTGAAATGAGCAGCCTGTGCAGGGCTGAATTATGTCTTGGTCTAGATAATATGGGAAAATCCTTGAATGCAGGCTCCTACTGCATTTACAGTGCTTCACTCAATGAGACGCATGACTGAAAGGTTTGCTGTTCTTTCGCTAATCCTAAACTTGTTGGACTGCACCTCAGCATTAATGTGCATGCTCCAACTCATAAATGAGGTGATTTGTACTGGTGCTGCTGGTTTTATGTGCAAGTGGTGTAAAGTAAGCACAAGCCACTGCTAACCCTGTGTGCTTTCTCAGCCAATTTCAGAAGGATAGAAATCTCAATTCAGGCTGTTAGATTCCAGGCGCAAGCCACCATCAGCTGCAGTAGCCAGTTTTTACAGCTCAGCGGGAGCCCCCTTAGTTGAGTGGCATGAACAGTGTTTGAGACTTTGTGTGTGTGTGTGTGTGTGTGTGTGTGTGTGTGTAGCCTGCCATTTTTAATGCTCTCCTGTCTGCCTGAGAGCTCTTTGCGCTAAGCAGCTTGTGTGTGTGTGTGTGTGTGTGTGTGTGTGTGTGTGGTTGTGGATGTGTTTGTGAGTTCTCCTTGCCAGATTTGCTCTTTCTGTAACAATGTCTCATTATGATTACAGCTTGGCATGAACCGAGGAACAGTGCTAAAAACACACACACTTCACATTTCAACAGGAAAATCACGGCGCCTCAAATAGATGGCTTTCTGCATCAGAATGACAGTGTCTGCAGTGACTCATTGCTTTGTACTGTATCTGCTGTCTGTCTCTATTTTTCACATCATTGATCGGAATGGGGCGGCGAACGCACTGGACTGTGCATTCATTTCCACCAAAAGCTCACCTTTTTAATTACTTCACAACGGAATAGTGTGGCTCTTAGGATAAAACCATGTATCTCTATTTTCGTCATAATTAAGTGTTTTTTGTAGATGAAATGAAACTGAAAATAGCAGTTACTCTTTACAATGTGTTAAAATTTCAGGACAAATGGACCATCGAAAATTGTTCAAGTAAATTCTGTCCAAAGTTAACACTATCTAAAAAAACAAACCAGAAATTCATACAATTTGTAGATTATATTGCAGCCCTAATAGGAAGGTTGAACCAATCCAATCTAGGAAAAAAAAAACAATGACATCAACTTTATTTTTGAGTGAGTTTCTACAGCAGGTATATAACATTGTACAAAAACATTAGGCCAGCTGAGAAAATTATAGTTATTTATCTGACAGCAGCTGATTATTCACTAGGACAAATCATGGACAATAGAATAAATACAAACATACATCAATAATTCATTAACATCGTGTGTGTGCATGATTGAGCTTAACCATTTCCAAACCTCTCCTCAAGGAAGCATCCAGTCCCTGCATCAGCAAACCAATGCCTCGTTAGCATAAAGATATACTTTCAGGTAAATCAGATGTGCTGCTGGTGGAATTGCTGGACCTCGACAAAAAAATACTTTTATTGAGAAAACAAGAAATGTTGGCTGCTTTTTATTTATTTTCTTTGCCTAATCTAAGGCCTATAGTATTGTACCTCACTTTCTTTGGATTTGGAATCATTGTTCAAAAGTTTGAAATCAGTGTTTTAAATAATACATTACTACTACGGTTACATATATATGTATAAAATTATTCTAATATATTTGCCTGGTACATTTTTACAAATATAAATAACTACAAATAAAACCAAAACTGTTGATAATTCTATAATTACTGAATTAAACTTGTAATTAAATTAAAATTCATAATTACTTGTGTTTCAGGAGTAATAATCCCTTCTCAAGACAGATAACTCGATGAAGGTATCTGTACAGTGTTTTTTATTTCTTAAAAACGTCTTGTTGGCCAAGTATGTGAAATATTGAGAACAACCACTGAAAGCACCTTTTGTTGTCTTGTTTGGTATCAAGGTACTAAACAATCTTGTACAGGGTGTTATTGTATATAAGTAAAACTCATTAATACAAAAAGTGATTGCAAACTTTTTGAGCGGTAGTATCTTTGTTTGTGATGTATATCACGTTAAGCTGAGGCACTGGCTTCATGTCACCTGTCTGTTTTCACAGCAGTGCGGAGGAAGATTACAGACTTGTTGGTTTACCAATTAAGCATTTCAGCCAAACAAGACAAACAGGGGATCACATTGTCCAGGATCATTAGCTGATACTAATCAGTCCACTTTAATTAACACAAACAACCACATGCTGCGGCCTGGAGATGTGTGGCCTGCTGGTATAAGTATATGGTGTTTCTGTCACTATATATTTGCTCATCCACACTACACTGAAGTGAAAGTAGCTCAAATATTCCACTGCTCAGTGGATGGTATTTTGGAAAAGGGTAAGATTAAAGGTGTCTACTGACCCTTAAACATGTTAAAGTGATTTCAACAAAGGTAAGAATCTGAAAAAAGACTCTGTTCCTCAAACTATATGAAACGTTTTTGTATTATTTTTAACACTGTGTCTTTGAAGTCTAGTTTGTACTATGGGAAGGCTCAAAAGTCTTTCTAAAATCATATTCCTTTTTCTGTCCTGCAGGGGAGACCAAACAGCCTTGTCAGCTTCCTTCATGTCTGGGCAATCTGACTTTGGAAACTTTACCATCTTTCTACCTTTCAGTGTCTTCTTCCATCATCTGGACTGGATGGACCGCACATGGACATCTCATCCGGGTCATTGCGGCCACTACACTGCGCCACAGACCATATGGCTGCCTTGGTCATGGCCCACCTGAGGCAGCCATGCTAATCATTGGAGACAAGAGCCACTTGACACCAGTGTGACAGATGGTGTTCCTGGGCCAGCCGTGTAGGGCCGGTGCCTGGGCTTGAGGCTGGTGCCGTGACCCTCCCTGTCTGAGCTCCGGTCAGATTGAGAGGCACAATGAGGGTGATGATGTGTCAGAGGCGATTAAATGTGATGCTGCCCCTCGTCTTTCGCTTGTTTCATCCCCCGGGCCCAGCCTTGCCCACGGCTATGGCTTGAAGGCGAATTTCAGCACACACAAAAGGCAAAAGCTCCTAACACAGCAACGGAGGGCTTGCTTATTGAAGACAAGTGTGAGCATCACACAACAATGACATTTTACTTGATAGGAAGGCTTATCTTTGAAAACAACTTTTTGGGTCAACCCGTGAAAGGGGAAAATGAACAGAATTAAGGGGGAATTCCAATTTTTCAAAAATGTAACAATCATTAAATTGTTAAAATGCAAGCAATGTTTTTCAGAGTTGTGTGATGTGAAATTGATTCAGAGTGTTTTAAGTTATTACATGAATTATTTATCTGAAGAGGCTTTGGCCTGAAAAGCATTTTCAAAATATATACGTATGGTGGAGGGATACATGCAGGGTGTAATAGATCTCAAAGAAAAACTGTTTTTTTCAGGCTTACCATTATTTTACATATAGAGATTCAGATGGCACACTTTGCTTCACTGGTCATTTTGAATAGCTGCTGTATATTCACATTGTAGACTTTGCAATGTGTGGTTCCAAACACCACCACTGTAAAGAAATCACGAATGGGAAGTTTCACTACAATGTTCCATTTTACACCAACATATCTTTGAAAATTGGTGGAATTCTTCTTTAATGCCTTCACATATTTGATCAATTATCCAAGGCAACGTTCAACACATCCAAAAGGCAAAACTTCTCACATGGCAATGGAGGTCTTTGTTTTGAATTTCAGTCTGAGTATCACAAGACAGTAGCATCTGAGGGGGATGACTGTGCTACCCTGCAAAAACTTTGCACAGTTCATGAAAGGCAAAATGAATCTTCACCCACAGTTAATCCAATTTCATCATTTAAAGCTCCTAACACTGTTATTGCGGGCCTGAATATGTTATCCCTTAAATAATTTTTGAGTCAACTCATGACAGAACAATGAAGAAAGTTAATTAAAAAAAGAATGTTTACATATATTGAGGTAGGGTGCTATTTTTTATGAATTGTTCTCTTGTACAAATAATAATCTGCTTTTTTATAATACCAAGCTCCTCTTGAATAAAATTCAAGGGCATCTTAATTTGCTTTTGAAAATGGAAAAAATACATAGTTGCTGAACTCAGATAAAAGCCAAGTATTTACATTCTGTATGGTGCTCAACTACAGAACAATGCACAATCAAGGGAGTTATAATCATCTCTGCAAAACAATGTCTCCCATGGTCATGGGCCGGCTGAAGAGAGAAAATGACACTCCATGCTCTTGCAAGAGAAAGAAAACGCTGACAAATCTTACTGATTTTTTTTTTCATTCTGCCTGCTGTAAATGGTAATTCGCAAGGGCTTGTTTAAAATTTAGGTGCACAGGCTAGGATGAGGACTGACTGAGTGAATGATTCTCACGTTTATACTAAAAATACACTTCCTTCTAGCCATTTTGATCTTGACTGCTGCCATGATTTCTCCTCACGGTACCATTTGAGGAGAGTGCACCTCAGACCATTCTTCATGGTACATCTGTAAATATGTGTAGTACTGTCGAAAAAAAGAAAACCTCAGTGGCTTATAGCACATTCTAAATTCATGACATGTGTTATGGTGAACACAAAATTAGACCAAAATCTGACCAAATGTTCTAATGTGTCAGTTTGTGTAATTCATATGCAAGCTACTGGTTAATCACCTCCGAATATTCAGCAATCATCCAGATCAATGGGTTGTCTATCAGCATCTGTTATCTGAGTTTGCATTTAAATAAATATGACATACAGTAGTTGTCCAACATGTTTTTTCTACAGCTGTCTAAAACGGTGCACGCCATGGTGGATCCGACCGATAGGCCAGCATCAAATGGAAAGCAAATCTGCTTTCTTCATCAGATTAGTGGGGATTTGCAGGGACAGTAAATGGGGGGTTTGCTGTCCTCTGACAGACAGCGAGAAGCAGTGAAAGCTCAGCCGGCTGATGTATCAAGCTGAGGGAGTGCTATGTTTGTCTTCTGGCGCCAAGGGCTTCTCAAAGGCTTTCTGGGTTTGAGTGTCTGTCTAGGCAAAAAGGGGGGGGGGCGGGTGTTGTTGCGCTGATCCCTCCAGGAAGGTGATCGCTCTGTGTCATTTGTAAGACATTGAAGATATCCCTCTTCCCGACCAGGTGACTAGCTAATGCAAGCTGAAGTTGGGGAAAATTACATAATTCTTTATCACAGCATGCAAAACATTTTGGAAAATATACTTTCCGACTTGGAATAATGAATACATTCCTTCATTGGATAAAGATTGTGAAAGGAGTGTGTGATTTTTTTTTAACCTCTTACACTGTAAGGGCTTGTATGTGGGCCCACATTTCATTTCCTCACTTTCATAAATACATAATACAATATGATCCTATTAAGCCACCAAAAAGAGTGATGCAACATTCTTGGTACTCTAAAGAATCTTTCAGAGAACCATTTTTATATACAAGATGTGTGAGTGTGAAAAACTTCCACATAATGTAAAGGTCCAAACTTTTTGGCACAACGTTAATGTCCATAAAGGCAAAGCAATATCCGAATAAAGAAGGTAGGTAGTTTTCAAATTGTGTGTTTACATTTTTATGAATTATTTTTAATTTATTGTTAAAGTTTTATTAGTATTTATAGTTTGTTACAAAACTACTTTAAAATTCAATTTAAAAGAAAAATAAATTGAATTAAGTACAAAAATAGAGTAAGATGGGGTTTTTTTTAAACTGGGTTAGGGGGTGGTGATAGGGTACCTCTCTGGTGGGCCAAATCAAACGTCCTCGTAGGCCAACCTTTGCCCCACAGGCCACACTTTGGGCCACCCTGGAACCCTTAAGCTGGTATAAAATCTTCACATTGTCTGGAGGTTCTTTGAACCTCTAAAAGGTCACTCACAGATATCTTTTTCAAACATGGCTCTTTAGGGAACCAAAAGTGGCTCTTCTAAAGAATTGCTCAAAAACCTTTTTGAAAGTTTATTTAAAAGCGTAGCTTACATAATGTATTAGTTACTAAGTAATACAAGTAGTTACTAAATAATAAGTCTTAAGATTGATACATGAATAGTAAGTTGCAGTTTAAATAGGTTAAAATAGCTTTATAATAGATTTTCAGGTGGAACCACAGTGTTCAAGACTTCAGAGTGCAATAGTGCAGTACTAGCAATTTCTGGCCATCTTATTTCCATATCAAGAAAAACAATCATATTTCTGGGATTGTAGAAAGGATCACAGCACAGGTGATCATAGCTGGGGGATTTTAGAACTCGTGGAAGTACTGTTCATAGGACTGGTGTTCTGACGATTTATGCTGCCTTGTCGCAAAATGCTAACTCGATTCTAAGAATATTATATGTTTAAATAAGATTAATCTCGTACTTTCACATGTTGCGCAACTACTTAGTAAAAAAGCGCACAACATTGCTAAAGAAATTAAGATTTCCAAGGGGTTTCCTTTGTCAATCAAGGACAAGTAACAAATTGGCTAAAACAACAAAGACAACAAAATGTTCATTTATTACCCTAGAGCACCTACATACGCTCATATACCCTTACACTGTGCTCTGAAGACAGCAAATAGGTGCAAAAAAGTACATGTGTACAAGTTGTAAGTAACAATTAAAAGAGCTTTTAAGATATTACTCCCCAACGCAAGGTAGCACAGATTTATGGGCGTGCTAATGAATCCCAAGATACTGGGACCCAAATATTGCATTTACGTTTGCAGTTTTACATTTAGCATCACATGTCATAACTAAATGAAAACAGGTATAATAAACAGATTGAGATGGGATTTTTATATGGAGTTTTCTAAATTGTTTTTATATTTATATTTGACATAATTATATTCAAACATTTTCAAGGAATGGAGGGGGCAGACTGTATTTCCACAGTGCCCAGAAGTCAGGCTCCACCACAGCTTCCAGAAATATTTGAGGAACAGTTGTTTTTCTTGTAAGTTTGTATAATTCCTCAGACTGCAAAGAGCCAAAAAACAAACATTCAAGGAGAAAAGAAAATGTTTCACGTTCAAATGGCTGCATTCAAAGTCCCACGGCCATCAAGAGTCCTATAAGAGAACTTTTGGAGAGTGTTCAGAATAATCAGATTCACATCATAAACAAACAATGCAAGAGAGAAGATATATCTAGAAGAGAATGAATGCAGCTGTACTCCAAACTGCTGGGTAATCTCAATCTCTGGCAGAATCTGCCGAGCAAGCGGCCAAAAACATTTTGCACCTCCACGTCTAAGTGGTTCCAAGAGATTACTCTGCAATTCCCCATTGTGTTGAAGGTTATTTTTTCCCCCCAGAGTGTGAATGCCACTTTTGAGAGGTCCTTGTTGAGATGGCAGTGAATTAGGCAGATTTTTTGAGAGCATTTTTTTTTTTTCGACATTCATTTCCTTACCTACCACAGAGCCGGTAGCTGCAGGTGAACTGAAGGAACGATCGGCTAGCGGGGAGAGAGTGGAGAGAATGTGGAGAAACAGCTAGGCTGAGAAATGGAGGGATTTTAGGTACGTGACAGCCCAGAGCAGTACGCTGACACGACAAGTCGTCTCATGTCAAGTGTCATGGAAAAAGTTCCTCTTGAATCAGGGTATTTTGTGGAGGAGTGGGAAGGACAAGCAGTGGAAGGAGCAGAAAGATGGTTAAAGGGCAACCCCCCTTCAGCCTTCCCTTCCAGGGAACAAGAAGCCGCTTTCATGCTCCATGTAGCACCGGTGAAACTGACACCTTTTTTCCTTATAGTCACCTCCTTGCCTCAGGGTGTAGTTGTCTTGTCGTCCTCTGCATTGTTTGAGAGAGGCAAAAGGAAGGAAGTAACCTGGGTTTACGTGAGCAACAATAAAGCTGGTGGTTCCAAAATGTTTTGGTACTAGATAAGCTTTTGAGATACATAATGCTAATTATAAGCTTCCTATGGTGCTACAGCTAAGGCCTTCACAGGGGTGCGTGCTCAAGAGAAAGCAGGTGGTTGGTTGGAGGGGGTTGGTACCATGCCCAACATGTCTTGAACATGTCCTGAACAACTACAGACGAGACAGGATGAAAAAATGTTTTACTTGGCCCAAACATTCATTTAAAGGTGTTCGTCACTGATATTTCAATCCAGAACAACAAGAGCCGGTTCATATTTTGGGAAGTTGAATCTGTGTTTCTCAAGAAACTGAAATTTGAGAGTATTTAGTCTAAATATCAAAGCTCACGACAGTCAAACTAACTGTACAGTTTGGTATAGAACGATACTTGCAAATATAGCTCTTTAAAAAGACACTCCAGATAAGGGAATCTGAAAGCTGTTCATAAATTAGACCATTCAGCTGAAATTTAAAAGGTGTACACAGTCCATTTTTAACTACTATCATAACTAGATATTACATAACTTGCATATTAGTGTAACGGTACTTACTAAATAACCAATAATGTTTAAATATTCTACACATATTAAAGGCATGAAGAAAATCTTTTGAAGTGATTTATAACTGAACTTGTTAAGAACGATTCCATTATGACTCTCGTGTTTCACACTGAATATACACCGAACGACCCTGTAACCCAATAGTTACATTTGGGCTCTCCTCCTGGCGTCAGTGAGCCCACAGCCCATCACAAAACAGACATAACTGGCATTCCATCCTTGTCTTCACACTTACTAAATGGATTGGAGTCTACATTACCACAACACTGGCCCATTGTAACCAATGAGAGCAGCCTCCTTGACAGACAATCCATGGGTGAAGTCAGTCCGGCAATGCCCAATTACCTCCATTTTTTAAAGTCTCAATGATGCTGCTGCCGTAACCTCTGTCATGGTACAGTAGTGTTTTAAAACTGAACTTCAAGGAAGATCTGAGCATGGTGAAGAAGACAGGAGTATCAAGACATGGGAGACAGTCTTCCACCTCCACGAATGACAGATTGGGGCAAAGATCAGGCAGAAGCACTGGTAGGCTTTAAGCAATGAGAAACATCCTTAGCTCCTTAAAGGAGAAGTGAACCTTAAAGGTATGTTGTTTATAAACCATGGTAGCTCTTACCCTGATACCCTTCATTAATATGGTGGCTCTACTATGGAGCATTCCATAGAAACATAATGCTTTGTTCCTCTTTTGGTTCTGACATTTTTTTCAGCACATTTTGGACTTTTATTAATAAAAAATTGTTAATGGAATATACTACTAGCAACATAGCTAGTAGCATCTGGTCATTGTTGAAAAAGACATCACCATGGAAGTCGATGAAGAAAATCTCACTGCATGTGAATGTTCATACGTGCATAAAATCAAAATGTTAGAAGTTGCCTTGGACAAAGACATACATTTCAGGATATTCAAACAAATTGTACTGACAGCTCATGAAGAACAATAAGAATTTTGTAGGGGTGCAAACTATTCCAAACTTTCTCAATATGTGTGTCATTTACTTTTATATTCACAGCATTTGGCAGAACTTCATAATCATTGGCTTTATTTGAATTAGAGTGACTTGCTGTTTCAATCAGTACGAATGATTTGTTTGTCATCAATAGGTTTTGATGTATTATTGTTCATCCTGAATGAGAAAAAGGTTCATTGGCAGCTAGGGTAAAACGCACATCATCGAGTTTGTGTTTAAAAAAATTAATGTAAAGGTTCTTTCTTGAAAATTGCACCACAACGTTCGTTCAGTGTAGCTGATGAATGGGGTAAATCCAATCAAAATGTATGTTTTAACCATGTCCCTGAAGTTGAGCCGTTTAGAGGGTTAAGCAGCCAGGTAAAATGAACTTTTATACCAGGGGTGTCAAACATACAGCCCGGGCATGGACTATTTTCAATATATATTAAAAAAATGAAATAGCTTTTCATTATCTTGTCTAACACTAACTTTCTATTTTATTGTCAAAATAGTGAAAAAGTATTCAGTCTCGGCTGTTTTCCCGGGGGGTTAGGGTTAGGTGTAGGGTTGGGGCTAGGACTAGGGTTAGGGTTAGGGGTAGGGTTAGGGGTAGGGTTAGGGTTAGGGCTAGGGTTGGGTCTAGGTTTAGGGTTTTTGGTCCAGCCCGTGAGACCTTAAATTTAGACCCATTCGGCCTTCAGCGAAAATGAGTTTGACACCCCTGTTTTAGACGTTTTAAAGATTTAGTAAGATATGATAGTGGTAAGGTGAAGGTGTAGTAACACTGTCCCCTGACCAAGGAATTTAAAATAAACCGACAGGCTCTGTTGCTTGTCTACTGAAATATAGCATTGAAAGGTTAATACACATCCGGGGTGTTCAGTCTTTTCCACAAAGGGCCTTCGTGGCCACTCGTTCTTATTGCAAACCAGCAGGAGCATACTTGATTCAACTTTTTTAAGCTGTCTTCACTAACTGAGCTCCTGAGCTCCTGCTTTATCAGATTAAAGATGTACAGCTATTCCAGCCTTTTGTGGATAAGACTAAACTCTCTTGATATATTCATAATGTCAGACCCACTGATGGGTTAAATCTACTTAACTGTAAGCAAATCTGTCGTTTTTTTCTTGCCAATATGTTTTCTGCTATCTCTAAAGTGCAGTTAAAATTATACTGCCAAGACAAAAGACTGTAAAAATGTGCTGACAATGCTTTCTGTCTTAAAAAAATAAAGAATTTAATAAAGGTTTAAACATTTTGCTCCTTGCGATTTTAGGTGCTGCTTATCCATTGCAGCCCTTTAGGTTTTACTTTTTTCGAAACCAAGACTAACTGTTCGAAGAAATATTTAAAAATATTAATTATGTTTTATGACTAATATTACTATGCAAAGTGATTCTGCAACTTAGAGGCCTCTGTAGCCTTATACCGCTTCTATTAACAGCAAGTACTTTAAGCTGGATAGACACTGCTGCACTTTGCTATTATTTCATATTCTTCGTACAGACACAGGTGGCATTTACAGTGGGGAGGCTGGTGTGTATTGCCACCTTTTTAAAATCAAGACAAAATCCTGTATATCAGTAATGTTACTTGCACATTACCTGCACTCTACTGCAGTCTATGCGTGTATAATTTCATTGATCAACTTCAGTTCATGCCCGTTTTTCCTTTCAGTTAATCCCTTGTCTGTTTAGTCACTCAGGATAGCCATCTACCATTAGCATTGTTATATAATGAATCTGGTATCCTTGGTGGGCTGTAACATAGCTAAGAGCTGTTAATTTTTAGGAATTTTCTAGGCAGAATGTAATTAAAGCAACAGGTAGTTTCACTGGCATCAGTTTGTCCAGGCCCTACAGGCCTACTAGGGCTGGGTACTGTCAGCAATATCACAATAATCACAATATTAGCAACATACAGTATGATATGACAAAATGCTACAACATGCAGAGGTTTGTTGTTCAGTGTTACCTTAAAACTGGTTTTAAATGATTACAGTAGCAATTAATAGAAGCTCCTTTTTTGTCCATGGGAAAGTGACAAAGTTTTTGTCGAAATAAAACAGATAATGTAATTGTGCTGCAGGGGGGTTCTACGCACTCACCCTGTAGGTGGTACCCTAGGTTGCCTGTACCTAGAACCCCCCCC
>JBBPCZ010000042.1:13306576-13316833 GCA_037974445.1 Brycinus macrolepidotus
GGGGTTGATCGCCAGCTTCTTGTGACGCTGACATAAGTTACAAGCGAAAATTTTAATTAGCAGGGCGGTGCACAACGATAATTCACTGCCTCTTTTGTCTGTCTGCTTGTTTGTCATTGCGAGGCTCTATTCATTGCGTTTGCCCTGGGAGGAGAGAGAGGTGGCAACATATCCAGCATTTACACTCGAGGGAATAGAGAGACTTAGCCGTACCCTCTTCATGGTGGTATTTAGAGACCCAGCCTGATTAGCGGTTGTTATAACATCAATTGTGCTCAAGTATTCTTTATCCATAAATCTTTTAAAGAGTGTTTATATGCTCTGTTTCTGCTTTCCATAATTCCAAGGCATTGTGCACTGGTTTCAGGTTCTTTTCTTTTTTATCTTTTCTGTTCTTTGATGGTTAGCTGCTATTATTAGGTTAGATACAAACCTATTTTTTATATTATGATGCTCTGTGTCTGCTGTTTCCTGACAGTGAATGGTAGAATCATTTTAATTATATATAATTATATATGTTATATAATTATTTATTGAAAAATGGCATATATGAAATCACTGTAACACACACTCGAGTGTGGGTTATTGGCTTATTTTGTACTTGTAGCTTTTTTAGGGCTGGTTTAGCAGCACTTGTGTTCACAAAGAACCATACTGTATGTTATCTCTAAATGTCTGGTTTTAATACCATTTCTGTGCTGTTTCTGTGTTTGCATTTGGACACTTGCTTTCCATCCCCTCTAACTTGACTGAAATAGACAGAATTTTCATGCCCAAATTGAGTTATGGCTTATCAGCTGTTGCTCTTCAAGCAAGCTGCAGCCCACCCACTACAGCTCCTGAAGACTTGACAAAAGCCACAAGCCTTGATTTGGTGCTCTAAAACAGAATAGGACATCCATTGCCCTCCAGAAAATGCCTTTTACTATTTTCCATATAAACCGAAGGTCTACACGCCCAGTAGATAGCAAAGATGCGTGCATTTGCTCTGTGCATGCTCAGATATGACTATGTTACAGCATCGGCCATAAAAGCACACTGATCATGAAATATTTGCAGAAGCTGGTGTCATGTCGGCAGGAAGTAATCAAGCCTATAAATATTTCACCTCCTGAGTGCATTATCCTCAGCTCTAGTCTGTCTGCAGCATCGCTCTGTGTATCTGTTGCTATTGTTCATCTTTTATTTACCTCAGAGGCTGTTCACGCAGGCCCCATATTTCTGCAGGCTCCTGAAAGCTGTTACTGTTGTCATAAGAAACAATGAGTGTGGGGGAACAGTTGTGAGGGAGGATAATTAGAGAAGTGCCCCCTCTCATGCCTCTTTCTGCAACACATATGTAAAGTGTGAATTCAGCAAAAGAGGGCAACTTATTTGCGGATGCACGAGGGGGTCTGCATGAAAATGATGTATTTTTGCTCATAAACAGATGTCTTAAAACACTATTGAATATAGTTATTTCTGTATTACCGACTTCATAGGACAGACTTCAGTCCTGGCGGGCCACAGACTTCAATGTTCTGCCTTATTAAATACACCTGATTCACCTTCTACTAGTCTCTGTAGGCCTGAGGCCCAGAAGGAGCCCGTTTGGGAACAGGGCTTTAACCTCATTCAGTGCAGCTTTCTGGCAGTACAGACAAATTAATAAAGCAAAAAACTGAAATTTATAAACTGGGGAACTAGATGTAGCATTTCCAAAAAGTAAAATATAACAAAATAAATACAAGCCATAAACAATAGTGATTGTAGTGAGGAGCAATATCGATATCGAGCGATATATATATACATATATTTATATATATATATATGTATATGTTTATATATATATATACACACACATGCTCATTGTTCTGATTTAGGTCTCATTTTACTAAAAATGTTGAATTAGTATATATGTGTAGTATATATATGCAAAATTATTCCAAACCATAGATTATTTATATAAGGCCTACAAAATGATCTACATTTGTTTCGGTACTTGCAGGAGTACCATGCAGAAGCATAAAATAAGGTGGCTGACCATTAGTAGCCTAGTATTGGTGCCTTAAAGCCTCCTTCCTTTCACCTCATCTTCCTTTCACCTTCAAAGCAATACAACATGAAGCTCATTTGTTACACTTTACCTGATGTACAGTCCAAAAATTTGGAAGCAACAATAACTTTGGAAAAACAAACACTGCCGCAGGTGTTGTTTCCAACCTTGGGGCAGCTGGTAGTCTAGTGGTTCAGGTGTTCACCCTGCGATCAGGAAGTCGTGGGTTCGATTCCCAAGACTGCTAGTGGCACCTCTGAGGTACCCTTGAGCAAGGTACCGTCCCCACACACTGTTCCCCGGGCGCCGTGTTCCTGGCTGCCCGCTGCTTCACTTGGTGAGTGGGTTAAATGCAGAGGAAGATTTTTGTGCTGTTCACACTGTGTGCTGTGGTGTGTTCACGTATGACCGAATTATCACTCACTTATCACTTATCACACGTTCACCTCCAAGAACTAAGCAATTCCATGAAGACAGAGACCAACCAATCAAACAAGTGGAATCAGATGAGCTTCTGTTTGATTGTAATAAAACCTGCAGCCAAATTGTTTTGCTCCTAATATTTCTGTTTCAGAGTTTTATGCAGTTCTAATTAGAGCCTCTTGATTCTCGTTCTTTTAGATGCACCTTAAGGCTCGATGAACTGAAACAGGTATGTTAAATCAGAGGAATTAAAAACTGGTTTATGTTATCAAGCGTGAAGATGTTTCTTATATAATATAGGACTAGGAAAAGTCTTTGAGTGTCATTGCAAACCAGTGTAACATTTAGGAGAAAAAAAATATTAAACTGTCAACAAATGTGCTGTATTGGCAAACTTACAGAACTATGAAGTGTATTTTTTTAACCTTTAGAAAATCACTGCTTGCTTCCATACTTTTGACATGTGCGTATACATAGTGTATGTGGGTAAAGTCAGCTTAATTATTGGCACATGTGAGTAAAGATGGGTAAATATGTCATGAAAATAATGTCTTTGTAGTTAATTAGCTCAATCTCACACTGAAAATGAAAGTTAAAGATGAAGTAAATTCAGTCTAGGACAAACTTTTAGAAACATTTTATTTAACACCACGTATGTCACAATTATTGGTAACCCTGCACTATGTTGTGTAAACTCCATTGACAACATAACAGCAATGAATCTTCTTCTCTGGTGCTTGATGAGATTAGAGAGCAACAATCTGAGGCCATAAGGTCCTTCAGTGTCTTAGGGTCTCCAAGGTTTAGAACAGGGAATACTGGGATGGCCATGTCAAAACCTCATTCCATAGTCCCTGAACAATTTTGTGTGGACTGTGATGTATCTTTTGGATCATTTGTTCTGCTATAAGTACTTCACAGAGTCCAGGATGCCATGTCCTGACAAGGCTTCCAGTAGAGCTGCGAAATATTACAATATTTTCCATGATAAACTGCATCACAATATGTCTCAATTTGCTCAGTTTAAATTGATTTAGTCCACCTTAGTGTATGAAACACTGAATAAAGATCCTTTGTACTCTTTGTTTTTGATACCATACCAAACCTACTCATCTATTTTTATCTTATCTAACCGTACAGTCGGGCTCCAGTCAAAGTTCCACTGGTGTCTAGAAAACACCAAGCACTCATTTTTATCATTTGATGTAATGGGAGCATGCTCCAGGGCCAATAATTGTGATTTTGATCAAATATTTCTGACGAAAGTTTCTGTTTTCTGACTGTACTTCAATTAAAAGTTTCGTTTTTCCCTCGTATTTTCATGATGAGATTAAGCTAACTACAAATTACCTTTAGGGTGCAAAAAGTATGAGGATTACTGTATACATGCACTGTGTATATAGTGTATGTATATAATTACCTCGCTCAGCATGTTACTACTGTCCTTCTCCACCTCCCAATCTGGACATTATAGTCCAGAAGGCTGAGTGATGATGTGCCACGTCCCAAAGCGCCCTCAAGGCCTTGGCCAGCCCACCCTCATTGTCTTCTCCCATGTACATACTGACATGCTAGCAGGCTTGTTAGCGACCCCACCACTCCCTGAGTACAAACTGTTGCCATCTGGCCCCATTGCCTCTTAACCTTGGGTGCTTTGTCTTTTGCCAAACTCCGGGTGTTCTGATTTATCACCGTAACTGCAGATATAGGCCCCCTCTGAGCTCATTCTTCAGGAAGATGACGGCTGAAATCAGCCATAGCCGTTCGTATTTTGCTGGCCATTGAGAAAAGTTGGATTCACACTTTTCAGTCAGTGGCTTAATGATCAATTAAAGGCTGGAGGTGGTTTGTTAATGATAAATGACAATATAAATCCAACTTGGCACTTGGTTAAAAGGGCCAATAGTACAAAATTTTGTCTTATTCGATGTTCTATTTGCAGCCTCTTCTCATAAGCATTTACTCGTGTGGCCATGGAGCTTCTTTTACACCATTTGTTTTCATGACTAATATTTCTGCCTCTACAAGTTCCCCAAAGACCCGGAACCAAAGGCATTTCCATAAATTTGCTTAATGTAACAATTTCCTGTTAACAAAAGACAATTTAGTGGCCACATTGTTGCGTTTTGTGCCTTTCATCATGCTCCCCTGATTTTCATATAAAAGTCTTTTTTAAGGCACTCCGCAGTACACAGGACATTATGCTAGTGGAGAGAGACTGAATGAAACAGAGGGGATGGAAAGGAGAGAGAGGGAGAGAAAGAGTGGAGAAGAGCTGTTAGTGGATATTCATTTATGGCTTGCTTTTTAGGAGGAAGCTTGGAAAACAATGAAATATTCATCATCGAAAGACAAATGGCACAGACAGGGAGAGGGCGCTAAATTATACAGGAAAGGTTAGGATCTAATTGAATTAGGATCTTTGAGAGCACAAGCTAGCCAACTGCGGGGGTCCACAATTCTTTTCACAAGTCTCTCTCTCTCCTCTGCCCTCTTTCTCTCTCTCCTCTGCTCTCTCTCTCTCTCTCTCTCTCTCTCTCTCTCTCTCTCTCTCTTTCTCTCTCTCGAACTCCACTGCCTTCTCTCAAGCCCCACCCCCTGCCTTTCTGTCTTTTAATAATACCAATTTACTAGCGCAAAATGTATGCATAGTAATAAATCGCAGCACAAATTATTCAGGCGTTTATTTGTTTGTTTTCAAATTGCAAGGCCTTAATAGCCAGCATGCAGCGCATGTGTTTATTCATCCCTTTTAAAATCGGCTTGGGTAAGTGACAGCAAATAGCCTTCAGAAAAAAAAAAATCTTCAGACAATAGATCGTATGGGGACTGTGGACAAAAATGAGCATCACTCAAACCATATGTTGCATCATTAAGCTTAAAAAAGCATGATCAGCGAATGCATTTGCGAAGACAAGTAAAAATCTATTCCAAACAAATGTCACTGTTTGCCATGAATAAAGAAAACAAAATGAATTGTAAAAGAACAGTATGCAATGCAAAGCTAAACTGGTTTACTAGTAAAATATTTTAATGTGATAAACAAAAGACAACCCCAGGCCAAGATGATACAACATGCCCTCCACGTGTGCATTTTTTTCTTTCTTCCATATCCCAACCCTGCCATCCCCTTTACCGAAATAACCCTATTAGAATTGAGGCAATCTGATTGTGTATTCCCAAGAGATTAACATTTTACTAGTTAATTTAATTTGAGCTTTGGTGGGGGTGGCTAGTAGCTGAGTAGCACACAGCGATAGAGAGAAAAGAAAGAGAAGAGTGCGTCTTTCTAACAGGTGGCTGGGCCGACCTCAGCTGGTGCAGTCTTGCCCTCTGACACTGACCTTGCCCACAACACGCTTAGCTTTCTCTCTTCTCTCACTTCCGGCCTCCCTCTCTCTCTCTTTATCCTGCTCTCTCCCACTAAACAAACAGTGCTTCTCTCTTCAAGAGGGGGACAGGAGAAAGACACCAAGAGGTAAATATGTTGCGGCGCCTTGCTGAGGCAGAAACCACTGGAGGGGCATGTAATTCCTCCTGGTCTCCGGAGGGACCCCCTCTTGTCTCTATACTTCTTGTTCTTCTTTTTTTGTCAAGGGGGGGTGGTGGATTTACATAAAAGGAGCAGCGGCCGTGGCTCCTCTGAAAGAGGCCTCTAACTGGTGGGAGGATTAAGTGTATCATTGAATGGAATTATGTTGTAAATGACGGGGTGGGGTAGGCACTCCTCTTGCCCCCCCCCTTGTATCTACTCACTCACCCACCCCCCCACACCCCCCTCCAACCAGTCCTCCCCATCAGCCCCCCCTCGCCCCTTCTCGGTCTCGTGGTCCCATCTGGTCCTTTTAAAGAATACCTAGTGGTAATTACCCCCAGATGGCTCAGGGGGGCTACGAGCTGGGCCGTCCGACCAGGTGCCGGCAAGTCCTGCTGGGCCGCTGCTTTCACCGGCGGACCGAAAAGTGGACCGGGGTCATTGGCCCCTCCGCTTGTTTTTTTCCCCACATACAAACCAAAAAAAATGTGGCTAGCAGTCTGGAGGCTTGATACAGTCCCACTGATATTTTACTCCTCCTTTTATTTATTGAGGGATGGGGTAAGTCTTCTAAGGGTAGTCAGTGAGGGAATACACAGCCTTTTTAACAAAAGGTGTTAAGCCCTGGTCGATTCTTATTATAACTAGAACTTATTATAACTAGAACTAATTGTAATAGTTATAATTCTTATTATAACTATTATAATGAGAAACTATTATTATATTAAAAATACAGTATATTATTATGAATGTTATTAGAATTGGGTTGAAAATACTTGTAATCTATGTATTTATTTGTATTTGACCAGCAGGGAGGCTGCAGGTTGCATAGGTGTAAGCCAAGCTGTGTCTACACAATGAAGACATGCCATATTGTATCGATCTGTTGTGACTGACCAAGAGTAACATGGAGAAATGCAGGAATACCGAAACCTAGAAAGCCATATGCCTCGGTCCACTAATGTGCAGTTTGTATTAGAAAGCAGAAAAATGTCTTAGCGCCACATGCATTTTGTCCATTTTGTTATGGAGAGTTATATAGATTTAAAAAGCACTCATTATGCCGTTCTTGCTCATTATGCTGTTCTTGCCATTCTTGATAGTGTGTATGTGTCTCTACACTCTTTCTACTATATGTTTCAGTCAAGCACTGAAACAGCCAGCCAGAACACATTCACATGCTTGACACAGAATGGAATTGATTATATGATATGTTATCATTTGTCTCAAATCAACAGAGCACTTCAGTCTTATATCTAGCATGGTCTAAAATGGTCCTTCGTTCCGAGCATTCTGAACATTGACTTCAGGGAAGGGGAATCAAACGCTGTAATCACAGCCTCTTGGCGCATACGCTAGGAAACACAATGAGCTATCTCGTAATGGTTTAAGGAGAATCGTATCACATGGTGCCTAAATCATCTTATAGATCAGTATTGATCTATCTCCAATTATGGCAATGATAACACAAAACAAGATTCTTTTATCAGATCTGAAATAAAAGATTTCTGAGTAAATTATCCTGCATTATGTCAAGGAGACCATAAACAGTCCGAATGGTCTGCATGTATTACTCAGTTAGCTCTGATCACATGCAAAGTGTAATAGGTACGTTTCACTGCTACACTATGTTCTATTAAAAAGTATACTTTATTATATTATCCCTACTGACTTTATTATTGAGACTTTGGTTGTTTCCAAATTGGCTAAACTGCCTTTTTTGTCACTGCACCATGCAGCCCTGGAGGATTTTTTTTTTTTTCATGCAGGTCGCTCCTTTAACAGGGAGTGCTATTCAGCCAGTAGTACAGGGTGAATGCAGTCACTCTCTCTGTAAACAATAGACGCTTGACCCCTGGCACAGACGCACATAAAACTCCAGTGCCTCTCGTCAATGGACCGCTGCCTCTAACATTATTCATGGGGAGAAGAGCGCTACGACAAAGGTATGATGCAGGACCTTTTCCTCCATTAAATTCACAAGAGAGGCACGTGCACTGCAGCACTGGCCAATGGCGTGCTGAATACTTCGTCTTGCATTGGTATGGGCTGTATGTCTCTAATAGCTTTGACATTCACACTGTCTTTAATGGAAATGACAGATTCGACCACCTCGTCAGCATGTAGTGTCTGTTCCCATCAGGCACAGGCTCAATTGAGTATTTTTATTTGAGAGCAGGAGCACAAAAGGAACGAGACCTTAAAGGTTCACACAAGATGTTTCACAAGTGAGCCACTGTACCCCTCCAAAGTTCCAGCGAGATCTTTAGCCAAGCTTTGAATTTGGTCCTTTAGAATTATCTAAAAGCATGTAAGCAATGTAAGACTCCCTGCTTCCTCCTCATAAATGTACCCTGCATTTTGGATTTTAGATGTGCTCGTGACTCCGTCTGAGGCTTGAACTTTCACCTTCCAAGACAGAAAAAAACAAGACTCCTTCTGTGGTCCTCAGATGGTGAAGTGAACCTCCCTTAGTTCACTTCAACCAAGGGCTAAATACAGCTAAATACAGTGCTGTCTTCAGACTAGCATTTACATGAACCCTTAAAACAGTTCTTTTGAAGTCTCTGTAATCTAGATTTGTCTAGACTTATAGATCTAGATTCATTTATCATCATTGCCTCTTGATTTGGCAGTGTACTGCTCAAGAGTATCTTTAGACTTGGCCTAGACAAGGCCTGGGTGTCCTTTGATTTTTTTTTTCCAGTATCAGTAATGATACCTTGACTTTGATACAGATTTCTGATTTCACTTTTTTTCGATACCATTTATAAAATACAAAAAATTGGGCTACAATCCAAAGTCAAATATTGTTATCAAAATATTATATTTAAAAGAGAATAAATATTAATGTTGTCAATGACCAGTAAAAACCAAGCATCTTCAAAATAGTAACTTTAAAGCAGAGAGCAAAGACATTCCTGTCTCAAAGTGTAAAATTCAGCTCCAATGTTCAAATGATGTAGAAAAATAAAAATTAAACGATGGAGATACATGGACAGAGACAATTTTAAAAATGATATCTTTGTTATATTGATATATAATGTCTATCATAATATTCAAGTTTTCCAAAGCAAAATTAACAGAACACATGTATCCTTTTGGAACATATTTTAAGCTTTATTTATTTATTATTTATTTGTTTGATGGTTCAGCTTTTTGTCAATTTTACTCACTGCAATACGGCATCATACCCAGATGTCTCCAATGCGAAAGGCTGTGAACACTGCTACTTACATTCATGCTCATAATTTTTTTTTTTATAGACGAAATCTGCATTTGTTTACAAACCAGAAGTGGGTGTGGCTTAAATCAGAAATGTATCAAAAAAATCAGAGGTGCTGGTGGTGGATTAATTTACTGGCCACACCGTATTGCAGATTAGTCGGAGGAGCTCTGCACAGAATTTAAGAACACTGATGTAATCTTCCTCCATCATGTAATTTACACAGCCAGTCACAACGTTCATGCTTATTGGCTCAATTGGCGACAAGACTACTTATGTACTGAAATTTGATATTGAGCGAGATGGAACTGATATTAAAGTAATTCAGTTGGTACCATAAAAGTATTGAATTTCAGTACCCAGCTCTAAGCTAGACACTGTCATATTTCCAAGAAGACAACATAGCACTTCATGTCACTCAGGATAAGAGCACCTGCCGAATGTAAATATGTAATATGTAAATGTGTAATATGTAAATTCTCAAAATACCCATACTCTGCTGGATCCACACATGGACCACAGACCAGTCACTCAGTCGTTAATCCATTTGCTCCAGCAGCATGCGACGCTTTGCTATAGCAGGTCAACAGAAATGATACCAATACATCTTTTACACCGACTCTCTCCAGCAAGGCCAGAGGAGCCTGGAGACGACCAGAGTCCATCACTGCCCTGGAGTGCTATTGATTCTTTATTAAGCCAGTGAGCAGTTCATAGGAGCATACAAGGAGCCCCTTCGCACGGTCATCCTTGAGAGAAGGGTGGCATTTATCTGCTGTGACAAAGTGGTGCTCAAACTCAACGTGAGGATCTTTGCCTTAAAAGTCTCCTTCAAAGTCTAAGTATTGTGATTTTTGGATATTAGTCTAAATCCACTTGGTCATCTCATTTGTTTTCTTTAAAAATGATGATAATAGACCTGTCTTTGTATTGGTCATCTATCTATTTATTTATTTGTTTATTTATGTGTTGTTTGTTTCATATATATATATATATTTTTTTTTTATTATTATTATTATTATTTTTATTTATTTTTTA
>JBBPCZ010000042.1:13333827-13358288 GCA_037974445.1 Brycinus macrolepidotus
GGTTCTTGGAAAAGTTGGGAGCCCTGGTGATAACTGTGATTAAATTCAGTATATAAACGTCTGCCATACGTTGCCACTCCTCAAAAATTCCTGCCCCCCTCTTGCCACCACATAAATATTTTTCTAGATCCGCCCCTGAGTGTGATTAAATGCGTTATTTTTTTTCAAATTAATTAATCGCAATTAACGCGTTAAATTCCCACCCCTAGTATTCAGTAAATTTGTCTCCTCAGATATGAAACACTACTAATTTCATATGGTACCAGCAAAGATCATACAGTCAACCATTAGCTAGCTAATGTGTAAACCAGTATGGCTGTCTCTGTCTGTATGATATTCATGTTGAATTGGTTTTAAGTATAAAAACAAACTACAATCAGACTGACCGAATCATTTTGCTTAAGGCAACAGTGCCTATACAGAAATATTACATTATACTAGTTTCTTAAGCTTAGCATTTAGAAACAAAAAGTAGTTTAAAAAAAACAATAAACAAATAAAAGATTTTGATAACACTGCTCTGTACAATTACTCTGTAACAATTACTCAGTAATGTATTTGTCTATATAGCATAGTGTATTTTCACATTGATATTTTTTTCTACAGATTTTTATTTATTTAGACTATATTTTGTATTGTTCTTGTCTCTGTGTCTCTTCGCACTCATACGTAATTTCCTTCAGGATCAAGTTCTCTTATTCTGATTCAACAATAGTTATTACAACTGTTTATAATGAATTAAATTTTAGTTGTTTATTAAACTATAATTAATTTTGTAGAACCTTATAGTAATTGTCCTAATATTCAGTGAGGTTCTTATAGGAATCCTGTACAAAAATCAGTAGTATTTCTATATCAAGAAAATGGAAAAAAGCGTATCTTACATAATATGAGATCATTTCCTTTTCATTATTAATATAAATGGAATGTAGCAAAGTAGTGATCCATGATGATCAGTTAGTGCATCTTAATTTAAACTAATGTGAATATACATTTAGTAGAGATATCGTACCATGGAAAAGTGTAGTAAGAAAGTTTGATTTCTCTTTTTTTGTGTTTTTGTCACACTTTCAGATCTTCAAAAAAATACAAGACAAAGACAACCTCAGTAAACACAAAATACAGTTTACATATGAAAGAAAAACTTTATCCTACATCAGCCTATGTGAAAAGCTAACTTCCCTTCAGTCAATCAATTAATGAAACCGAAAATCATTCGATTACAAACACCCAGGTATGATTACAGGACTCCAATAAGGTCAAACTGAGATGAAAGCAGCACCGCCTCTAGCACCGCCGAGAGAGCCGGTTCTGCCCCTCACAGTTCAGGAGTCCTCGAACTACTGGCCTGAGTAGGGAGAGTAGGGATACAAAATACAGAGTAGATACGTATGTGAGAAGGCAAATGTAACTTATACAACACCGAATTAATCTGGCAAAAAATGACAAATGGACCGATAAACCTAGGGGACAACTTAAGGTAGGCCTAAACAAAGATCCCCAGTTGACAGCCAGACCTTGTCACCGATACTTTGGCGCCTCCCTTCTGTGCCAGTCAGCCTGTGCCTGTAGTTGTTGAACTGCTTAACTGATGGCTGTGTGCGCTCCCTCCCCGACTTGCCCCGCAGTGCAAAACCACAAGTCTACAATGGGGACATCAGTGGACATGGGGTCCCACACTCAAAGGATGGCAGAGCGGTTGGAGGAACCTGCTGAACTCGTGGATAATGCGCTCAGCCTGACCGTTGGACTGGTAGTGGTTGGCCGAGGTCAGGCTGATGGTGACCCCCAGATTGGCATGGAAGGCTTTCCACACTGGCAGCGACTGGGCACAGGGTGACTATAGCCTCTCAGGTTATCTCATCATCCAGGCTCCATGTGACCGGGGATAGTGCCGTGACAAAGCATCTACCTTGCTGTTCTTTGTGCTGGGGTGATGAGCTATCTTTAATCAAAATGGGTGAAAATAGAGACCATCGAGCCTGACACAGGTTTTTTTGCCTGTCAAGGTTCCGGTGGTTGGTGAGAACCAGGAAAGGGTGCCATGACCTCTCTAACTACTGGCACCACTCCTCTAATGCCACTTGTGGTTAGTGGTATCATATTTGCACTCCACCTCCAATAGCTTGTGCAAGGGTGAAGTGTACCGGGGGTCCCAAGGTGCTGTGAAAACACTGCCCCCAGTCCAGTCCCCAGTGCATCGACCTCTGCCACAAATTGACAGGCAAGGCCTAGCATTTTCAAATTGAAGACCGAGGGGGTATTTACCAACATGTAATGGCCTGAGGTGGTGCGAAACATAGTCTTCCACTTGTCGCCTGCCTGATTACGCACAAGGCTTTATGCACTTCGCAGGCCGGGCAGGGTGAATACAATAGACAAATAGTTCTTTTAATACCCTGTCCTTTTTGGGGGCCTGGGTGTGGAGCCCCTGGGTGTGCTGGCAAGTTCGCTCCCTTGTTGACAGCTGAGAAGCTCCCAGCTGCATGGTCCCCGGAGTGGGTTCTAGCTTGTAGCTATGCTTCCTAGTCACTACATATAAGTTCACTCAGCTAGTGAAGCAAAATGTTGTAAATCTTTTAACACCTAAACATGTTAAGATTAAGCTTGATAGCCTCCTGCCTTTTAAGTATTTAATCATTTTTGTTTGTATATGTTTCCTCATAGAGTATATGATGATATGATGTTTATTCACAGAGTACATGATCAGTGGAGTGATAAAGGTTATAGAAGCTGGGCAACAAGTGGAAATCCAGCTATGGTCTCTCTCTCTCTCTCCCGCTCTATCAATGTACTACTGTTTGTATGTTCAAAAGCTCAGTACACAGCATGGGGAATTATCAGCAGATTCCTTTTGCTTTCAGCTCCTCTTGCACGCGTTTCAGGTAGGCAGGATCTGGGTAACCATAGCTAGGGAAAGAGAAAAGGAGACTGACTTTTTAGAAGTGAAAATGTACTGATAGTGCAGATGCATCTAGTGCAGGTGACACTGATTTGTATGGCATACACAATAAAAAATATGTACCATTCCATTAGGAATAAATTAACGGTGAGAATTGCCTCTGTATATGAACTTACGCAGTAGGCCCACCATCACGAGATGTCTTGTGGTGAATGTCATTCCAGGTAACAACATTGCTCCTGCCAGTAGTTGATGAGATCCCAATGGTGAAGATAAGCCTTTGGTCAAAGGCTTGTTTAAGGAGCTTAAAAACTTTCTTTCCCTCTGAGCAGGCTGGCAGGTAGGCGGTGCGTGATGCACCTTGGTATGGCTGACCTGGATTTGGGTGTTCATCCTATACAAGTAAAAGTAAATAACAGAATTTGTCAGTTCCCTAAACAATTATTATGTCACTGAACTACAAACAAATACAGGTATGGTCTAGTGTACATCCTTGGATGTCATAAGGTGAATCAAATATGGTATTAAAATGTACAAAGCCCAGAGCACAAGGACCCAACAAACATCAACAAATTTAAAAATCTAATAAAGCAGCATTCCAAGTTAAAAATAACCTACAGAAACACTGTGTGTCGGGCAGAGCAGGTCACGTGGATGCAGGTCATAAAAAACCTTGACCATGCCTTAACCTATGAACCATGCCCCCATGGTGGTACTGCTAAGGGTCCATAACACAGAAACGTCATGTTAAAATAAACTATCTATTAGATCTAGTAGTATCTAGTAGATCAATAGTTGAAATCAAGATAAAATAAAATAATATAAATACAGTGCTAGGCTTCACGTGCCGTGCCTTTGAACTGAAAATGAGAAAATACTGTCTATGTTGTTTGCTCAGAGGTCTTGTCTAATGAAGCCCAATTTTTGCAACTTTCCTCTCATCAGCCTGACATCCAGCTGTCAAACATCGATTAAAATCGATTAAAATCTTCTTGTGAGACGCAAAAGTTTTTGTTGTCATTTGTATGTGCCACAAGTTGCAAAAGGCTGGGAACCCCCTTATCTATACTGTTCTCCTCTATTCAAACCCTTCTAGAACATTTTCCTCACTTCACACTGTTCTAGAATGTTGTCCTACCATGAAATGCTCTAGAACATTCCCCATTCACACTCTTCTAGAGCATTCTTCACTGACCATAAAGTTCTACAATGTTCTCCTCCACTCAAGAATCTGCAGAAGAAGTAATTAACTTTCATAACACCTTTCTCAAACCCAAGGGTGTTTTACAGCAACAACAAACTACATAATCAACAATGAACAAAACAACCCAAAAAACACACATACACACAAAAAGAACAATATCACGATTCTCTTATTTTGGCATACAATACGGGTTATGCAAAACGACTGACCATATCACACCAGCATACTCACCCCCTGTATCCCACTTGGAATGTAATAATCAATCACAATTGTTCTGTAGCCTTCATAACCTGGTAAGGAATGTGAGTCCAGCGAGGTCTGCATTGTGCCTCCTTCTGGTTGGGTCCCTTTCAGTGCTCCATATAATACTCCACATGTGGGACAAACCGGTTTAATTTCAAATGCTTTTTTTAAACAGTCTCTACAGAATGAGTGCTTACATTTCTCCAGAGTCTTACTTTGGGACTTAACTAATGTTTCTAAACAAATACAACAAATTTCCTCTTTGTCATTTGGTGGATTTTGTAATGATGTTCGGCTGGAGACTGTGGCACGGGCATTGTCCATGTGATTGATGTGTTTTTGAGGAGGAGATCTTGCAGGAGGACTGTGTAAAAAATGGTCGAACCTCTCAAGGTTAAGGTAGCTTCCAGTCAGCATTACTCCCTGTTTTACGTCGGCCATTAGCAGCTCTGGAAACTTTTTGAGCAAGAGCTGCTTTTGGTTCATGTCTAATTTGTAAGTCCGAGTTTGCAGTCCTGTAGCAATTTTCTGATAGAATGTGATGAAGCGCTCTCTGGCAAACTGAGCTTGTACTGTCCCCAGTTTTGGATTCCGTGGATGAAACATCACATGCTTATTGAGTATTTTTAATTCAAAACCAGTCTGTCTTATTTGATCAAGTTCCGTAGAATGTTTTTCTATTATGTAGGCCATGACTGTAGCATCAATCTCAACTGATTCTACTGGTGGACTGGGAGTTGACATCATTCTTGGTGAGGCATAATGATTCACATGGCTTCTCACTTCATTTGCTCCATTTTGGGGGGGCTTTCTCTCCAGTTTGGACAAGTAAAAGTAAGTGTCCTCAATCTTCTTAAAAGGTCCGCTGAGTATTACAGCTGAATCTTTGCCTCGTTCAGGTATGACCCTCTTTCGAAGCTCTTTAATCATTTTCTGTGGCTCCACAAATGTTTCTGGATCCACGACAAGCTTCACATCAGTGAATATCTGAAAATACAGAGCAGTGATGTTGGAAAACATCATGTATTGTGGACATGGACCCAAGTGTGACACTGATTCAAAATTATCAGTGTTGATCCCAGGTGATTTAGAAGAATATCAAAACAGAGCTGGTTAACTGTTCAAACATCATGAGCTGGTGGATTCAAGGTTAATAATTAGCACATTCCTTTTCTGAGTCTTTAATTGATAACTAGAATTATATGTGGGAACAACTGCAGTGTTTGAAGGACTTTAGCTCTTAAGGTGAGTTTGTTTCATGGTAAATTCTACATGGCTAGCCTAGAAGGTACATAATGACATAATGACACAAAACTAACAGATGCATTTGTGTGATAGTTGGTAATTAGATATTTTACTGGTAGATGTAACAGTTGTAATGGACAGGCTGTGTTTACTAGGCTCGTTAAGACAGTTGCAATAGCAGTCTAAAATATAGTCAGTCCAACTCACCTCTTGTGACTGTTGTCTTTCCATCGTGAGTCCCGTTGCCAGGCAGGCAGAGCAAACACACACACACAAGCTCAGGACCACCCGACCCTCCACGGGCTTTTAAAAGTCCAAACGAAGAGCACCGTGCCTTGTCCTCAATACAGAAAACTGTTTTCTAACGTGCCTGAGTTACTTTTTAACAAAGTAAACCAACATAAACTGCTCACAGTCAGCCCCACAAACGTTTTAGTTTCGTTTTTACTAAAGCAGGAAGAGGAGAGTCCTAATACAGTCGATTCCTAAAAGAGTCGGTTCTCCGATTCAATTCTTTGAGGAATCAAGAGTGGACTACAAAAGCTTTAGGACGTGGAAAAACAAAGTCAAATGGAAAGTTTGCAACAACGTCAACGCCATATTATCGACAAAGAATTAGGCACAACATAAGCAGTACAGTTCATGAATGTCAATGTAAGAATTTCATGAATGTCCAGATCCGCTGTCATTAATACCATCAATCATAACAGTATAGTTTATACTTGATATTGTACTCTGTAAAGTTTCCAGATGTCCTATCCCATGTCAGGAGTTTATTATGTGGAATCGACTTGTTACACCTGAGCAAGACTCCGAGTCGACTCCGAAATCTCTGGAATCGAACAGCTGAAGTGTGTGCGTCTTTCAAAAAAAGTTTCACAACCTGAAAAACGAGCTTTATGTTGTATGGAAACGGTGTGAAAGTTAAAACACATTGTACAAATGCATTGGGACGCCTGACCATTACACCAACAGGGACTTTAATGGCATTGCATTTAAAAACTTATGAGTTGATTCCCCCTTTGCAGCTATAACAGCTTCCACTCTTCTTGGAAAGCTTTCCACAAGATTTTGGAGTTTCTGTGGGAATTTGTGCCCATTCATTCTGAAGAGCGTTTATGAGGTCAGGCACTGATGTTGGACGAGAAGGCCTGACTCGCAATCTCCGTTCCAGCTCATCCCAAAGGTGTTGGATGGGGTTGAGGTCAGGGCTCTGTGCGCGCCAGTCAAGTTCATCCACACCCAACTCATCCAACCATGCACCGGGGCACAGTAATGCTGGAATAGAAAAGGGCCTTCCTCAAACTGTGTCCACAAAGTTGGAAGCATGGTGTTGTCCAAAATGTCTTGTTAAGCTGAAGCATTAAGATTACCCATCACTGGAAGTGAGGGCCTAGCCCAAACCCTGCAAAACAGATGTGTACTTTTCTCCATATATTGTATATCCATCAATGTAACCAACAGTAGCTTAGCTCCCATTTGCTGCGACATCATAAACGGTTTTGAACACAGGACAGCCAATCAGAGCAGAGGTTTTCTTACACACACACACACACACACACACACACACAGATCTTAAAGGTGCAGTAAATAAATAACCATCAGGGTGCGTTTTTAACAGAGTACATTTTTGCCTGTTTGATGCAGTATTTTGAGTTTAGTACAGGCTCCTCCCAGCGTCTTGCCAGTGTTTTGAGGTGGAATAAAGGCTACAAAATGAGGGTCTTCCTTTGAATTTTACTTTGTGGTTAGACTGGGTGTTGAATATAGCCGATTGCACGATACAGAATTAGCTACTGCCCAAGCTGATAAAGATCTTGAAAAAAAATCCATTGTGAAATGTGTCACATACTGTGCTATGCAGCTGACTTAAGAACTTCTGAACCACCTGCAACAAAAAGTGAGAAAACAAGAGAGAATGTGGACATGACAGTAGTTTAGGAGAAAAATTAGCTAGCATAGTAAGGTAATGTCAGTAAACATTATTAGTTAGCCTCAGTGATGTGTTAAATATTCAACGCAGTGGAAAGCTTTATAACCCACAGCAGATGCCTTTATGACAGCAAATGCTGTAAAGAAACATATTTATTAGTGGTGAATGTGTTTCATCTTTATAGGATGCTGGTGGCCTAGTGGTTAGGGAGTTGCCCCTGGAACTGGCTGCCCGCAGTTCCCTTGGTGAATGGGTTAAATGCAGAGGAAGAATTTTGTGCTGTTCACACTGTGTGCTGTGGTGTGTTCACGTATGACAAATGGACAGTTCACACTTACTCAGATTTTACCTCATGTTATCTGTTTTTATTATACCAATGAGGACAGGGATACCCACAATTCTAAGAGGCTTTGGATTCTGTTCATTACCTTTTTATTAGTCCTCAATTCTCTATAGAGAAAAGCTTTGTGAGTTACTGCCTTATCCCTATGCTAAAGCACAGATGTGGGTACATTTAAAATTATTTTTGTTTATTTCATCATGATGCCATTTTTACTCAAAATTACCTGTACAGCCTTTTAGTTGGCATCCTTGTAAAGTTTTAAGCTAAATTCGGGATATAGTAAATAAAGTAACTAATTATTACTACATTATTAATGATATTACAGATGATACTAAATCCTGCATTTTAAATATGGCCTGATTTTATTAGCAACTGATATGGCATATGGATTATCTGTTTAGCATGTATACATTTTATACTGTAATTCCAATAGCAACAGCCTTTACTCTATAAGACTTACCACAGGGCTCCAGGGTAGTGTTCAGATGATGCAGGACTTTAAAATAGAATATTTTTGCTAATAATCCACTGAAGGCCCAGATTTCCAACGAAAATCCTTTGATGGAGCTCATGACATCCACATGACCTTGGCAGAAAAAAGCATGTATAACTGATCACAGTTGAGGAGCATCCACTGATGTGTAATCCCAGGCCTTCAATAACATTAGTGTCCACAAAAAAAGAAAATAATTTGTGAAGCATGCATTCTATTTTGAGAAAGCTTAGGTATTGAGGCAAGTGGAGAGAATCCAGAATAAGTTGGTGATTTTCCTGTTCAAACATACCCAGCTCAACTCAGCAGTTAATTAACAAATGTAGTCACGTTGGAGCGAAGAAATGAGCATACTGTACTTGATTCCAGCCCTCACTTTCCCGCCTTGCTTATGGCCCTTTAAGATCTAACAAGACATAAAAAAGGTCAAATGGTAAATCTTTATAAAGAACAAAAGATGTGACAAATGTTTGGGATTTATTGGCAAATTCAAATTTAATGAACATAAACAGGTACATAAGCTACTATTTTCCATAACTTGTAAAAAGCCAAAAAAAGCTCGATCTGTTCGCAAAATAAAGAAAAAGTAAAAACTGAATACAGAAAATATTTGGACTCCGTGTTGTCCTGGCAGTATTTACACTATTTACAGTGTTGTTATATATTTGCCAATAATTCTTCTGTAAGGCACCAAATGCTAAGTAGCATGATACATGTCACTACAATATACAAAACCATACAAACATTAACAATCATCACAGTTAAATATTATGTTTGCTGTTGAAAGTAATCGACTATTACTTGTGAGAGAATAATTGCTTCTGAATGGTTGAGCATTAATATGTTGCTTAAAGGGGCATTCCGGCCTAAAAATAATCTTAATGTGTTGTCTTGGTATGCAGTTTTCAGTAGAGAGGCATTATATCCTTTAGCCTCATCAGTCTGATAGTTTGATTAATAGTCTTCATGTTGATCATCATGGTTCTCCCACTACACTACCCAGCATGTATTAGATAAATACATCACACAGCCTCTGGGAATTCCTGCGGTGCCCAGGCTGCCTTCCTTTTGAATTCCCAATCTAAAAAAGCACCTAAAGCTCCAACCCAAAACGTGTGTTTTTTTAAGTTCCTCTCGCCATCAAGATACATCATCAGAAGGGGTTTCCAAGAATTCAAACCAAAAAAAATCACTCTAGAGACTACTGCGGTACAGCAATAGGAGGAGAATAGGCATGTATACAACAGATTCAGTTCTTTACTTTGGCCGAAGTGTCCCTTTAAGAGAGTTTTGACTATAACATTGTACTAGTTGGTTGATTTTGCAGCAGTTACAAAATACCTTTTCTCCAGAGTTGATCATGTGAAAAATGATCTTTGATATCCTTCTGAATTCAAAGATTCAACTCACTGAATCTGTCACACAGCAGTCAAATTACACAGCAGCATTCAACACAATCATGGGCAATGAAGCAAAGAATGTCCATGTCGTAGTACGTGTAAGCTGAATTTCATAATACAACTGAACATAGTTTTTGAAGAACCAGGGGAAAAGATTTAGAACATAGCAACCAAATGTATTAATAACTTCACTCAACATCACTCAAGGCTAATAAAACCTATAATTGAATAATTTTCCAGTTAAGAGGGGAAATGCAGTGCTCTTCGTGAATTAGATATGATGCACAAAGTAGTCATTTTGTAATTCTCCAATGAATGAAGAACACTCTGGTACTCTGAGTTAAGGCTGAAAAATTAAAGGAGGCCTTTTGCCATTTGCATTAGTGAGCCAGTTCTGGGGACAGAATCATCCTTCTCAGTGTTTCAAAAGCAGGATACCCACACACTGGTGTGTAAAGTCTAACAATTGAAAAAACAAAACTAAACAGTATAGGGGTGGTTTATTCTCACATTTGTACTGATCCCAAAAACGTCAATGTGTAAACAAGCTGCAAACACTTATTCTGCCTTAAAATCACCTTTACAAAAAGATTTATACTGAAATATTTAAAGACATTTTACAACCGGGTGCCAGTGTTTCTTTTATCAAAAATGCTATTAACATATCTAGGAACACAAGTCGACTGAAAATTTAAGGAAAGCCACATGCATTTTATTTTCTGTCAGTGTTGCCCAAATACATGTTAAAATACTGATTCTTTTTTTTTTTTTTTTGACATTTCTACCAAAACAGCAACTCAATGTCACAGTAGTCTGGTTGAAACAATAGAGCAAATAGGGTGCAGTGGAATCAGTATGGATAAACTCTTAACTGTGACTTCTTTTTGGAAACTGTAAACTGACAGCTACTTCCAAGTAGCCTAGAACTCATGTAGCTCAGGAACATGTGATTTGTAAACACAACAACCTTTCGGCTCGTATTGTCCGCATCACCAGGAAATGCTCTCTTGCGCTTACCAAAGTTAACCGATATGATATAGAATCTTCCAAAGGCATTTTAAGATGATAAGGTTGAAACTAATATCTCACATTAAGAAAAAATAAAGTGCATATCAACACCTTCAGTATACACAAAGTATCATACTTCTAAAAGTACAACTCTTGGTAAACAATGCGGGATGGCATATTACCATAAAGGAATATCTTGTTTTCCCCAAAAAGGCCAAATAACATCTGGTAGAAGTCTCAAAATATTACTCAAAGAACTTTTTTTTTTCCCTTTTCTGTACAAAAAATAGGCTGTCCATCAGCTGAACTGAGAGACACACCGTGTCCTTTGAAAATGTACAATTTACTTATAAACTTAGCAAAATGGTAAGAGTTTAATTAGCCAGTGTAAATACACAGGGGTATCCGTGGGGTATAAATACGGTAGCTAATTTCATAGGTCGGAAATCATCTGTTTCTCTGTACTGTGTTCTGTGGATACCAAAAATACCTATGGATGTGACCTCCTACGCTCAAATATCCAGCTTTGAGACAGGAGGACAGGTAAAGGCAGCAGTATTGCGTTTGTAATCTTTCATCCAGTGGCGGTTTGATTGCCAATGACTCGTAAGATTTCCCGGTGGATGCTGGGGTCTTGCGTGTTGATGCTCGTGTCGCCCACCTGTCCGTCCTCGTAACTAGTCACATGAACAAAAAAGCAAGACTTTCATAAGCAAATAACCTTAATTTAAGGCTTTTGCTCTCCATTTTATTAGTGTCATTTCTGTAACTAAACACAGCTGATATCTAAGACATAGTGTCACCATTATAAAGTCATTTTCAAGCTGTAGGAAAAGCAGGCCTGGCTTAATTTACTTACACAAAGAAAAATCGTGTACAGACATGATCTGTGTTTGGAACTACCCAGATGTCGCCGTGCTTGTGCAGATCCGGCGAAGTAATAACTGTAGAAGTAAAAGTTGCCATGGTTACAAAAACAGGCTACGAAAAAACTACTGTTGTGTCATGGCTAGATACTGTACCTTCACATAAGGCAATGCATTTCAGATTGCGACTCTGCAGAAACTGTGGCTGCTGACCCTTCTTCTGGGACTGCAACGAGTAAAGGAATAAAACTGTTTTACGTTTCTTAGTATGTGCCTAAACACTCTTTATTAGGTACATCTGCCTTGCATCTACTCCATTTTATCAGCTCCACTTCTCACCCATGTGTATTTTGTAGTTTACAATCACATACTGTAGTCCATTTGTTTCTCTGCATCATTTGTTAACCCCCATTACCCTGTGCATCAATGTTAGGAGCCCCCACAGGGAAGCCAGTGAGCAGGAATTATTTGAGTCTCAGCACAGCAGTGATACTGACATTGTGTATCACACACAGAAACACCTCACCTTTTTAAACACCTCAGTATCACTGCGGGACTGAGAATAGTCCACCAGCCCACAGTGTCATGTGATCAGAAACTGTCCACCAAGGATGAACTGGAGGATGACTAACACAAAAATGTAGCATCAGATGAACTGTCATCAATAACTTTATATCTGCAAGGTGGACCAATATGTTAGATGTGTTTAATAAAGTGGACAGTAAGTGGACACAGTGTTTAAATGGCTTCTGTGGCTTATGATCACAGGTCTCTGTTGGCTTCATACTTTTGGTTGGTGCATTATTTTAAGCCCAGCTGCGACACTGGGGTTAATCAGGGCTGCTGGGTGTGATCCCATTTGTGCAGCGCGAAAGCACACATGTGCACACACACACACACACACACACACACACACACAAACACTACCATTGCACTGCTGTGCTGAGAATGGTCCACCACCTAAATGATAACTCCTCACTGGTGATTCTGTGGAGTTCTGACCATTTATTAACAGGATAAAGGATGCTAACAAGTAAAATAGCAGATAAACAGATGGCCTACAGTGCACCTGTATGATAAGTGAAACTAAAAAACTGAACAGTATGTGTAGATTAACTCATAGATATTTTGGACAAAAATTTCCAGTGTGTTCAAATTTGACTTTTGCACATGACTCTACATAATCATGTAAATGGAACAAAAACATGAATTTCACTGCATAATGTAATATTATAATATTGTAATATCAGCCTCTGCATAACTGATATTGCAGAAGTATGCAAGTATGAGCCACTTGCCAATCACTGAATGTTTTGCAGTGTGCTGTGAGCATCCTTACCAATCACATATGTTTTTTTAGATCAATTAAAGCATTTACATAATCCAACAAACATAAATAATTTTGGAAGGAATAATACAGACTAAACTATCACCTCATTGTGTTTTTTTTATATTTTGGAAGCTATACTGCAAACATAATATGTCGAAATACAATTGCAGTATGATATTTTGTCTGTATTTTGCTTTGATTCTCCCTCTAAACATATCCTTTCCATTGTTTGAGTGATCATTAGAATTGTCAATCTGGGTAAAATTTTGTTTTACTCCCTTTTTGGTTTTCAAATATAGCAATAATTATGGGTAAAACCTAAAATATTACAATGTGGCTTCCATCATTCAGTCCTGTTTCATTTTATTAACAACATTTCCATGATATGGCATGCTGTATGAAAATCTGTTGTTACCTGCAGGTGAATACTGGTCTTGTTGGTGCAAGTCTCATCTTTTGATGCAACCTTCTGTTGTTTTTTGTTCATCCCTTTGGTAAGAAAAGCCAAATGATCTTTTTTGTAAAAATGCTATTACTAAACTGCCAACCATTTACACATATACCTTTATGGTGCAAAAGTGGCAGAGAGCAAAAACATCAAACCTGAGTAGCCAAAGGATATGCTTGACAATGGGCTGAGATAAATTCCACTCCCATAGATGGCGCCATGGAGCTGCAGTCAAACAAAAATGATGATACTAAAGGTTTCTACAAACAATGCGTCCTGAGACAATTCAGCCTGGCTTTACTCATATGTGTACATAGATGAACTGAAAATAGACACATAGATGGTCAGGATATTCAGGTGTTAGCATGACAGTAAACACACTCAGTTTTGATGTTCTTTACCTGGAGTCTTGTGTTGGATGCCACAACCAAACCATTCCTTAAAATTGAGTGCCAGTTTTCTATGTGTGATCCGCTGAAAGAGATCAATATACTGTTAATTGTCACATAATTCCAGTCTGATATTTCAATCACTGTGTGAAAATTAGTAATTTCCATCATTTGTTAAACACTTCAGTTGGCTGCAAATAAACAACAAAACATAATGGAATGGCTAGAGATTAATTATAGCTCCGGATATTAGGTACATGTAATGAATAAAGACCTTAATACACTGGCAACTAGTAATATAACTTTATTTTAAATGATGGTTACTGAGTTATTAAGGTTGACGTTGTTTTTCACAACACAATGTATTATGACTGTATGGTGAAGTTTTCTTAAGCACTGAAGTCATTAACTAAATGTCCAACAAGAAAAGTAAGAAATAAGAATATTAAAGTTTTCTGTTTTCCCCACCCGCTACCTTGATTTTCCGTTTCACATGATCTTTACAAGCTAGAAGGGTGAGGGATAGGAAGAGCTTCTGCGTAAACTGAACTGTAAAAACGATCTATTTTGAATACTGTTTCTATGATGTCATGAAAACCAATTAATTTACATATATCCACCTATTAAGCCTACAGCAGTTTATCCCAACCCATTCCCAAGTTATAAGCTCAGTATTCAGCCCAGACAAAGCATTAACTCCATCCACTCAAACAGTGACATGACATAAAATCTATAACACACAGAAAAAATACCGCTTTCATGTCTGAATTTACTGCTATCAATGGCACAGCTCTTTAAGAAATAGTGTATCTTGTGAATCTTAAGCCATCTACTTACTGTCTTGACACGCTCCCTGCGAGCTTTTTTTTTAGCTGTCTACAATTTTAGATTATTCAAATTATGAATACGTCTTGTTGCCAGCATCTTAATACTGTCAGTTATCAAACTCTTCCTGAAAAGCAAAAACCTGGATGCCTCCACACGTAATTATAGGTCTATTTCAAAGCTCTCACTTATAGGCATGACTGAGTTTTCAATCAAATCAGTAAATACAGAATTTAAATGCTTACTTTTACAACTTTCAAGCAGGCTTCTGTAATCATCATAGTGCTGAAACAGCTATCACAAAGGTATTAAATGACATTCGTCTGAATAGAGACTGATGTAATGCAACTGTCTTGGAACTGCTAGAACTCAGCGCAGCCGGCTGGCCTATTGGCCAAATTCTCCAAGATTTAGCCATGCAGACGACAATCAGATCTATCACTAGCTCTTTCACCAATTATTTCAGTCCTACAGATTCATTGTGTTCATGCCTTGAAAAGGTAAATGGCTGTTTGCAACAAAACTTCAGGCTAACAAAGACAAGATAGAGATCTGTTTGTTTTTCTGCTTGGGAACAAAGAAGGAAGGAAGGTAGGGCAAACCTAGGGCAAAACAAACTACAACCAACACCAACAATCATGGATGGTTGAATTTAGTATTGCTCACTCTGCAGCTTGGGCCCTGACTTTTTCTCTGTAATATTTGATGATTACGAGTCTGGAAGGTCTTTTAGATTGGCAGAAGCTGGTACATGCACAGGAACAAAAACAACAAATTTAATTCCAAGAAATAAACAATGTTGGGGAAAGGTTAAGTAAAAACAAATTGATTGTTTTTGGTCCACAGTCCTTTACAAACTTCTTAAGCGGAAAAATAAAATCAGTGGAAAAATAAAATACAAGAAAAGAGTGGGATATGTGTATTTTAATAATTAATTTTTTACTGCATATGATTCTGTTGGAAGTATGGATTCCAAAAATAATGTAATTATATTTGAATAGTATAGCGAAAGAAAAGTCTTCAAATCTGGCCTAAGGTTCAATTACTGGAACAATCAAGTAGCTCTGGGACAGGCATCATGACTGGAACTTACTGGAAAGCAAAGGTACTTCCAAAGAGGCCTTTAGCAGCTCTGAAATTGGATTCTTTGGCCGGTGGACTGCTAAGTAGGAGGAACTGGTGGGGAGTGTGCATAAACTTCAGTTGCTGCGGTGACAGAGAGAAGATGTAAGAGTATGCACGCAAGATATTACGCCTTAATCTTTTTTTTGTCTACTTATGACTGGGCAACTGGCAGCCTTAGTTATGGCATTGGGCAATGCAGCATTTCAAAGCAAGTGGTATAGTGTGTGTGAATAAAAAATGAGGTTAAAAAAATAGAGGCTCTGAGAGTTCTGATTTACGCACTTGCTGACTCATAGCTCCCTCAACTACAGGCAAAGTACTGGTTTTGTAGAATGAAATATTAATTATCATCATACTTCGTAACTTCACATAGTTCCAAAAAACATTCAATTTTAGCATGAAGCATCAGGGACCCTTTCACAGACATAAATGATGAAAAATCATGCTAACATTAATTATGATCATAAACACTTTTTTGTCTTTTAGTTTTCTGCAAATTTCTTGTCAGTTAAAAAAAGAAGACTTACTCTGGTCACTGGTAGCTTCACTATGTGAGACCTGTTACTGGATATGACCCTGTGGACAACACATTTCACAGCATTTTTCTAGGATTATATGGCTCAGTTACTATCTCTTAGCCATGCACATAAAAACAAACATCCTAGCTTCAAATTCCAATCATTCTCCAGGACACTGACGTTGACCTTACAAATAAAGCAAGCCAGGTATTTCAGACAACAGATGTTTTTTCATATTCATACAAATACAAAATGTAGACAGACAGTTTATTACCACTGCAATAACGGGTGAGCCAGTGGGTCAATTCTGTCCATCTGCTTCTTAATCTCCAGATATGGGGCCTGTTTGGCACAAAGTAAACCTTAGACCAAGTACACTTTCCACAGAGATGCATGTTTCAAGAGACATAAATATCAAAATGTAACAGTAATATTGCATCTTATGTAAGAAGCATTCCACTAATACCTGGGTCATTTCTCTGATTGATGTGAGGCTATCAAGAGCTCTCATTACTCGATCATAGTCCTTTTTCTAAGAGAAAGCATCAGGTTATTATAGCATGAGTGAGCATATTACTAGTTCTCCTTCCATTGGTATACTGAGAGGGATTTGAACAGAGGCATAAGCACAATATACACACAGTGCTCAACAGTGGGAAATGGCTACCTTAAGGATTACTTTTTTTTTTTACATGTATCTGTCATATATTTTTAGCTGAAGAAAACAAAATGACGTGTATACCCTTGGATTGAAGGCCAGGGTCTGAGGGTCATTAGGATCCACTACAGAGGGATATGGCTCAAAAATGACAACTTTCCTTGGAGACTCCAGAGCAGAGCGACACATGGACACCAGCAAGTCGACAACCTGCAGTCAGTTATAAATAATTCACAAGATTACAAGAATCCTGAGAGAGGGAGAGAAGTTTAAGTAACAGCTTAAATTGTGTGTGTATGTGTGTGTGCGTGTGTATTCTATGGTGTGTACCTGGGCACCTGTGGCAATCTCATCAGCAGCCTCATTCATGACCCCCAATGTTTGGAAGGCAAAGACACACAACTCTCTCTCACACACGGTGGGCTGTGAAAACACACAACATTACCTAATTAGAAAAGCTATGGCTCCATACAACATAACATTTCAGCTACAGCCAACATATAGTGCAATATGAAGATTCTTCATCAAGATTCTTCTTAAGATTCTTCATCAAAAGATTCTGCCTTTTGTGAACCAGACCATACATACATCCTCACCACTAGGAGAGCTGTAGGTCATAATGTTAGGTTGACTGAGTACTCCCTGTGTTTAGCACTATATAAAGACTGGTTGTTGCAATACTATATGAGGTATTAGTGATTTCCTGGTGTACTTAGCGTTTCTTGTGATCATTCTTGCCTTTTGTGATTTGACCTTTGTTTGTACTTTGACTTGTGCCTCCAGCCTTGCCTCCGACGCTACTGTTTATAGTTTATGACTGTGGCCTTGTTTTTGGACTCTGCTTTTTGCCTTGTCTGTTTGCTGATGTTTGTCTGACTCTGCCTGATCAGTGGATTGTATTTTTGGATCATCTCTGTCATATCTGTTCACCTGATGCTAACTGGGGCTGTCAGTATGTGTAGACTGTGTTTTTATTAGCAAACCCCAAAACGCAATTGAGACAGATTCAGATGTAACCATTTGCTGAAAAATGTCATGTTTAGGTTTACTCCCTGTAGAGGACATGTTAACTTCAGTTTCAGTTTAGAAGATTAACAACAGGGGCTGTTCAAATGTGTGCATATGACTGGAACCAATATAAAATATACAGCCTAAAATGATATGTAGCTTGACATTCTGCAGTCTGCAGTGAGTCCACTTATCTGCTCATTTCTCTGTTCATTTATCTTGTAGTCGCATGTCCTGAACACTCACTCTGAGCATTGGTCCATTTTGGAATACATGAGGTTCATCACAGACCACACAGAACTCATTCAGGACCGGGATCCTCTGTTCCGCATACTCCATCGTCTGTGATTACAACATGAAAAGCACACACATACTTAAAAAAAATACTCTGTTCAAATGTTACGCTACATTTAGAATGTGTGCAGTGAGAGTTCTCACCTGGACAAGAAAGCCACGATCTCTGATAGGTATAGACTTTGCTCCATTGTTTGGCTAGTCAACAACACAGCAAATATTACACAGTTCTAGACATTGCTATAATTCACAACATGATCAAACTAAATAATAACAGAACAGGAAAAAAAATATTCATACACAGCAAAAAAGAGCAGCAAAAAACTCTACAGCAAATTAAATTTATCTCCGATATTGTAATTCAGCATTCCTAAATTCTAGCTATGGAATACTATTCTAGGTTAGCATTTTCCCAGTTCTAATGTATTGATTCAACTCTCTGTTTAAGTCTGGTTAAAGTAGGGGGGGATAAAAGCATTAAACACTGCCGTTTAAGGACTGTGAATCATATTTTTTTGCATAAATAAAAGATCAGAGCTTCAAATGCTCCTTACCGGCAGTGTGGAAGAGAGTGCCGGGGCCAGGATGCCGATGAGCCCTGAGGTAAGCGAGAGGCGGCGGCTCTCACCGGCCGGCTCCTTGGGCAGCTCGCCTTTACCCATCTTGGTGCTGCTGGAGTAGGACCTGCTGAGCAGTCGGTGGTGGTGCTTGAGGCCGTCCAGCTCCTCGGTGCGCACATTGCCAGAGCAAGAGCGGCTCAGGAGCCGGTGGGGCTTCAGAGCACTGCCACCATCACTACTCCCACCACTACCACTGCCACTGTGCTCGCAGCGGGGCTCACCTGAGCCAGAGCGAGGGAGCAGCCGGTGAGGCCGCAGGCCACCTCCACAGTCCTCAGGCTTCACCGCAGCCCGCGGCAGCAGCCGGTGGGCCTGAGGCTTGAGGACTGGCGGCAGCTCCAGGCGCGGTTCTACCGACAGCGAGTGACCTAGCAGCTTGTGCGATTTCCCAGCACAGCCATCCACTTCTGGCTTCACAGCACTGGAGCAGTTGCGGCGCAGAAGTCGGTGCGACTTGGACACGCAACCATCCTGCTCAGGCTTCAGCTTCTTCTTGTTCTTACCACAGCCAGGAGGAGGGTAGCTGGGGGACCTTAGAAGGGCACAAGCAGAGAGCAGTAATTAGAAGATACAAACTAAGAACTTAAGTAAGTTTACAATTTTCCTGTTGCCCCAAATATAGTTGATAATTATTCATTAGAGCTACAAAGCTAATGTAGCTAGCAAGTAACTGAAGCTTTCAACCAGTGTATGATATACTGTTATCTGTAAAATGTGGGCTAAATTCATGTTTCAAGGCTTCAACAACAAACTATTATTTTTAGCTATGGCTGGTTCTTAACAAATATTTTTTTGTAAATGAAATGAACCTCCACATGATTTGAAGAATCCTTCAATTAGTAAAGAATCTTTACATTAGGTCAAGGTTCTGTATATCTTTAAAAGGTTCTTCACAATCTCATTTACAAAAATGTTTTTCAAAAAACTAAAACTGACCTTTTTAAAAGAGTATATATTATTTGGCACATACTGTGAAAGTAATACTTAAGTTATGAAGCTATAAGTGTACGTAGCTGAAATTTAGATTACACATAAGAAATGAATTCTTGTGCAAAACACATTATCACACAAAAAGCCCTGACTCCAATGCTTTTACTCTTAAAACATTAATACACTACATTACATGTCGCGACGCAGCATGTGAAAGCATTTCGTTGATTCCATCAAATCTCTAAAAACTAAAATACGGTGACATATGCAGTCTTCAAGTGTCCCTAACCGTCGGCATGTGTTGACAAGAGGCACCAGTAAAACAAATATGGAACTTTGAAAAGTTTTCCCTGCAGCGTCGCTCTCATCTGCAGCAGCATTGCTCTCACCTGCGGAGTGTGGAGAAGATGTGCAGCGGAGATTTCACCTTCTTGTCTGTCTGCTTTTTGCTATGTGGGCAGTTGATCTTGTCTTTAGTGTGATGCTTCCACTGCTGTGTGACAAAGGTCTGCATTATCCTTATCAAAGAGAGTAGGCAGAAAAGTGAGCTAGGGGGGCATCTGAATCAATCTTGGCATTCCATAAGAGCCTAAGGGCATCTCAAGTGTCAAACGTTATTAGGGAATTCTTTGAAAACTAATAAGAAATAAAAATATATACTTTTTCAGCTGATGTCCTAGGCCAAACCTGTCTTTTGTGGACACTTGAAATACATCAACGGTGGGGACTACAAAAAAAGCACAAATCAGGAGTGGAAGTTAATATCCGAGTTTTACATTTTGCAAGAAATCGATAAGCTTCAGATATCCATAATGTTTCTATTTTATTACAGCAAAATATTTTCTCATATATGTGTGTGATACCTGGTCCATTTAGATACTGTGTGAGGGAGCAGTGAAGACGCACAATAACAGGTTCTGTCCTGATCACATCCCAGGCGAGGGCAATTTCCTCCTTTGGATGAAAAGTCACACACTAGTACAAACTCTTGTCTTCTAAAGAGTTGTCAGTCATTAGAATCTTGATGTTTGTTGAGTTTTTAAGTGAAAATAAATCCACATCCTCTAGAGAGAACACACTTCTGCACTTTTTAACGCACAATTACTGTTTATTTGTTAAATTTTAAATATTGGAAAAAAAACTTACAATGTGGCATGTTATATTTTGTTAATTATTTTCTGGAGTATGTTTTTTCTCAGCAAATAAATATAAACTACTGTAAAATTTGCAAAAAAAATTCATATTTAAGTGTGTACATTGAAGAGAATCTGTAGTAATTTCCACATTTTCAAGACCTGTTTGAACATCTGCAAATGACAGTATGTAATATGACAGTAAACAATACTTACATCTAAGAAACTGACATCAATGTGTAGATCAATGTCTACATCGTCAATTGCACCATATTCCCTAAAAAAGAAAAACAGAACATACACATACACACACAACACACATTAACTATATTAAAACCATTATTAAAACAACTCCAAAGTTTTACAGGCCTTTAGTTTATGTTAACTTCATGACTCAAAATATGACTAACACTGGAATAAGCAAACAGTAACGTGAGAAACAGTGTACCACGGTATCACAGGATGTTTTTTTGAGCATATCGTGATCTCATCAGTACGCAATGAAAACTGAGTAACTACATGTTTTATTACAAACTGCAGAATTAGTTCTGCATACCTGGATTTAGTGCAGTGCAGTGTGTGAAAAGTTACTCATAGTTTCTGGTAATGTTTATTAATTATGGCATTGCTGGTGCCTTTTCTGTCTGTTTTAACTTATAAGATGTCAGAAAAAATATGTATTATAACATACTGCGTATCAAGAACATTTCTTGAAGTATCATTATATTGTAATTTTGCCATATCACTCACGTATATCACTATTATGGTGAATATGTCACCATTAACTTCAAGTCAAATAAAACTCTCATTTCTTTCTGAAGAGTTCTGAAGTGATAAACTAGGTAGCTCAAATGCAATGTCATTACATTACTGAAATACATGAATACATCACCATCATCTGGGTAGTTAAGGCTGGAAATAGAAAGAATCCACTTCCAGACCACCCTTCATACATTGAACACAATTTTTCTTATACGTAGTACTATTTAGTTTTCATCCTTGTTGCAGTGAACATCGTACTTTTGTAATGAAACATGCAGTTGTTCTTTAAGTACTGATAACCACAATACAGTCAGATAAAAAAATTACAGTAATTACAGTAATAATAAAAAATATGATCACACTGCCCACCCCTATGGGACAACATAGCCTCGAACAACTCATTTTATTGTTCTGTAGTCACTGACAAAATTGTGCATGTATTGCTCGTCCACAAGGCCACACACTATTCTGTCCCATTTAAACATAATGTGGAAGAATATAATTCTCTTCGCACAACTGTGCGCCACATCTGGCTTTCAGCAGAGACCTCATTCCTTTTTCCAGCAGCGGCACTCAGAAACGTGTGAGGGCACAGCAAACTGACGACAAGACTATTCAGCACATTGGCAGGCATCCAAAAACAGCATCCTCAGCACATTCCAGCACAAATGGATGTAGCTACCAACTTACTTCAGCAAGCAAATAGTGGCCTCAACCACAGAATGGCAGTGCATATATGACGGTGAGGGCCAGGAAGTCAGAGGAAGATGAAAAAACATGCATATTTGTTGAACATTCTCCACAAACTATAATTCTGCCGCTGACCTTCTTCAAGGTCAACATATCTTCATTTAATTGAGGAACATTATGCAGGAAGCATTTAATTCCTCTATTCAGTCCAAAAAAATGGTCCATTAATATTGACCACAATCAGTTACTGCAAGATACAACAGAATGGACCACATGTTCTTTTTTTGGCCAAAATGGGACATCCAGGTCATTTGAAAATGTAAAAATTCAGAAGTGCTTGGTGTGTTGTGTAAGGTGTCTGCATTCCATTGCTGTGTAAATAGCTTCTCCAACCACATTTTTGTATTCAATGTATTTAAAAAATCAATAAAAGTTTTTTTTATCAAACCGAATCCTGGTTAAATTTTAAATTTCATGAATCATTCTTCAAAGAAATATTTGTGAGGCCAGAGATTTGCACCCCTATTTAGCATTAAAATCACAGAAATGGAGAAGACCTGTAGTCGCTGGCATGGCCAGCCCAAGACATGAGCTACCTAAGCACCCACTTAGGGCCTCCATGGCCACCAGAGGGCCCAACAGAGCGCCTTAAATGTCCCACAAGAGAGCCTCATTTTTTTTTTTTTTTTTTTTTTGTGACAGATCAGTGACAATCACACAAAAACGCAATCTAATGTTAAAGGGCTGGCTAGCTAATGCTACCAGTTTAATCAGTTCTTACGGCCTCTGTCAGAGCTGCATTTTACTAGTGCATTTAAAACACAAGCAAACTGACGAACGGATGTTTACTGCACTTTGATGAACGCACTGCCAGTCAGACTAACGTTAGATTACAGTTTTCTCCTCTGTGTTCATGGGAAAAGCAGCGAGAAAGCAATGTCGCAAAATCTACATGTTACCCAAAATGTTTGAAATCCACTGTTACGTCCCTGGTAGTATCACAGGCTACCACCTGGGGGAGGTATTCTTTCTTCGCTGCTCATTCTTTTCACCCACCTGTCCCTGAACCTGTTAGCACTGATAGCACCTCATTAGTCTCACTATTTAAACTGCTCTCACATCTAACTCAGTCATGAGTTCAGCTCCCTCCTGAGTAGTTTGTTTTTCATTGTATTGCTACCTTCTGAGTTTTCTTCTGACCTTACCTGGAATCTTGAGATTTTCTTCATCTCCTTCATCTTAACCATTTCTATTTCGATACCTCTGTTTAATCCATTCTTCTTCGTGTCACTAGGTGCACTCACTTCAAGTCATTTGTCGTATGTTCTGCAAGTTCTGATCATTCTGATTTGTTCCTTTATTGTTCTTTTTCTTCCACTTTCCGGTCATTGCACCTTTAGTTTAACTCTCTCTCTCTGCTTCTTCTAACGCTCCTTGCTCCGCTCCTCTCTCACTCCCCGGCTCGCTTTCTCTCATTCCCGTCCTCCCTTGTTCCTCCTTGTCTAGTTAAGTTTTCTTAATCTTTTCTTTCTCCTCCTTCCTCTTGTCATTTGTCTGTTCATTCTTCCTCTTTAGACTTCATAATTTTAGTTTTTTGTGTTTATGTGGTGTTATTCCTTTACATTTTCTTTCTTCCTTCTGTCTTATATTTGCATATCTTGTCTTTCTGTTCCCCCTATCCCTGTTTATCTCTTCCTTTCCCTGTCTTTTATATTATTTTTTCTACAATTTATCTGATAAATAGAAACTCTGCACTTTTCCCAGCAACCTATAGATATACTGGATAACTTGTGTGTAGAGACCACAGTTGTGGCTTCTATAAGGAATCTAAGTAGCTTTCTCATAACTTCACTGATAAGTTTAAAATAGCTTTTTTCATCAATAATGCTTTCAAGTAGGTATACTCAGCAGAAGAACTACTGGGTAAACATGACTGTAAGGGGCGTTAAATAGTGTGTGCACAAATAAGTTTAACATTACTTTGGTTGTAGTTTAGGTGAGGGGGTGCCAAGGCAAGTGTTGCTTATACCTTCACTGGTTAGTGGAGACAGACTAGTTGGAATACAATCACTTTTTCATTAAGTTACATAAGTG
>JBBPCZ010000042.1:13358388-13376225 GCA_037974445.1 Brycinus macrolepidotus
CTGCTGCAGCCTGATTATGAGTCCATTTTAACACCTCTGAAAAAATCGTAAAGTGGCCAAGATCTAGAGAAGCAGAGAGTGTGCGACCAGGTATGAAGTCTCTTACAACTGCTGATTTATGTTTCTATTTGGGTTCTGGCAGGCCAGGCATTCATTTCTCATAAGATCATCATGACTACTTTTGTTGTGACGCTCCAAACAAAGCGTCACCATGGTTACGCATCAGCCCATGAGCTGCCGACAACCATGGCATCTGCAAACCAGGGGGTCAGGGGATGATAATCTACGGCTCTCAGGAAAAGCCTTCCATAAAAACACACACACACACACACACACACACACACACACACACACACACACACAACCTGGAACTCCAGTGTGTGAAATTCTTCTTTCTGGCTCTAGCTCATAATATTTTTAGCTCCAAATTTAAACCATTTAGTGATACTGCCTCTGGAATCATTTCAAAGCCACCTGCAAAATTATTCTCCACAGCTCCCACTTCCTGCACAGCTGTAACAAAACCAAATATCTGCTCTAATACAGGACTGATAAAAGAGCACCGAAGGAATCTAAACTAATTTCAATGACAGAATAAATAGAGGTCAAAATATGAGCCAGATTTAGTAGAAAGGGAAGCAATTCATCAGAATGACACAAAAACATCAACAGAACAGGAATCTGTGTTTAAAGTTAACATGAATCAGAAGTCACTCACATTTTCCTTCTGTACCATGATACGGAATCATGTAGGGTCTCTGAGCTAATGAATTTTCAAACTGTAAGACTCTGATATAGAATGTGCACACTGTTAAAGTTACACAGCATTCATTTCCTAGTCCATACAGTCCATATATCAAAAACTAACCTGCAAAACAGTCTGTTTTCTTTTATGGTGTGGGTGATTTCATAAAAGTCACCACATTTGCATACGTCAGCCTATTCAGTTTACAGAACTTATAAGGAGAGTTTCACCTTGAACTAATATTACAGTGGGGCGCAATGCAGGGCTGCCAATCAGAACAGAGCTCATTTTCACACATCTGGTGTCTTAAAGGCCCAGCAACGAAAGGAGCCATTCACAGAAGTGCCTTACGTATTAATCAGAAAACAGGTTTTACCTCCATTTTCTTTTGAAACTCTTTTCACATAACTAATCAAAAACGGTTCCCCTTTCGGGTCTTGGTTCCTCCTGAGGTTTCCATATTTAGGGAGTTTTTCCTCGCCTCTGTCACCCTTGGCTCACTAGAGACTCTGACCTGGATTTTGTCAAGTTGCTTTGTGACAACATCAACTGTAAAAAGTGCTACATAAATAAAATGGGATTGAACTGAATTAAATGACATCATATGACAAATTTGAATGGCGTTTTATACGGGACCAAGGTAAAAAATATATATATATAGTTTGTGCCTATCCTTTTTTAAATAAAAAAAAAACAGCGCAGTGAGGTATCTGTAACAATGAACTGAGCTCTATGTTTGTGTGTCTGCTGCCATGAAAATCAGATCAACAAGGCCTAGCATGCAAAGAATCTTGCTTTTAATAGCTGCTTTAACATGAAGTCAGAGTGACAGCAGCTTTCAGAGTGCCAGATTTTAGAGATGAATCATCTAAGCAACAGCTTGGGATGCTTGTTGTTGTGATTCCTTTCTAGTTTATGCTGTCAACCGTTTACACTTTCACAGGATTTTGTGGACAGCTGCTGCTATGACACGTTGTGCCAGTACAACCAGGTTGACTGCAAAAAGGCTTGTAATCAAACAAATCATAGAGTCAAGCCTTGAAATGAAACTCTCATCTCCCCACTGGAGTAACATTTGGTGGACGCTGACTGTAGGAAAGGAGAACTGCTCAGTGTCATACTCAAAAGTGATGGATGTAACAGCAATCAGCACACCATCAGATCACACTGGTCAAGCTGAGAGAAAAAAAAACTGCAGCTGTCCTTCAGTTGATCACCACACAGCATTTAGGAAACAAGAAAAAGGTTGGGTGATATTTGGTTAAGAAAAACATATCATCATAAACATTCTGGCGCATGTAGGCCTAATTTGGAGTCTTTATAATAAACAATTTATCATTTGGCTACACAATGGTGTTTCTCCAACAGCCTTTACCAGTGGTCAAATATGTTGTGCATTCTGTTTCATGCATAAATTTGGGCACATCTTTGGTTGACATTCTAATTGTAAATAAGTTAACACATCATCTACAGACTTAAACAGGGCACATTTCAATCTGCAGATTTCAGCACACAATTTTTATTTCACATAGTAATCGCAGTACATAAGAAGTAATTAATAATTTGTAATGATTGCTTTTTTGAGCATCTACCCCAAAACTGTCTAAGAAAATCAAGAGAACAACAGTGGTATCCACCTTTTGCATTATCTTTACAAGAAACTCCACAGTGAGACTGTCACTTCCTTTGCAAAGAGCTTTGTGACTGCATTTGTGCATTCATTCTTGTTACTTGGTTTACATATGCTCTGCAGAGGCCTTCTTTCACACCATTAATGTTAAACATGAGTATACAATGAAGCAGTAAAAAGTTGATACATATAAAACCTCAGCTATCAGGACTGCCTGGTGATAATATCATTGTTAAATCTTAACAACAAGTCTGACAGACAGATACTTGAGCTGAGAGAGTTGAGGGACACCCTGGCATGACCTTGAGTGGGGCAAAAGTACTGGTGGGGAGGAGGAGGGGTAGCTCAGAGTGTCATAACCTATAAATCATATCCCATGGGGGAAAACTACTGAAATGCATGGGGGGATCTACATGCCCTGCCCATTTGTCTAATGGCAAGGGCAACTGGTAGTGACTGGGTAGAATAAAAGTTGGCTGTGGAAAGTTATTGCTTCCCCGTTTGAAACTGCACAATTTTTGCAGCTAAAGCTGTGTTAGAACGATTGATTAAGTCAACAGAGTTAAACACAAGGGCCTTTGAGTGAGTGGATCCTGGAAAGCATTGGCAATAAGCAACATGTTTTAGTGCTTTCATTTTACATGATTTGAAAAATAAACCAAAAACCTGATGAAACATACCATGACAAAACTTTGTGTTGGTAATATTTCACAGATGTTTTCCTCTAAAACACCAAGGTTTGATTTGAGAATAAATATTGTGAAGAGAATGACAATTATGGCCTAGTTAAATAAAGCAATTGTTCAACAAAAAAATCCTATTGACACCATTTAACTTTTGCCAGATGTAGTCAATCAGCTTAGACATGTTTTAGTCTCGCGCTTGAGATACAAGACTAACATTGCTAACTATAAAAATGAACTGAACACTGTGAACAACATTTTTAGACAACAAGGGCTGTATTCAAAAACCACCTTTGGAGAAGCAGTGCTCATCTAAAATCAATTTTTACAAATAATTCCGCTATAAATATAGAGTAATCTGATCCGAAATCAGTCCCCTTATGTTTGCTTTGTGAATATCGAAGCAGTTGAAGTTTTGCTAATTTCTATAGCTTATAGTAAGTCATACTGTGACACACATCAACAAGTCTGATGAAGTCCTTAATGAAAACCCGGATGCGATTTAAGTGAATTGAGAAAGGTTTTGGAGAATTTTTTCCAGAAACAATCTTCTTCTGACTACTGACTCCTTGTGTTTGTTAGCAACATTAGCCTTGTAGTATCAGTTCTAAACTGAAGATGCAAAGTTTGGACTCCAAACATCTTAGCTGATCAACTACATCTGTGGTAAGAGGAAAACTGCAAAACAGATTTTTCGCAGACCCATTCTTTTGAGGTGTGTTCAGTTTAGAGTATAGAGGTATCACTAAATAAACAAGCTCCATTCTCTGTCCTGAGACGGAGGAAAACTTCGCCAAAAAAGTCAATAAAGCTACTGTTACAGTCATTCCAGTCCCTGCTAGAAGGAATAAAACTTTAAAGGAATACTCAGGCCTTTTTCTTCTGGATGTGTAGCATACAGTCTTTCATTCACTTCCTGTAACCACTTAATCGTTACTAGGGTCGCGGGTACCCGGAGCCTATTCCAGGGGTCTATGGGTGTGAGGCAGGGACTCACCCTGGGCGGGGCACCAGCCCACCACAGGGCGCGCGCACACAGACACACACACCATTTGCTCACACACTCACACCTACGGTCAATTTAGAATCCCCAATTCACCTGACATGCATGTCTTTAGACTGAGGGAGAAACCGGAGACCCCAGAGGAGACCCACACCACCACGAGGAGAACAAGCAAACTCTGCACACAAAAGGCCAGGACCCGGATTTGAACCCCCAACTCTGGCAGTTTGAGGCAACAGTGCTACCCACTGCGCCACTGTGGGGCCTGCATACAGTCATTCATCATGTACAATCACTACAATACAGCTTCCAACACTGCATAATTTGAAAAAAAAAAAACAGAAAGCCTGTCGACTTTGATGCTTACAAAAGAATTGTGTTATAAATGTATTTCAAAGTACAGGTATGTATGTGGTAACCGTCTGCATGCCAGATCTGAGATTAGGTTGAACAACATGGGAGAGAATTGCTTTAAGTGACTGGAGTATTACTTTTCACTGAATAGAACAGTCCAAAAGCAAAGCAAAAGGATGGCAACATACCTGAGCGATACTGCATGATGGCCATATAAGTCCCTCACGGCTGCCAGGTCAGCCTCCAGCTGGGGGTGTTTGTGAAGCTCGCCGTCATAATTCACCTGCCAGGGACAAACCACACACAGGTCAGGGAGCAGATGCTAAGCCAGAGATGCTAATGCACAGAGGCAGCAGTGCATTAACTCAGCTTTAGACAGGAAACTTAGGGACAGCTAGTTGTCTGACGTAAGAACCTTGAGACATAGTCACAAAATATGTCTGGAAATAATTTTTTTTTAAAATCACCACTGAGAAGATGAAAGACTCAAAATTTCAGTGTTTTTTGAAAGAGCTGGAAGAACAGAAAACAGAAAGTGTTCAAAATCTCCCATGAGATCCATGAATAATCTTTGTTTGTTCAAAGCAGTGAACGCCTCAAACAGCAAGCTGTTATATTTGAACTCGCAGATACTGCCTATCAAACAGTGCGCAAACAACAACACATCACAACTATCTATTGTCAAATAAAAAAAACTGAGATGCTTCCAAAAGGTCATCTTAGACGGTTAATCCATGGTGGATTAGTGTAACCTAACACCAATACACTTCAAAGAATCAAAAAGGAAAGAATGCTCAAATAGTTAAGATTTATATTCCTGTTATTTCCTTTTCGGTGTTCAGTTCAATTTAGGGTGTGATCAGAAGTTGAGTCTTCGTAGCAGCTTTAATATAAATGTAAAAGAAGTCCTGAACATGAATCCCAAAGTGACTGACAATGCAAGACTAGTGTTACTCCTGATGAATACTGAAAACTGTCCCAAACAATAGCCTCAAAAGTACAACAGCAGATGCACTACTTTTCTGGAGAATGAAGGCTTTATCTAATTTTCACAAAGAATGTCAAACAGCCTTGATAATTCTGGTTTTGTTCTGTGAAATGAAGAGACTCGACTAATACAGTTCAGAACTGTCTTAGAATAATTATGATAATAATCACAGTCTCCAGTAATGACTGTCCATTTTTGCTCTGCACACAATTATTTTGGAAAAGTCTGATAAAATCCGAATGTAAGGGCTTTTTAATGTGTACAACAGGATGGGCAAGTGGGCAATAATACAGAATCTTCATTTAAAGTAAACATCAAGACAAGAATTACACAGACCATATCACAGACCATATCACAGAAAGCCAATTGTTTTTTTTAGTTGTATGTATACATATATATAACTGCTGTATACCACACCTATCTGATAAAAGAGAAGTAATTCTTTTAAGACTTAAGGTAAAAATACGCAAACAATACCCTTTAACCCTTACTGTTTATTAGCTTGATCTTGCACTGCAAACATAAGAGAAAACAAAACTATTTAAAGAAAAAATAAGCACAAAACATTTTTCTCAAAAAATGATTGGACCCTCTAAAATTCTGATGAATAAAATATAATTTGCCTATATTTAAACAACCTTTCTCATAACAGTGCTTTTTGGCAACAAACCTCAGAAGAAGGCTTGGCACATAAAACGCCGGGGGCAAAAAAGCATCATTCCCACAGTGAAGTGTGATGGTGGATCTGTCATACTGTTGGGCTGTTTTAATTACAAAAACCCTCAGAATCTTTCTAGGATGCACTGCATCTTAGACTTCATCATATAACAGGGTCCTCCAAACTGATGCCTCCAAACTGACAAAGCTATGTGACCACTGAATGGAAAACAGGTCTCAGACCCATTTATAAGTGTTCACTCAATTCATCCGGCACCACCAGAGAAAATGTTATTAACGTTACCTTGGAAAAGAGACCTAAAACCTGTGGTACATGAGTAAAAAAGTTTTCTTTTTTTATAAAGATTTTGCCATACTGAAAGTTAGATTTCTCTCTTATTTCAGTATAAGATTAAGCTGGAATCAATCTTTTTTTCCCTTCTTTTTAATAAGGAGCCAATTATTCTTTAAAGTATTTTATGCATACACATTAATTGCTGAAGTTTCCAATAAAAACAAAATACTTCAGTGCAGTGGTGCCCAATTCCATTCCTGCAGAACCAGTGTCCTGCACAGCTTGGTATTTCTCAAATAAAGTAACTAAACCTGACAATTAGCAGTCGAGTTAAAACAGGTTTCGTTTGAGCAGGGATATCACCAAACTGTGCTGGACACTGGACCTCCAGTACCAGAACTGAGCACTTCTGCATTAAAGTCCACTAAAGTCTGTGTCTGTTTGTGGACCTCCTGTTCAACTCTGACCCACTAAAAGTCTTATTAAAGCAGGGATGGCTTCCCAGCAACTACTGAACTTAGCAAGCTAAGCACTAAGAAGGTTGCTGTCAATCTAATGACTGAGCACATGCTGGCTTCAAGCTGGAGAAGATCACCCAACAGACCCAAGAAGAATTGGTACCGGTTCTTTGTTAGTCAACATGAACATGGGCCCGGTGTCCTAAAGTCTACTGATCAGCTGATCTCTTTATTTCACCCCAAATCACCTTCTCCTTCATTCCTCTGAAGTACATGGATGACGCAGCTTCAGTGATTGAACGCTCTCAGAAGCACAGAGGATGTCAGAATTGTAATGGGCCACATTACTGTGAGCGAGTGCCAGTGTGCATTCACAGCCACTGAGGGCATTAGGGTATGCATCTCCATCCAAACGACAGTTCGCTAATCAGTCACAAAGGCCTGCCACGAGTCCAGCCTACTGAGGGCAAATCGAGTTCGCTCTCTGCAGCCTTTAACATAATGGATCTCCTCCAATGAGCTGGCACATGAGTCATTTTGGAGGGAGTTGCTTGTGCAGACATTCATTCATATGACTGAGACCTCCTCTCACCTTGCTTGATGAATAGGCCAATAGCCTTCTCAAGCAAAAGAAAGCCAAAAGTTCTTTTATATGAGCCATTGAGGGCACTGGAGAAATTTAGTATGAAATTCAGAGTGTCCTTGGCCTGGGCTGGTTCTGAAATCCATTTATGCATCTTGCTTTCACATGGTTAAGTACCGACACAGATATGAAGTTCAGAAGTTCACAAATTTAAAGGTCATACTGCAGGCCATGAGTATGAGGGACCTATCATTAGTCCTTGACTTTCACTCTAGCTCTCACTCAATACTATATTAGTCAATAGCCACTAGGTTCACTGGGTCTAGAATGGTTCATTCTTGACCATTGACGCTAATAGTCCAGGTGCTAGAAAACCTCATTTTGGATATATTTCCAATTAGGCACAAAATATCCCACTGTGGATCATCTGCACTTGCCTGACCACCGTAGTAGAACTCTTCCGAGTCATTATCGCCCTCCGAGTCCTCCTCTATGGCATAATGGCACTGCAAGATAGGAATAAAAAGTCATTTTTCTGAGACATTGTCTGTACTTGTATTATTCACCAGGCAGTTTGTTACAGTATGTGGAATTCATGTGAATGAAAAAAGACTAAAATGTGCAGCATCTCTCTTACCGGGTTTTTGTCGATCTGAAGCTTTGACTTGATGGAAAGACAGCTGGTGGCATCATTATTGATTCTTATCTCTGTAGAAAATGTGAAATCAATGATGATGATCTCAACACAATGAACCAATAATCTAATTTAGGACAGAATATTCTCTAGTGCAAATCTGGCATATTTGTCAACGTGTCATGGGCAATTGCAGCATTAAACATAATTGAAGAAATTGCACAGGCTTGGTATGCTGAAACTCACAATATGGACAACATTCTAGTACTGAGACAAAACTGTTACATACTGTGATTGCGATATGTCTAGTAACATGTTAAAACTAGGGCTGTCAACAATAACGTACTTTTTAAACACAGGTACTGAATTTTCCTAGTTTGACCTTCTGAATCATCTATAGTGGTTACTATGACAGAATAAGTTATTGTAGTTTATTGTCTGTTTTACTGGATTATTTCTTACAAAATCACCAGTGAGTAGGTATTATTTGGATTATTTGGATGATGTAGATCATTCTAGGCACAGCAGTGAAACTGACACGGTAGTGGCATGTTATTGTTGATAGTTCATCCGAAGCTATACAGTTTCTGCTGGTACCACTAGTACACTGGTCAGTTTCTGACCACAGGACTGGATGTTAGCTGGATATTTTTGGTTGGTGACCTGTTCTAAGTCCAAGTAGTGACACTAAAGTGCTTAAAAACTGCTGTGTGTAATACAGTCTGTGAAGCGCATGCACACACTAACATTACGACACCGTGTCAGTGTCCCCAGCGAATTGCAGTTTAATCATGTTATAGATGTAGACGAATGTAGTGTTAGAAGTCTTGCTCAAGGACCCTCAATGTTTTAGCATGGTGTGCTTGTCTGGACAGGGAACTGAACCTCCACTGTGCGACAACAAGCACTATAGTAACAGATGGACTACAGTCTGTAATTGTAAACTACAGAGTGCACCTATATTGTACACTGAGCTAATAAAATGAGCAATGAGCATGGATACTAGGTAGGTTTAGCTAATGAAATGGCTCTGCACTGTATAGGATACAAAAACTCATTAGTTGGAATATGCAACCACTCACTAGATTCTGGTAATAAAAATTGGAAACTGTGTTAAGTCTATGGTAATCACATGATTTGATCCATGTTTTCACACAATGAAAATAGTGTTATTTAAATACTAAAAGTAATAAATACATTCGGATGAAAACTATTTTGTCCACTCATATAGCCATGACAAAACACACTTTTTGGAAATGGAAAAAAAGACATTCTTTAAGGTTGATTTTGAGCATGAAATGTACATTTTTTTAATTGTTCAACAGACCTAGTTAAAACACAATTAGTTTTGTATCATTTAATAATTTGTACCATTTAAAACAACCACACAGACAGAGGCAGAGCTTATTTATGAATTGCAGCCAAGTATTGCAAAGGCCAATACCGATATATTACCCAGTACTTCAGTCAGGGTCAGTCATGCTTCAGACACTCCAGTGCCTTTCTCAAAGGCAGCATCTAACAAGAATGTGCTGACTTATTCACATCTTACTCACTAAACACCAGGTACTGTCTTATTTTTTATCTGCCATCATTACAAGGATGTGAACCTCCACAGCTTCAGGGTGTCTGGAGCCTGGGGCTCTAACTATTGTGCTAGTGTCACTGCTCCACTGTTTGGCTAGCTATACTGCTAATAATTACAAGCGTCTAGCACCAGCTCTGTATCTCTCACAGCAAGTAAAAATGGCACTGCTGAGGGAATAGACTTTGTCTCAATAAAGTTATGCTGACGAACACTTCTTGAGCAGAAACATCTGTGAGTGCGTATACATTGCTTAAAAAAGAGTACAACTAGAAAAGTCAGGCCTTCGACAGACCATCAATCCTTGTGCACATGCTCATTAGCCATGGCACATGACATGAGAAAATGTTAACAAATGTTTCTGCATGTGTGGAGCTTTATTAAGTGTGGAAAAACTGAACAGTTGTAGTGCTAAATGAGAGTAGATGCATTTTTAGTCTTCTGTCTATTGTCATATTTACACTCCAGACTTGATTATATGCAGAATGCACTACTATTTGTTAGCTAAAAAGGGCAACCAACGTACCAAAACGTTCTGGAAATATACTCTGACTTAAGCATACTGAATAAAGGGATGAAATTAAATGAGCCAAATGTGCACATAATTTTATACATTTACAATAATTAATTTTCTGATCCACTTTACTAATGTGAAAATTAAGTATGCAGCTGAATTTGTGTACAACAATGATGCAGTTTGTGATTTGTAATCTTTGAGAACCAATATATACAACTGTAAGAAAATGCCAGTAGACTTTTTCAAATGATCGATATTATTTCCAAAAATGTGATCCTATGTTCACAGATATTTAACTAGAAGGCATTTCCATGAGAAAATGCAAAGTGTGATTGATGCAAAGTGCACTCACAGAAACTTATTTCTGACATGCGTGGCCGAAAACAGGGGGGCGCGCAGGGGTGCTACAGACATGGCCATGGAGACAAACAGCTCAGAGAATCAGGAACAAAACTCTGTTCGGCAAAAGGCTGGCTAACTTAACCTGTTACCCTACCACACTTTACTGTCCTTCAGGCTCAATATGAACATGTTCCTTATTACTTATTCCTTATTATTACAAGATTCCAGTCACAGGGCTCGTCTCTCCTAATGCTGCGTGTTTTGCAGCTGATTTCTCCCCCATACAGCAGCATTTTCTCTGGCTCTCTGCCAGAAAGTGATGTGACGTCACAATGGCCAACGCTCAATGAACGGAAGTAAATGGGGAAAGTTTTCGATTTTAAATGATCAATACTTGGCTCCTGTTAAACTGATCAAAAAACTGAATACATGTGTAATGCGCAATAATGTTTTTATTATTATTCTTTTTTCGGCTAAAAGAATAATAATAAAAACTAGATGCATTTCTGCAAGATTGTGTGGTTGCAGTGTTTGGAGACATTGGTTTTATGGGCAAAAAAAGTTTGTGTTAAAAAAAAAAACTACTCACACCACCGAACTTCTGATTCTCTTCTTTCAGTGCCCGGCTTCTTACCACTAAGGGCTCGTCCACACGGACGTTTAAATCTTGCATAAATGAATGCGCTCTTAACGCCATTTTTGTTGCGTTTTGTAGCTGCGCTTGATTGACTTCAGTGAGGTGTTACATCGGCGTTTGTTTGACGCTGTTTAACGCCAGCCTGCAGTCCAATTTGTAGTTTCGTGTATTTACCTGTGGGGGAGTAATTATTCTGTCCAAAGTGTTTACATGTAGGTCGTCTTTGTGGATAGTTCTGCACTGAAACATGGATCCAGCTGTAGTCAACATTATTGTCAGCATTATAAGGTATGATAGAAGGGCTGAGGTGCTGCTGGATTAACAGCATTAACTGTAGGAGCCAGTGGTTCAGAGGAGATGGTGGAAGAGCTGTATGTGAGGCTTTTAACGGCAGGAGAAGAAAGGTTAGTGCCAGGGTAAAATGACTGGGAAGGTGGAGGTGGGTAGAATGTGGATCTGGTGTGTGAAGAGGGTGCAGGAAAGGCTGGTGACTGCAACTGTGATGTTGAGTATTCATGAGACATATTCATGGGACAAGAATCATGGGACACATTCGGCCCTCCAGAACGCCAACCAAACGCCATGTAAATGCAATAGCGACGTTTTCTTTGCGTTCGTCGAGATTTCGGCAGAAATTGACGCCAAGAAAACGTTGCGTGCAGCGTTTATTTGACACCACCCAAACGCACAGCCGACCAAACGCAGGCGATGAATGCCCGTGTGGACACTTTGATTTGCTCCAATGAGCAGAAAAACAGTTGGCATTCAGTACGCACTCACCTGACGCCACGAACGCCAGAAAAATGCCTGATTCAGACGTCCGTGTGGACGAGGCCTAAACCACCAAGGGGGCGTTAACTCACTGTCTCTAACCAAGCCATTTATGGTTATGGACAGCTGAATGCCTGGCCGCATTCACGGGCGGATTATGTTTAAGTAAAACACAACAAACAGTGACACACGTCTTTTTTTATGACTGACCTTAGCTTTAGTGTCTTGAAGTCTGTTTATGAATCTGCTGTGTGTTTTGCTCCACATTTGATTCTCTGCGTTTGTGTTTCTACACATTTTGTCCCTTTCCAGCCGCCTTTGCCGTGATGTCACAGACTGTCTCTCCGACACACATTTTTAAGGCGTGTCTCTCTCTCTCTATACATTAGAGAGGCCACTTACCCACAAAAATAGAATTTTTAAATCAATACAAAACACGTGTCAGAGTTTCCAATTACTTACACAAGAACGGCTCCAAAAAAATAGGCGGAAAAAAATAATAATAATAAAACTTAAGAAGAACGATATCTGCTGAAGGTTTCACAAACTTTATCACAGCTGCATGCAGAGGGGCATATGTGATGGGGGTGGGGGCAACATCACTACAGCCTACATTTGTAAAACAAGTTAGCTTTGGGTTAAACAACCCATTACAATTAGTCTTAGCGTTATATACTGTCCAATATAGTACGCTTCATATCACTGGTTACCATTCACTGCAGTATTTAAGGTGGAAGAGCAGCACAATGTGACATGTTAAAAACAGAAATGGGCCAAAAACGCTCTTGCGGCTGGGGTACACAGATTTGATCATAACAATGGGAGTGTTTAGGTTTTATCGTTGTCTCTTGCTGTTAGGACAATTTTATTCATTACAGTTCTTTTCAGCAGAACTGTTACTTACAACAAACTTTGTTGTGGTTGTTATGGTTTAGCAGCTGATTGTCATTGCTAGGTTCAGGTGAGTAATAAAGATAATGGTATTGTTAGTGTTTCTTTTTGTCATGACTGACTGTAACTAAAGGTATATGACTGCAATTACATACATCAAATATGGCTGATTTTGCACTACCGGCTGTATGTGAAATATCTGAAAAATGATGTATTAGCATACACCCTACCGAACCTATAACTTCAATCTACTTTCATAAAATTATCATGTTTTTATTAGACTCATACTGCATTTACTCTTAAGTGGACATGCTGCATTACCAACCTGCAATCATCCTTGCTGATGAAATGTATAAAATGCAGTAAAATACAGTAATCACGCTAAACAGCAGAGTTTACTAATTATCAGAATTCAGGTCAAATCATGCATTTGTGAGTTTCATGCTGTTATTTGTGCCAAATAAGAGAAAAGTGCAAATTCATAACTCACTACACAATAAATGTTATGGCAGAATGTAGTTTTAAATATAAATGTAGTGCTTGCTTATAATACATCACAGAGGTTTTTACCTGTTGCTATTCTGTGGAAAATCACTGGGATAGGATCTCTTGTGACTAATACTTCATCGTCGTTCTCAGAGTTAGAGACGTATGTGTTGTCTGCAAGAGAAGAAGGTACACAGCTATTAATATATAGCAGACCATGTTATACACAATACATAAATGATTCCATTTTTTTGTGATATACAGTTGTATGCAAACGTTCAGGCCTACCTATGCATTTCCTACACATGTTTTGTTGATTTTTAAAAACATATTTTAACTATTTCGAAGAATAACATTTATTTTGTAATTGTTACTGCATAGTTACTCTATACTTACTTAAAAATATACAAAAAAATTAAGCAGTCACTTCAACATTTGCAAATGTTTGGACACCCTGCTAAGCCAGTACTAGTAACACCATCACTGGCAGATATTATAGCTTGCAGACATTTCTTGAAGCCAGTTAAGTCTTTTTTCACCCCCTATTTCTTGCAGAATGTTTCTAGTTCTACAGTATTCTTACACACAACACCAAAGCATAACAGATCCACCACATTCTTAACAGTTGGCAAGGTGTTCTTTTGATCAAATGATGCTTCTTTTTTCCACACATACCTTTGGTGATTGTGGCCATCGATTTGCATTTTAATTCCTGAGTCAGCAGTGCTTGATTCCAAAATTCTTCTGGTTTGTGTAGATTTTGTTTTGCACACTTCAGACACTGACTTTTGTCACAGGTGAAGTATGTTCCTGTTTAATCTCAAATACCAATGCTGAACAAAAGAATGACGCACCACCACTTCAACCTTCCTGTAGGTTCTTTGTTTTCATATGGGGGTGTGTCCAAATATTTGCACATGCCACAATTACTATTTTACAATTGTCTGTATTTTTTGGTTTTTAAATATGAAATACCTGTACATTAACATTTGCAAAAAGTGTTTTTTAATAGTTTGCTGCAGAAGTGGTGTTTAATTCTTTTCACTTCAAAAATGACCAAAATGTGTACTTTGGCCTAAACTTTTGCACTGCAATGTAAAACTGATATTGCTAAGATTTTCTCCAGACTCCCCTTAATTTTTGACACTACACACTGATAAGCAGAAGTCACAGGAAAGTAAGGAGGCTATATGACAATAAACACAAATCTGGGATGGGTCTTTGAACAATCCACCATTTTTGGATTATCTTTGCACACTGCGCTGACTTTGTGAATAATGTTCAAATCCAAGCCAGGAAAGTCCACATTCTTATGCAAAGCAGACTGTCTGCCACTGGGCTGTGGATTAAGCCACAGCACACGGGGCTAAGAGAGAATCCGCATCCTCTGGCCTTTGATTCAGAGAAAAGCCTCTTGCTCTTTGCAGATGCGTATTGGATCAGAGCATCAGGGACATTCTCGGACTGCGAAGACACTTTGGCCCCCAGCCCTAAAGCTTTGTAAAGTGTTTTTACGAAGAGATACTTCCTTTAAGAGATTTGGTAACACTTCACTGAAGGCCAGTATTCATAAGGTTTCCTGGCACTTACGTAAATCTGACAGAAACTGTCACAAACATTTATAAATGCTTATTCCATCATGTGTCAGTTGTCACAAAGGCTGCTTGGTTCATTGTGAAGTCATTTTGCCTCAGAAAATGTTACGACAACTAAGGCTTATTGAAGTAAGTCTTTATAAATGTTATCTGTACCATACATGGTTGTTTATGTAGGTTACATGAAGTGTGATAAATACTGGCTTTTGTTTGAGATTTTAAACCACTAGTTTATACCGAAAGAAGAGTATGGGATGGGTTTTTGAACATTTTTTTTGGTTATCTTTGCACACCTAACAGACATATTTTAAAATATGTCAGTGGTACTCAGATGACACACAGCTTTGGCCAAACATTCCAGTAAGCAGGCACAGCTATCTTTTTGATGGACTACAATTCTATTATAGCCATTTGAGGAGGCCATAACCAGTGACTTGTATCTGATAATGCCCAAACATTTTCATTAGCCCTAAATTCAGCTTCACGTGGATAAATAAATGATGGCAAAGAAAACTGTTCATATGCTATTATAATCTGTGTAGAACACTCCGGTCTGGTGAATTTGCTCACTTAAAATTAATTTACTGCATAGAAACGTTGGTTTAAACAGTATAGCACAACTAAAATTTGTCTCAGACAATCTGCACAGCATTGTGTTTTTCTTACTCATGTGTGGAGTTATGCTGTTTATTATTCCGTGAAACTAGCTGATATTGTCAAAAATGGCTGTGACGAAGTGTGTTTGGAAACTAAAGATATATCACAAGGATGAATCCAAAGCTGGCATTTTTTTTTATTTATTTTTGAGTTTGGAATTATATGAAGCTGGTGTTGGGTCATCTATGCACATCTTCTGTCCACGAGCACTGCTAAAGAACTGAAAATCGACTTACTGAAAATCGGTTGCTTAAGATCTGCACTATTGACTCAGCCATTGATATTAGCAGTCTAGTCATGCCCCTGCCCTGTAGTATGGCTGTACTGTATATTACTGATGAAGGGCAGTGTGCAATACACAGTATATACGGCGCAGTATGCAATATATAGTACAGTACACACTATCCTATTTGAAACCAATCTGTTCAGTTTTCTGGAAGTAGAGCACACAGAGTTGGCTAATACAATCGACGGATATGGACAACTTGCATTTTTATAGCTATTGCCAAAAATACTGCCTATTAATAGCATTTAGACTCACATTATACTACAGGTAGTGGTGTAATTAAATGAGAGCAATACTGGCTGGTCAATTTCAACACAAACCACCACCACAGTTAATTATATTATCTTGTATTATTTATTATTTCAGACCTTTTAGCCTCTTGAAATCGAAATCAGTACTGGCCAAAAAATTTCTCGCTAACCACAGAGCTAATATGACCAAAACCAAAGCAAAAAATGGCTACTGACACTGCTATGCAAAAGCATGTAGGTCACTCTGTGGCTTAACAAACTATAAAACATTCCCGGTCAGGTACAGGGATTGGTCTGAAAATGAGAGCCTTTGAAAGAAAGTCCTTCAGGAAAACTGGAGAACTATTCCACATAAAAAATACAAAAAAGTCTGGCTCTTTGGAAGCAAAATATGAAGAAAAGAGGGGTGGTACAAGACTTTTGCATAGTACTGTATGAAAATGCATGCTGTTTATATATAATACACTACAGTAGTCTTTAGAAAATTACAGGAATACAAGTCAAATTCTCTCTTTAAGAGAATCACAACAAATATAACTACAGTTATCCACTCGAAACTGATGTGCCAGTGGACCTAAGAATGATTGGAGAAATCTGAGTAGCATTTTAGACTGTCCCCCTTTGTAAAACCAGCAACAAAGTGCTCCCTCATTGTGGAGCAGTAGGTAGTCTGGCCTAGCTACATTAACTGTCTCTTCACATGACATGTCCTGCAGCAGCTTTCTTGTCAGACCAATTACAGTTCACTGACCGAATTAAAACCCGTATAAATGACTCCAGCTTTCTGTCACAGTGGCAGAACGAGACTCTACAGGACATCCAAACATGCGTTTCAATAAACCATGACAAATAAAATGAAAAAAAAAAAAGAAATTTCAAATTAGTGTTTAGTGATTACCTTCTCAGTGATTAGCGTGAATTATTTGTGTTAGATATTTTCCCAGGAAAGTATTTTCAAACCTTTTGAAAGAGTATGCATGCTGTGTGATTGTTCTGTTGGGTCCATTTTTATAATATTATTTTTTGAAGTAATAATAACTGTTAATTAATCATCAAAATATTGGTAGATCGGACGATTGCAAAATTAATCCGTAGTGACAAGCCCTAATTTATTATTGTAATACTTTTGTTGTTGCTGTAATATAATGTAATGTGATGTTAAATGTTTACTGTACCTGGGTAATCATCGGAGACATGTACAGAGTAGGACACCCTGAGGAAACAGAAGTAGTTCAATTAGATATATGAAAAATAATAAATAAACTTGTCAAAAATGAGAAAAAATAAATTCCAAGTTTTTCAAGATGCAACATTTCACATGACTAAGACATGGCCAATCAAATCCTAACTGTTAAAGAATTATGAATAAATAAGCTTATTAATTACATAAGTATGCAGTATAAGAACAGATTGTGGGACTGCTTTTTTGCAAATTACCCTAGAGTCTTGTTGTAATAAAATAACCCCATCACTGTCTCTGCTTGACTCAGCACTGTTCATCATTGGTGTTGTTTAATGGATCAACAATGAAATCAACCAAGTGTACCAACAGACATCCTTTAATTAAACTTCACTGCCCAATTCTGTCTTTTTTACCCTTAGCAGCAGTGCTGCTTTGCATATTTCCAAGAATACCTCTACGAAAGAAATAAGAAAAATATTTTATTTTTAATCCATGTTACAGTTTTTTCTGATTGCTTAAACACTAAAAGAAAAAGTCTCCCAAATTTGGCATAACTTTACACTCAGTTAGCAAAACATCGGCCCAGATTTGCACAACACTAAGCAC
>JBBPCZ010000042.1:13376325-13402917 GCA_037974445.1 Brycinus macrolepidotus
TGGGCGAGTCGTCTTACAAGTTAATGTTTCACCTAGTTTTAATAAAGTATTAGTGTTAGCGCAATAGTCATAGTGAAGGTGGCTATGCAGTGTCTGCAATGGACGTAGCCATCCGCCGTGCATAAGATACCATATTGACATTGGCGGGCGAAGGGACCACCGATTCTTTCTCTGCCCAGGGCCGCCACGAGCCTAGAGCCGCCCCTGCTGCCACTCCAGTTGCTGCTTCTATGTCTGACAACCTTTCAGGCCAGGCCTTGTAGAGCGGTCTTATAGAACGTCTTTATGAAAGGAAATGGTTATTCATGTGGATTCTCTTTAACTCTTGTTTTTCTGACCATATTAATTTAATTTAATTACCAGTTTTATCAACATATGATGTTTGGTTGAATGGGTTGACAATAACAATATATAATATATAATTAACCAGCTAGACTTAGCCATGTAAGTTAAGTTGAGGTGCATTTTGTTTTTGTTTTTTTGATAATGTGGTTTTCCACACTGATTTGTTTATATGGTGTACTGTGTCATTTGTTTTGAAAATTAACTCTCACCTCCAAACTCTTGGATTTACAGTAGTTTATCTAATTTACAGGCAGCTCTCATTCAGTGTTACAGTTGATATTGTAAAGTTCTGAAAGCTGGTTACTGTTGATGAGCTATGACTGGACAATTGGTATTAAGCATAGGGGTTTGGTGAAGGCTCAGTTCTACTCTTCTAACCCTCTCAATCCATCACACAGGATAGCAAGTCCAATGGCCTTCAAATATACCCACTGTCCTCTTTCTCACAAACACTTCCTACTTTGTATGTAAACATCCTGTAGACATACTGAAGGTGTGCATGGCTGAACATTTCAGTGTTGTTCTTACTTGACAGCACCGCAGTTCCACTTATAGTGTCATTATGCTTGGTTAAGCCTAGTTACTGAACTACTTTTGTGTTGCTTGTTTTCATGGAGTTGGTGTCTAACAGATGATTTTTAAACTTGATAACTTCAAGATACAGTTAAAGTGTGCTTATTCTGAAACTGTGATCTTTGTGATCTTTCTACTTCACCTCTTTTATCATTTTCTTACAACACAGTAAGGGGAAAGCAGTTGAACTTAAAAGAATTTTCAATTGCTTCAGTATACTTTTTGTATAAGCAACTATTTTTACTTTTTCTATCCTTTGTTTGATCATTGCATCTCAGCAACCATTTTTTCTCTTGTGTTGAAAACTCTTTGGTTTTGCCCATGTATGCAACCTCATCTACCTTACCCTAATGAAACAGGTAGAAGAATGCTACTTTGATTGCTGTTATTTTTTATATATTTTAATGGGTATCAAAAATTTGGTTTTCTGACATGAAGTACTGTTGATTTAAAAAATCCTATGCTTTTTGCAAAAGAAAATTATCAATTGCTCTGTTGATTGATGGTTGAGATGCTTGAGAAACACTTTTTGGTTCATATTTATGAGAACAAAGTCAATAGACATTATGGGTGTAAATTTAAATTAAACAACCAAAAACGTATGAATACTTGTTTTACCTCATTGTGTTTGCAAAGTTCATTCACTCACAATACATTCGACTGTTCCCAAAAGGTAATGAATAAAAATCTGCTTTAAACTTTGATGTGAGGAGGGACCCAGATGAAGCACCAGCTTTCCTTCAGGACCTCATACCTTTACTGCTCCTAGTACAAAAGTATTTCAGTTAAGCGTACATGCACAGGTTGCAACTTGTTTCTCACCACATTCACTAAAGCCCACTCATTCCTTCCACTTTAAAGGTCACAATAGATGGCCACATACATCCAATAGGTCTTCGTCTTTAGTCTTACACCCGCCAACATAAGTGACATTTCAGCTCAGTGGTGTGCAGCCCAGACAGGCCAGATATGAAGCTGATGTGCTTTAAGCTTCTGAGTAACCTGTGAAGGAATGTTGAAGGATCACAGAGAAAATCTTATCACATTCTTCAGTGTCTCAGAAGAAGCCCACAGTATTTCTCTTGCAGCTCCCTTGTGGCTTTTGCTAATTTTGGGTTGGGAGAAAAGATAGTGTGCATGAACTGAAACCTGATGCCTTGTGACCTTCTTTAGATCACTTTCTTCCGTTTTTTTTTCTTTCCAGGAAGTCATTTCAGGGCATTGTTGCTACAGCCATACACAGAGCTCTAGTTTCCGATTCAAGACCTCATTATTTAAGGCCTTATTGTTATTGAACTATCACACACAGTACTTTTGAACCTAGATCTGCTACGCATAAGCTGCTGTTACTGAAAAATGCTGATAGCGCCTAAAAATATAATTTCCTTTGGAGTCATCAGTGATGCTGAAATCCCTGCAGTTCAAACAACCAAAGGACTCAAGCAGCATAGGCAAGAGTACAGTAAAGTATAACCAGTATCATATGTAACAATATTTACAGTGACTGAAATGCAAACAGCTGTTTGGTCTGGACAAAAGAAGAAAATGCACCAATACAGGGCAGTCACAATACATGTATAAGCACCCAATAACATTTAAAACGCAAAACCTTTTAAACAGCTTACGTCAGCAAAACATACTGACATAAAGGAACATAAATGAGCACCTGATCTGATGAGTGACTGATATTTTTCTTGCCATACACTATTACGTCAGAAAGTCTATCATGGCATTGGGATGATCAGGTGAAATAAATGCTGACACAGTGAAGTTACTATTTATATATGATTGTTTTGTTTTACGTCATTCTTTTGTACTTTGATTATTTTGGTTCTCCGTTGTGTTTTAAGCAGTGTTTGCCTTTTAAGAAGTGTGTTTATCTGCATCATGAGAGAATTTAATGACCTTACCCTTGTTTTTGGTTTGTCAGCTGCCATTTACACTGAATCAAAAGTTCATCATGAACGGACCAATAGAAATGGTCCAAAATGAATTAGGGCTGTGGTATACCTGCTGTTGACCACAACGTATGTGTGCACACTGTGGCTACACGAGCAGCATTGTTCACACACTCGTCTTCAAAGCTTTTGTCTAGCTTGAGGAAAGCTATGCCTACTTGGGGGCAGGTCAGAGACTAAACATCCCTTGCTGGAACAAGAATGCCTTCTTTGATTACCTCTAATTGAGCACAACCAAGTCAACAATGAACGAAAGAACAGATGAAAAGATCTTTTCACTGTTTAGGCTGGGAAAACTGCAGAAACAGACTGCAGGAGTGGTCGTGGCATGCCAGGAAACACTGCCTCCACTGGTTATGTTGGCGTACCACCACATTAATACGTACATGGACAGGTTCCTGTAACTCTTTTGGAAATGAGTTTTTTTGTTCCAATAGTAATTATATTTTTGAAAAGGTTTTGTCTCAAAAAACACACTAAAGGCCATCCCTAAATTGCATGGATTATGGCCTATTGGAATGATAAGCCACAGAATGTGCAGCTACAGGGATGTAAGTCTGACACAGCGTTTTGTAGCACTGGAGCTCCTCTGTCACCGTTCCTCTTCACCCTGTACACATCTGACTTCCAGTGCAACACAGAGGGCTGCTATCTGCAGAAATTCTCAGATGACTCAGCAATAGTCAGATGAATCAGGCATCGTACACAGAAAGGCTGTGGACAGTTTTATTGACTGGTGTGAGCTGGATCAGCTGCAGCTCAACATTAACAAGCCCAAAGAACTGGTGGTGGACTTGAGAAGATCACGATCTCCTGTCACTCCCCTGTCCATCAGGAGGGGTGGATGAGGAGATTATTCAGGACTACAGATATCTGGGTGTACACACTGACAACAAGCTGGACTTCTCTAAGAACTCTTTGCTCACATGTAAGAGGGGTCAAAGTAGGCTGTACTTTCTACGTAGACTCCGATCTTTTAGAGTCTCCATGTTGCGGATGTTCTATGCGCAATATCTAATTATTATTGTGTGCAATTGTCTTACCATGTAAAATATCGCTGCTTATGTCAGAATGACTTATATACTACTTATCTTTGTTACATACAATAACATACTCCTAACCACCATTTGTGTAATTAGTTATTCATTTAACTGCAAATTACTTATCTATTTAGTTATCTATATATCTATATCTATACATCTATATAGTATTGATACCCAGAATTTGTGTCTATAGCATAGTGAGTTTCATACTTAGGTTTTTGTACAGATTCTAATCGGATTTATTTAGACCTTTTTTTTATTGTTCTTGTTCTTGTTCTGGTGTCTGTGCAGTCGTAACATAAGCAGTTTCCTCCAGGATCAATAAAGTTGTCTGATTCTGATTTTATGTGTTTTCTTTCTATTGTGAAGATGTATTTGCACCCTCTCGATTTCTTCTATTTTTTAAGTTCAAACACGTAATTGTTTTAAAATCTTCAAATAAAAATTAATGACACTAACCTGAATAAACACCAAAAATACAGTTTTTAAACAATCATTTCATTTTTTAAATGATAAAAGTTATCCAACACTTCCTGGCCCTGTTTGTAAAAGCTTAATACCACCTTTATTCAGTGAGACAAGTTTATTTGTATAGCACGTTATCATACACCAAGGTCATTCAATATGCTTTACGCAGATAAAACAAGCATGAACGCACAAAAATAAAAGCAAACAATAAAAGTAACCAAAAATTTATACAGAATAAAAGTAAGATTTAAGATAAAATAAAATACGTTGAACGATGGTAAAGAAGGCAATATAAAAGAATAAAGATAAAATTGCATGATTTTTGTGTAGATCTTACTGGTTAAATGAAAGCAGTGGAAAACAGGGCTATTTTTAGCTTCTTTTTAAAGGGCAGATCTGATCTCCACGGAGAGCTGGTTCCAGAAGTGGGCAGTATTATGAGTAAACACCATTTCACCCTGTTTAGTTTCAGATCTGGGCACCACAACCTGATCATCCAGACTGATATTCAAACTACTAAGTTACAAACAATGAGCAATATTTTGAACTTAGTTCTCTATCTGCTTGGAAGGACCTGAAGACTGGAGTAATGTGCTTTCCTTTCTTGGTTTTTGTTAGAACTCTAGCAGCAGCATTTTGGAAAAAGCTGTAGAGCAATATACGTCAGCTGTTTTCATACATCTTTATGTCCACAGTAATGACAAAACATCCAAAGAGATATGCAGCATTTAGTTTTTCCCTTTATAACAACCTTATGAAGCGTCATTCCACATTAACATAGAGTTTATGACAGATACCCAGTTCCATGAACAGTATGATGCCCTCAATCAGAGAAAATGCAATTTCTATTCATAAAGTTATTCATAATACATCATATTGTGATACTGGCATCAACTCATTCATAAAACCTCAAGTATTGTTTGAAAATAATACAATGTTTAATGCAGTCGCTGACGGCCAGAACTAAAAGTTGTGGTGCTTTTTAATTGCTGTTTTTTTTTTTCAAGTATGTCAAAATCAGCAAATAAATAGCAATTATGCACTAATGTGATCAGAAAAATGACATTTAGGTTTGTTTCTTGTAGAGACGTTGTACTTATTTTTAACCAAAAAAACATGTAACATGTTTGAGCAGGGGTATTCAAACTTTTCCATACCACTGTGGGTGTGTGTGAACTTGTGTGTGACACAAATTGTATAACACAGTTGCTTTTAACACAGAATGTGAACACATTTCTTTATCCAGTTAAGAAGGACACGTTTAGTGCCAAAAGTAGCACAAAATGTGATAAAACAGACAAGTGTTACGTGACACATTTTTTAAGAGCGCATGTTTGCTCCCAAACTGCTGGACAGGCCAAAAATATAGAAGCATGAAATGATCTTTCAACGTCGAAACTTTTCAAAACAAATTCAACGGTATCTAGTCAAAACATAATTCAGCCTTTAAACCAAGTCTAACCAAATTCTGTACATCCCAGTAATGATACTATTCCCCTAAAAGTACTTCATTCCAACTCAGTGACATTCAAAGCACCTTTCAAAAATGCAATTAGCAGCTTCTGGATGGGGGTTCCAGAGTAGTTTATTGTGGCTTCCAAGCGATTTAAATCAGCCACAAAAGTTGGCCACATGGGAAGGCTATGGGCTGTCACTGACACACTGCTGCCTCTTCCAGCCTTTTCTTTTTAGTGTAAAAATAGCCTGTTTTCCTACTGTTACATCAACACTGTTTTCCGCCCCCTGCATACTAATACGAACCATTTTGCAGTCCTCCGGCAAAACAAAAAAAGAAACTCCAGTAGCTTCTGTTCATGTAAACATTAGGACTTTCAGGATGCCAAGACATTTCCAAAACATCTGGAGCTTCCTCATGCACAAGCCATTTTTAAGGTGTCCAAACACAGGTACGTATTAACCGAACAGAGTTCTATTATGGGTAGGTCGCTGTCTGGTGGCTTTTAATGAAGCCTTGGCAGGCGGAGAGCGATGGTGGCAGTCTCTGGAGGCTGTCACTACCATCTGGACAGGTACAAGACACGAAACAATGCTTCCCTCGCTGGCCACCTTTGAACTGGAGCGTCAGTAGACATGTGGCACTGTGCCAGGAATACAGCCAACATTATATTAACTGTACCAGTAAACTGCTTTGGCTTAATAATTTATGGCTCCTCAGTTCAAATATCATATTAAAGGAGTAGTCTTTCAGTCTGTCTGCTGTAAATGTAGCAGAAAAAAACACTTATAAACACTTATAATAGGAACCAATGAACAGATGTTTCTATTATGAATACATTTAGTGTCAATGAGTTTTCTGTTGTTTTATTTAAGCACAAGGAAAAAAATGATCATCTGCGGCCTTCAGCCGGATGCTACAGGTGCGACAGTGCTGGATTATTCCTTTAACGCATAAAGTGTTTGCTCAAAAACCCTTCATTTATACATTCTATACATATAGTTTAATAAAATGATGGCAGTCTTGTCATGCAAAGAAATAAGACTGGCCCAAATAATTCAAACACTTTCTCACTGTTATCAGTTCTGTATTTAGTAATGAGAAGCTTTGTCTTTTTTCACTCAACATTTGCAGAATTGCAACGCATTTCATAAGCAAATATATTTTAAAAGGACAGTGACTGTTATGAAATTATTAAAAAATAAATAATAAAATATACCTGAGAAATCACTTTTAAATTACTGGATGACAAGACAATTTGCTAGGTGCAAGATTTACAACAGGAGGCTGGTAAAAATGCAAGACAAGTATGATGAATCATCTCAGATTCATTAATAAGCACAGTGATGCTCATCCGACCTCTGGTGAGCATCAGCTCTGTTTTTTGGGTGAGCTCTGGCAGCGGATAAATATGGGGGACACCCGTTTCTGTCATTCATGTCGCAACAAATCAAAACCCTGGTAAATTAAATTGCTCTTCCCATCTACTTGGCTCACAAAATCTGCCTTCAAATGAGTCTGCACTCGCTGCTTCTACAGTAACGTACAGCACACCAGAAAAGACTATTAGTATTGCCTAACGGATACATTTTAAAGTCAGTAACAATATTTTTACAGATGAGTTCACTTAAGTCACTGCTACATGCTTGGGCTTACCATCAAGAAACTGTACAAAAAATCATTGAACAATAATTGTTGAAGCTGAAACAAACGAAAGTTTGTATCTCCCATTTTTATTTATTTATTTATTTATTTTTTTACAGAACCTGAAAATGCCTGCTGCCAAAATTACTCCAGTGGGAAAAAGTTGGGTAGTTTCTTTAACATCAATTTAGAGTTAAGAACATTATTTCCACCTCCTGTAAAGTTACCATGCTAAAAACATGAGCTTTGTTCATGAGTTATGAAAGATATTGTTGAAAAATGTTTAATCAGGACAAAATTATCTATAGATACAGATTTGATCATTTAAACCCTTTTGCAGATACATATTACAAGATAACATTTCATAGTAGACATCAATAAAACAATATGTACACAGATGAGCTATTTCATTAGGTACCTACCTTGTATCTACATTTTAATCAGGTCCCATACAGGTGCACTTTGTAGTTTAAAATTACAGACTGCAGTCCATTCGTTTTTCAGCATCACTCTTTATCTCCTGGTCATCAATGGTCAGGACCCCACAGGTTTTATTTGGGTAGGGGATCATTCTCAGTGCAGAAGTGACATTGACATGGTAGTGGCATATTAGTGTGTGTGTGCAGTTAATCTCACAGCAGTGCTCACATCTCGGTGTTACTACTGGCATTGTATACACACACATACACATTTCTACAGTTGTGGGCATTTTTAAAGAGGAAAAAAGAACATCGATTAATGTGATAAAGTAGATGCAATAAACTTGGTGATGCCAGCTGACGTTAAACATAAGACTGCATGATTGAAAGAAATATTCATAAATACTGAATATCACGGCACTGAAAAATGTTTAATGTCTTTTTCCAAAAGGGCATTAGCATGAAAATGTGGGTTGGGAGTGCAACAAAAATGTTACTATTCATAGCTGCTTATTTGATTTGCTTTCAGTATAAACACACTTGTGCTTGAAAGCCCAGATACATTAAGTACTGTTTGTGGGGACTGCAAATATTTATACATAGATAATTCAAGTAAAATATGACTACAGCATTGATGCAGTGTTGATACAACATAACACACTGGAAAGTCTTTGAGTTTCCCTATTAGAAAGTCTTTGAGTCTTCCTATCGAAAAATATTCACAGCTGAAGGAATGCAATCATGTAGTCCTGCAAGAGTTTGGGACTAAGTCTTAAGAAGTCAGAAGTTTGGTCTGCAATTCAGGGTATTCTTTTTGGCAAGATGTGTGCTCTTTTTTGAACTTACCTCCTGTGACAGCCGGCAGTTCCATTTGAAGTGTGGAATATTTCAAATATACATTGTGTAACCTACTTCTTAAATTTTAGGATTTTCATAGAATAGATGGAATATAACAAGCATCTTTCAAAGGATAACCTTGGGCTTTTCTCCCACTGGGGGATCGGAGGGAACTTAGTAAAAAAAAAAAAGTAAGCAAAGAAGACATAAGATGGAAAAAAATATGCAGAAGTTGGAAAAAATGCTTCATTTCAGGCAAGCAGTCAAACAAACTTCAAGATCTTTTGAAAAGTTGACTTTTGAAAATAAATCTACTTGACAAAAAAACAAAAAAAAAACAAATACACAAACACATGTGGAGCAAATTTACAAATTAAGATGCATTTATCCTGTGTGGCAGCATAAATATGTAAATTAATGGCAAGATTCTTGTAAATACACTGTACAAATTAGTATTTGCTACACTTATTGCACAGTCACAAAGCATTAAGCGTGTAGAAGCTTGAAGGTTGATGTGGAATAGTGTAGTCTTTGAAATTAAGACTAAGGTCTCCAAATACCACTCAATTCCAAAATGGCAAATTCTTCAGTAGAAAACCCATGAGCCAGAAATTTATCATCACAGGGATGTGTATAAAAAGAGGAAACAAACGGCAGTTCAGTTCAACATGATCAGTTTGGCACAACAGTCCACTGCACATAGACTGGCTCTATGTCATACTGAAGTCTGGGGTTTTCTAATCACTAACTGGACAGGGCCCTCAGAGATGGTCTTGATGACATTCCAGGCATCATAGTGCATTAGGCCTTGCAAGGACCTGCCATTAATAGCTAGAACCTCATCTCCCACATCGATGACCCGGGACAGTTCAGCAGCGCCACCTGAATAACATAAAACCACATTTTTACACAAGTTTATTACTGGATTTATGTGTGAACCCATTGTTCGATTAAAGTAACGGTGTAAACTGTATATCTAAAAGTATCCAGGCGCCTATTCAATGTTTTATTCTACACAGCTGATATTATGTCCCTAAAAAAGCATTGCCAATAGAATGCAACACTCTGGATCAGCTGCACATAAGCCAAAGGTCACCATGCACAGTGCATTGGGTAGAGGGGTATAAAGGTCCACAGCAATGGGCCCAGGAACTGAGTGATGGAACTCCAATACTTTTACAATGATTTATAGTGGACTCTGTGATCTAGAATTAATCAACATCAGCCTCACTAAAGCTCTTGCGCCTGAATGCAATCAAATCCTCACAGTAACATTACAAAATCTAGTGAACAGCCTTCCCAGAAGAGCAGAGGTTGTTACTGCATCAAAGGGGGACAAACTCCCTAACAATACCCTTGATTTCTGAAGAAATAATGGATGATCAGGTGTCTACAAATTTTTACTACACATTTCAACAAAATAGCAGTGCTCTGCCACCGTAGGACTCACTGATTACCAAGTACAGACAGGTTATTTACAATTAGGGCTGCTATAACTATTGTTACTGAGTAATCAAGTGTGTTTTATCAATAAAAACTTAAATGAACTATAACAAATCACACATAACCTTTTAAAGTTATAGACCTAAAACACCACAAGGCAAAAGCATTTATTTGAATGGGTTTCCAGTCAAACTTTGTTTCTTACTGTAACAGAGACACTGTATTTAAAATATACAATGTAAGCATGCAAATTACCAGCTAATCACTGCAATTAGTTATTTTAAAACAATCAAGTTTAACTGAGTAACTGTGACAGCCCTACTACAAATAAAGGATTTAACAATAGCCACTAAAATATCCTAAAAGTTAACATTCTACTTTCAGCTTTGACTTTGATTGTTGACATTATTGTTCATTAAAGCTTTGGCACTTTAATATGTACATAGCTGGTTAAGTAAGTCATAACATTCATATTTATGATTCAAATCATAAAATTAAGATGGTGTCCATCTGTTGTGCAGGTGGGCAGCATCTGAATTTGCTACTCATACCAACTTGATTTAACTCAGCAGTTGGTTAGCAGACTTAGTAGGTGTGTTTGCACAGGAAACTCATCAACCTGTGCTGGAAACAGTCCACTAAGTACCGTTTATAAACCATTTGGACAAAAACGTCTCCCTCTAGTGGAGGATTACGAGTCTGAACAAAGAAAAGAAAAGAAATGTTACCTCTGAAAATGCGTTTGATGTAGAGTGGTCGATCTCCTTGCACTGACGCTTTGCCGCCATCTAGGCTGAATCCCAGGCCTGCTGCAGTCTTCTGCAGCTCCACGCTTAAAGCTCCATCCGGTCCAATTTCCACTACTATAACATGTCAAGTCACAGTTATAATGTTGCAATTAGCACAGACAAACTGCAAAGACTACTACTTGGATCATTTATTCATATTATTTACATTTATTGTGATCGATTGTGATAGGTCATTCCTTTAACTTTGAACATCCTTTAAGCTTTAGCAATTCAATTAAATTTAATTCAGTTAAATTTCATTTATATAACGCTTTTTACAACCAAAGTTGACACAAAGTAGCTTTACAGAGTCCAGGTCCAAGCCTCTAGTGAGCAAGCCAAAGGCGAATTCAGAAGACAAAGTAAACTTTCCAACTTAAAACTTCACAGTATACATTACACAGTATACACTACAAAGAGAAATGAATCCATGATTGCATGTTATTTACCTGTTCCGTTTTCTTGGCTCTTTTCGCAATAGGCTGGAGAAGAGCAGGTTCCAGACTGTGAGGAGACTTCATGCCTGGTTGATAAAGGCTCACTGTCTTTGCCTCTCTGGATGACTACAAGAGCCTGCTTGAGCAGCCGAGTCTGATGGAGGCAGGAAAGAGCTTCGCCATGGGTGGTCCCACTTAGACTTTTCCCATTTATGGACAGCACAGCATCCCCTCTGCGAATGGTACCTTCCGTTCCCGCAGTTCCTCGAGTGAAGACTCGATGAACCTGTCCAAAGCATATTGGATGCTTTTGATCAACAAGCTCATTTTGTTTACTGGATAAAATAGTCTTTTCCCAAGTTCCCATGACATCCATAAGGGGGTGCCAAAAAGATTAGTTCGGAAATGTTTGATCCTTGAAAAATGATTGTATTAAAACATCATAAAAAAGGTTGCAACATAATACAAATATATTGTTGCTATCAAAACAAAGTGTTAATGTAACAAGATTTTGGTTATTTATGTTTAAACATATATTTGGTATCAAGTTATTTTCAAATAAAAAAACCTGGCTTTCATATGACAGAGACCATATGATAACACTAAAAAGGGTATTTAGATCTTTAGAGATAACTGTAGTAGTAGTCAAGTTTACAGTGACTGCTTTCTGCTCCAAATCCACCCCTCCAGCGATGCTGAAGCCCAGTCCAGAGCCTTCTTCCTTCACCAGAACCACAAAATACACATCCTCTTTAACCTTGAAAAACAAAAAAAACATTTGTCACATTCTCTTGCATGATGACATCTGTATTTAAAGAAAGGCTGCAATGAAAGGAAAACATAATAAGCATTCAAACTGGAACATGTTTAAATATCTTGGTTTGAGTACCGGGAATGAAAAGTGTTTAAAGATGGCACAGTATGGCAAGTACATGAACAGTAAAATGCTCTTGTTGTGCCTGAATACACATCTTCCCCTGAATCGTAAAAAGAAGCAGCAGTTGTCAGAAAGGCTGTGTGTGATCATGCCACTCTTGAGATCAAAATCCTGGCGTTCCACAAGGGAGCTTTTGATCATGCTACCAGTAAAAGCACAATTTATGATGAAAAAAAAAACATAGTGATAGTACTGAGCCCTACTGGAACACTACAGAATTCATTGTATCTATGATGCACTATTACCTTTTGCACAGTCTTACCTCTGAAACGCTGTTACACTCCTCCATCAGGGTCATGATGTCCATGTTGGCCTTAATGGAATTTAGAACATTCTGTACCTTCTTCTGTTCCAGCGGAGAACATGATAAGTCTTTAAGACTGTAAAGGAAGAAAAACATGTGTCAGTCATAATGCAGCTTCCTACCATCCTTAAAATATCTGAAAAACTACAGTATGAGTTGAAAAACCTAAGGAGGTATGATCAAGTAGCTATAACACCTCCTGTACAAATGCGAAGCTGTCCTGTTCAACAAATGTATTTTTTTAAATATGCTTTAATGGGTCTTTCTAAAGTAATCACATTAACCAACTGTTAACTGCATACATAAACCACTACAGGGATGTTGGATAATTAAAAACATTTTTGCATAACTCAGTCATGGTCATGGCAAAGTCATGCATTGTAGAGAAATTTACTGACTGAATTATTTGCAGTGATGGTGATAAGAACCAGGGGTCAAAATGCCTACAATGCAAATTTAGCCATCTGATCTGAAATCCAAAACAACCAGTAAACCTACATTTGAGTTTTCATATGTAATGCTGATAATAATCATACAGTGGTGAATCGAAAAAGAAAATCTCTTATAACTATCAAGAAAACATCACTTCATGAAACAAAAATTGTATTTAAACTCTTTGGACATCTGGTTTCTATCAACACTTTCCCTAGAATGGTGTATTTTACAATAAACTACTCTGAATGACTTATGTGTCATAAACAGGTAATAAAATAAGCTTTACAGGCTAGCTCTATAACCTATTCATCTGGTCTTCATAAAGCAATGTTAAGACTAGGGTTGAAATTTGTACTTGGGTTACGTAACTATGAAAATAATGAACATAAGCATCAGTTATTGATTGCAGTATCAGTGATGTTTCATGTCACATCTGTATTTTCATTTCATATGTATCTCAACTATATAGGCATACATCATATTACATCCAAACATATGTCTAAACAGACACATCACAGCATACTAACCACTGTACCTGTATTACACAGCTAACAGGAGAAGTAAGCAGGTCAGTATAATAATTCAGAAAATATGTAATGCAAATTAATGTATTAAACTCATGGTTTCTCACCTGACAGACCAACTTGAAAGTGGTGTGATCTGCTCTTGAGGGTGGGATGAATTACCAACTGAGCCAGGGTCAACTATGCTCACCCTGGTCACCACAGAGCACTGAAGGTCTGATGGTGGATCTGTGGGTCTTATAGGGTGGATTTCCAATTCTGTCTTAAACGTGATGTTACCAGGGTCACGTGAGAAGTCATCAGGACATAACTTGTCAAGCTCAGGCATGCTAAGTGCCCTTAGATCCCTCAGTCTTGACCGTGACAGCCCACCATGGGCACGAGCATTTCGTGAGCGCAGCACTGGTGGAGTATGCGGTATCAGACTGGACTGAGGAGCAGCATCTTCACTAGTTGCCTTCTTCTCTACAAGTGGCCCAATGGTTCCAGCTGCAGGTGTTGGTTCGACATTTGATATACACGGAACCCCATTAGAAGATGAATTCTGTGGCTGCAGCGATAAAGAGGCTCCCAAGTTTAAATTGTCTACACAAGAGCTGAGGCTCCTTCTCAATGAGCGGCAATCATTAGACTGAGAGCTAACAGAGCCCATGTAACCTGACAGTCTCCTGTTGAGGGGTGCCTTATAGCTAATGGCATATGACTGGATGTCTATGTTCCTTACAAATGGACGTTCAAAGCTGGCCAAGTTCTCAAAGGACTTTATTCTTTGCCTTACAGAAAAGGGGTTGGGGTCAAGAGATCTGCTAGTCTCTGTAGAGTAGCTCCTTCGGCCCAGTGCTCCATATAGTTTTGAATTTACTGGTTTAGGACTAGAAGATGTCTCTATGATGGTTGCGTTTCTGAGGCTACTGTCTACTTTTTTCATATTGCTAGATACTTTATCAGAAGGTTCATTAGGGTTTCCAACACAACTGTTCTGCTCTGGTCTAGATACAGTAGATCCTGAGGACATGGTATGTGCTCCAAAAGAGGCATTTGGTGTTGACTCTTCATGCAATAGGTTATCTTTGAGGACTGAAGGTCCTTCTTGAACTGTTGAGCTTGAATGATTGGTGTTTGAAGTTTCCTTGCGCGCTAGAACTGGTGTGGATGAAGAAGAGGATGGGGATGAAGATGACGAGAGCCGTACCTCAATAAAAGTTCTTTGTGTATTAGTTGCGTTTAGACATTTAGACATAAGCTCACTTTGCTTTAAGCAAGAATTTTCTTTTTCAGTCTCAGAAAAGAGTTCTTCCTTGATACTGTCATCTGCCTTCAAAGTTCTGGGCATGCTTGAAGCACTTCTGTCTTGACTTGTTTTAATGGAGGAGGCACTGCTCTTCTCCAGAGATCTACTCATTTTTGGACTGCTTGTGGGAGTGATTCTTTTTCCTGCTAATTTAGGGGACTGAATGGGAGACGAATGGGCCTTTTTTGGCAATGGACTTTCAACCCTGGCTGGCTTGCAGGTTGGCTGATCTTGTCCTTTACTTTTGCTTTTAATACTTAAACCTTTAAGTTTGGCAGAAGTGCTTGATTTCTTATCTTCTTGTTTGAGCCTGCTATTTAAGAGAGGTGAGACAGGGTTATCACTCAAGGACTTGTGCCCCGAAGGTCGAAGGGAATTAGCAGTGGATTTAGTCTGAGACTGGGAAAGAAGTGATTTAGAGTCAGAGCTTGAATGACATTTTTCTTTCTCTTTGTCTTTTGTAGTGGAAGTGGATGTTCTCCCACTGGATTTACCATTGGCATAATTTGAGGTCTTGGGATCTGGCACAGTTTGGGTGAGTGGCATTTGCACAAGGATGGGGTTATCTGAAGTAGACAATGAATGTGACTGTATGGTACACGTGTTCTCTTGAACTGGGATGACATGGCAGTTATTCGAAGCTGCAGGGGGACTGCTGACACTTGATGGTGTCTGCCTGGTTGTGACAGGTGCCAAAGCCTTTTCACATTTCTCATCGGCTTTACAGTCCGATTGCTCTGAATGTGACAAAGTCGTAAAGATTACCTCATCCGTTTCAAAAACTTGCTTAGTATCCTGGCTCACAGCAATTTCTGAACTTGACTTGGGACTGAGTGGAAGGGAAACAGAACGGTTTAAAGGTGAGTCAATGTCTTGTAAAGGGGGAAAAAATTCTTTCTGTGGAACTTCTTGAGCAATCCCTTCTTTATCAGCCTGGCTGCTTGAGATATCCGGTTTAAGAGAAACCAAACTGTCCTTTTCTTGACTTATGTCAACTGTGCTATAACACAGCTCAATCTCCTCATCAGAGTCGGTGTCCTGATGGTCTTTATGGTGATCTTGCGCCTTCTTGGCTTTTACAGAACGATCTGTGGCAGAGTCACTTTCAGAGTCGCTATCGTCCAACATATTGTACATGCTTGGTTTCTCTCCACATCCTTTCACAGAAAGGGCTGTGTCATCATTAGAGAGCTGACTGTAGTTCCTGGAGTAACTGTTCAGAAATGTCTTCCTTACTGGCAAAAGACAACTTTTGTTGTCTGCATCTAAGACAGGCAAATCAAAAACATTTGGTTGTAGGGGTAGTGGAAGAGTAGTCATACTGTCCTTGTTTTCTACACTGCTTCTCTCTACTGCACATGAAGTCCTCTCAGGGACTTCTTGCACAGTCTGTGTTTCTGACTCATTTCCAAACGAGTTCAGCTCAGTTATGACATCATCGATATTAGTGACAGGCACTTCATTGATAGTGGTCACATGCTCCTCTTTTGAATTTGGTTCTGAAGAACGTTCTACATTTGCATCCACAGTTTTGTCCATATTGATTTTCTCCTCCAAGGCAGTTCTAGATGCCTCCGTCTTAATAGACTGTTCACATCCAGATGACATCATCAAACTAGACAGTCGATCTACAGCTGTAGAAAGGAAAAGAAGATGAAGGGATTAGACAAAATTGTTTCAAAAAAGCCATTAGGATTCATCATGAAGAAATGGTTTGGTGTGAAATCAACCCAGATGTAGTCGATCAGTCAGGACATGCTTGGAGTCTAAATGCTAAAGTTGCTAACAAACACTAGAGGTCGGTCAAATGTTTTCTTTAAATACACCCCCAAATATTCGCTTAACATGCTCAAGCTGACATTAAGTAGGTGTGGACTTGTCAATGGTTTAGGACTCGATTTACTATGGGGTAAAAAAATTGGGCAGCCATTTTTAGACTGCAGGGTTTCCACAAACCAATTCATGAGTAGCGATAATGCTTTAGAATAAGGTTTCACTTCATAACAAAAAAGACAAAGTTCTGTTTTGTTTAATGACATGCAGTAATTTATAATAATCCTAAATCATGTATTATACATACTAAACCACCTAAATGAGGAGCTGGACACGGTTTAAACAGGCTGAGAGAAAGATTTATTTATAAGACAGATTTGGCTCAGTACAGACTTCTAGTGTTTGGTAACAACGTTAGCCTCATAGCTCCAGTGCAAAACTAAAGAAGCAAAATTTGGACACCCAATAAATCTTGTGCTGATCGAGTGCCTTTGCAGTAAGCTGTGTGAATTGGATTTTTTGCTGAACTATACCTTTACGTTAATGAAAATGATCAGGTTTTGAAAAAAATACTGTTAAAAAGAAAAAGTCTCACTGTATTTTACCTCAAACCATTAATCTCCCATAAATGCACTATTTATTCTCTGGCAGTCTGATGAGCTGCCTGCATTATGAATCAACATTCCATTGGGGGAAAAAAAAAAAAACACTTTTTTTTTTTTACATTTTCCAGAAAATACCTTCAGACTTCAAGTTTCACATTCCTTAAAGCTGACCCTAATCCAAGGCTCATGCAGGCTATACCACAACTTCACACACAGCTGTACCTGTTGCACATTTCTCTAAAGATAACATGCTTAATTAAATGAAAGACTCCACATGGAACTACAGACTGCTGCTTATAACTCTAACTCTGGCAATATTCAATTATATTCAACAGCTATGCATATCATGACAAAACCATTATATACAAAGTGGTGCCTGTGTTGCTCAATAAGATTTTAAACAGTTTGCTGGAGGCAGTTCACATTCTCATAGAATTGTGTCTGCATCATTGACAATGTATGCATTTAATCTTTTCTAATTGCTGTTAAAAAACAGGGATGGGTCTCCAAGAGGCTGAACTCCTAAGAAGTTCTCCAGGCTCATTCATAAACAACAGTTAAACTGTATAGGACTTAAAAGCAAATGAAAAATATAAACAATTAAAATTAAACAATTAAAAAAAAAACAACATGTTAAGACTACAATGGCAAGAATGCTATTCTATCTATTTTGTTTCTATTACAGCATGCATTAAACATATATAAATATGTTTAGTACATAGTACATAGTACATGATGGACAATTTAAGTATGAAAATATTCAAACAAATAGGGGGGCAGTCTACAGACAAACAGACAAATGACAAAATAGTATTCTACCAGGGTTATTTTGCTAAATTAACTGCTGTGAGTAAAAAATCAGAGGGATTAAGGTTTGAATGACATGACATCACATGGAGGATTCTTAGAACAAGCATTTAAAAAACAAAACAGAAAAATAACCTCATTACTCACGACAATGATAGACCTATATACTAGGTTATGCACTAGGGCTGAATTACTACTAATCTACTATCACTATGGTAGTAAATTAATCAGTAGTCACCATGGATACAAAGCCAGCTGCTTGCAGTTCCCTTTGAGGTGGAGAGGGGTACTGCCAGCAAGGGAAAGCCTGTTGTGCTCCAACATCTTTAAGGCAGCAAGGGGAAAGACAGACTGTTGTCTTTATTAGAATTTACAACTGAGACACAGACTTTGGCCATTGGTATCTATTGTGACTTTGACGTAACAGCCACATAAAAATATGTATGTCAGGGGAGCCAGGGGAGCACCACAGTCTCTTAAGAGGGGAGGAAGCAGCCATCTATAGTAGCTTGAGGCTATCAGTGTATTCTCAGGAAAACACTTCTCAGTCAAGTATTACTTACGTAGTGCAAAGCTGAATTTCAAGCAGATTAGTTTTGTGGTTAGTATGGACAAACAGTGAAATTTCCACATATTAACAGACATACAGGAGGGGAATCACTGTTGCTATTTAAGAGAATAATCACACAAGCTAAAATAACAAAAGTACTGCTGCAGCCGCAACTCACCTGAGACAGGCTTCTTAATCTCTAATGTCAGAGTGACTGGCAGGTTGTGCATGAGGTCACAAATCTCCTGGTAGGATGAGGTGCACACAGGGGTGTCACCAATGGCTACAATTTCATCTCCCACGCTCATTCTCCCTTTGGCTTCCTAATGCATAAAAAATATAATGTTTACTGTACATTAAAAATATAATGCTACAGTTTGCTTTGCTGTAGTTTATAGCACATCTGTGTTAACTTTAATACAGCAAAATAACAGGTGAAGTCCTACAAAATAAAATTAATAAATTGTAAATGTAAAAAAATACTTTTTTGTACATCTGCTAATTTATACGTCTGCTAATTCATATTACTTTGCTTTTCTCCAGATAAATATTTTCTTAATAAATTAAAATGGCTGCGACTGAATGTACATAACTGTAAATTTAAGTATATACATATGGCCACATATGGTATGTATATTAATGCTTGAATATATCTGAAATAAAGAAGAAATGTGTTACAAAGCAAAAAAAAAAAAAAAAGAAAAGAAAGTAATGCTTACCCTCTCGGCAGCGCCTCCAGGCCTCAGTCCAGTGATCAACACCTTCAGAGGCGATGACTTGATCTCCAGATCCAGTCCAAAGGACTCTGTCTGACTGCGCTTTAGAACCACAGTCTCAATAGTGCAGATTCCTGCTAGCTCACTGGGATCACCCCTCTTGCAGTGGTGCTGGGGTCTGCCAGGGGTCCGTGTCCCACTTTGGGCAGCCTGAACACTTTGGGCTGTTGCTGTAGTATTCTCCTCACTTTTCAGTTTCTGAGGCAAGTTGGGACACTCAATGCTCATCATGCTCTTGACCCGCGTCACAGCTTTGTGCTCCAGCTTGGGCGAGCGCTTGGACTCCTGCATTTCGCGGTAAGCCTCCTTCTTCACACCTAGGTTGGTTCCCCCTCCTCCGGCACTGTGCTCAATGCAGCGGATGGGCATGAAGGGCGACTCGGCGCCAGGTGGAGCACCGCCTCCTTCCTCAGACTCCAGCGAGCTGCCATAGAGTGGAGTGGCAGGCTCACTGTGCCTGTGACCCTCACTGCTGTCTTGACTCTCATCGTCAACTTCCACTGATGAGGTGGCCATGACAATGCCCGAATCATCTTCCTGTTGGTGGTAACTGTGGGTGCCATCAGGGATTCCACGGTGCAGCCGTCGAAAGGGTCCTGCATCCTCATCTGGATCCAGTTCCTCGTCGCTGGGCTCATCTTCGTAGCATATGACCCGACGTTGCCGGAGCAAAGGGCTACGGACAGAGCTGGGGCTGCTGCCCACACTGGCCTGCCGGGTTGGTTCCACTGTGTTTTGGCTAACCGCACTGGAAGACTTACAGCTCTCTCCATATGAGGGATTACCATCAGCATCTTTATAGGCTATAAGAAAAAAAGACCATAGAGACTTTGAGTGCTCTGAATTTTAAATTAATTTACAGTGAAATATCTTTTCTATGCTTCACTACTGAGCTCTGAACTCTTCTTTATCTGTGTATTCAGAATAACTTTCTCACTCTGGTACCAACCTTCTCACCTGCTCGCACCAGCATGATTGTCTTTCTTAATGTCATTGTTTAGTTTCAAGCTTAAGCTGTGCTGACCCCATAACAAGTTTAGAGATGTCTACAATGGACAGGCTACATTGCCTACAACACACACACAGCCTAGCATTCTCCTCATACTGCAACCACGGGTTACAGGTTTAGGCATTGTGGTTGAAAGTATTCTTCTTATTCAGTGGCTCACTGCAGATACTCCAGGATCAGAACAACTGTTTTATTCCTTAACAGAATCTTGTACTTTTGCACATGATATAGTCATACACCACATGTGTGTAAATACAGCTGTGAACTGTATTTCTTTTCAATTATTAGTTTTGGTTTACTTTATGTACTTTGACAAATTAGCAAGTGTACCTGGTCAATAAAATGATTCTGAAAACTTTAATGATTACCATGTGAATGAGGTGCTGTTGTCTCGTCTAGTGAAGTATTGCAGCTCCTGCTGTTATGAAGTATGTCATCGTCGCTGGAGCCCATTGCCATGCTCTCTGATAGGGAAGACTGGCTGGGAACGTCATGGGAGAAGTACTGAGATAGCTCAGCCTCAGAACTAAGAGAACCTTGCTGCAGGGAGAAAACAGTCAAAAAGGTCACTGCTTAAGTTTGAAAAACTGAAGTACTGTATATTATTAACCTTTAAAAGTCTACAATCATTTTACTATACATTTGATACACCACACAATTCTTTACATGTAACTACAATATTAAATAATGAATAAAATACGATTTGATTCACATTCCCTATCAACACTGAGCTCTGCACTTCTGACTTTTCATTGTTTCCGATGTCAAGAAAAATGTAAAGCATAATTTTCTTTCTGCAAAAAGAGACACACACCCAATACCTTTTCATGACATTCAAATCGTGATCTGCTAATAATAATTTTTATTTACTTACAAACACAGATATAGTATTAAAACGTTGAAACTTTCGACAGAATTTCTCCCCTTGTTTCAATGACCTGTAATTAATCAGTATAAAATTCAGTTTTCTGTAATCACCAGCAATAGCTGTGCCTTCTATGACAATTATTTGGAAGAAGTGAGCACATTCAATAGCACAGATATTTGTTTAATCAAAATATATCACTTCATAGTGTCATACTAAGCACATATCAAAAAGTCCTGATCCATCAGGTTTTGAGCATAGATAACACAGGTTATTCAAATGCAATTCAAACATGAAAATCTCTTACATTTTATGCTTGTTTACGAAAGATTTGTAGAAATAGCAGAAAAAACTTGGCCTAAAAGTCTAAATACAGCTGGATTTAAACTAGCTTTTCTGGTTTTATTTACTGTTTTCATGTGTGAGCTGTTTGTTTACCCGACTGGCTGGCTCTAAGAACCTCTTCATGGTCCAGCTGAGCGTCTGGTTGCCCTCGCCCTGCTTGGCTTTCACAGTGGGAGAAGGGCTCTTGGACGGCAGGCCTGGCCAGAAAAAGCACACAGTAATTAGCTCCAAGTAAACCAAGTGATTTGCAGTCACAGACAGCTGTAATTTGCAAAAGAGTCCCGCAAAAGAATGAGAACAATATGTATAAAAAAAAAAATACAGGAAAAGTTTTGGAACACCTCTTTAGCAAGGTATGAAAGACTGACAGTGAGTATAAATTACCCATTACTATATTACATACAGAATTTTGGTTACTGAATCAAAACGTAATACGTGATTTATGCTATTAAAGATCCAGGAATTTAATCGTTTAAGCAGCAAAGTAGCTGTGGTTAAGGAAAGCCTGAAGATGATGGGTTGAGGTGTAGCTTACCCAGTGTGTGAGAGGAATGGTTGTCCCTGCCTACACTGTCTCTATGGGTGGAGCGAGTGATCACCTCGTCCATCTCCTGCTCAGACACCTGACAAAAACAGTTTAGATTTAGTTTATGTAAAAAGTCCTACTAAGTTCAAGTAAGAAAAGACGTTCTGCACCAGAGTAGCTACGAGCTCGTTTCCATTTGCAATCCCCGAGCAGGTACGCATACAATTACTACAAAATCCCCAGGACATTTATACTTAACACAAACAGAGAGACAAATAAAAGGCAAAATACAATGAAGTAATGGAAGTTTATCACTAAGTGAAATACTTTACAAATAAGATTAAAACAAGTAAGTTGAGCTCCAACCTCATCATCAAATTTGCTGACGATGAGGTTGGGAGCTCTGTAGGACATTTATACCAGGAGATGCAGGATCCTCAGAGACTCGTCTAACCCCAGTAACTGTCTGCTGAAATCAGGCAAACGCATTAGAAGTATTATGGCCAAAACAGAGAGACACAAGAGGAGCTTCTATCCTCAGGCCACGAGACTTCTTAACCAGGACATGCCACTACAACTTTTAAACTGGCCATCATTATATGAACTGAACTCTGGACCTCACTGTACCTCATCAGCCGTCATTTAAGTTGATATGTCAACAAGCAAACTAGCACGCTGCACTTTACAACACAATATTCTATTCTGTTACATTTTGCACATTGTACAGATCTTGTTTGTTTGTAATGTTTATAATATTTATTTAGTTGGAAAATACCTTTTTTCCCCATATATTTTATTATCTTAGTTTAGCCTTTCCAAATTTCTCTTTAATTTAATTTAAATTCTTTGATAACTTTTTTGCACAGTCTTAAGGGTCGACTTTCACCACATGCTGTATAACTCTGTATGTGACAAATAAAGAATCTTGAATCTTGATGTAAAACAGAAACAGTACTGAAGCAAACTAAATTTCATGAATAAAACAAACACAATACAAAGGAAATGTAAATTAAAATGAAATGTAGACCTTTAAGATGAGGATTTATGACTATGTGAGATTCTGCTTTCTACTTACTCCAGCATATTGTCTGAAATATCCTAAAAAAAAGAAGAGCTTACTGAAGACTGCTACCACCAGGTGGCATTACAGTTCATATACATGAGGGAGTGTAAGGCAGTGTAATGTAAGGCAGCTGGAATGTATTTTTACAAGTGAAGGTGGCAACAGTGGCTTCTTCATAAACTACCACAACAAAACTGAACACAAAACCAGTACAACAATTACAGTTCTGCTCTGTACTGTTTAAAAATACCACTTGCATTTACAGATCACAACTTTCACAAGCATGCTAACAGAGCAGTAACATTTTAGTGCAAGATGTAAGGTTGGCTGGCATGCCATGTGCCTGCTTTGATTCTGCACCTTGAATCATTCGCATAATGGCAGATTCCACATTGTTGTGCATTTTGTTTCTTTGCTCAAATAATCGCAGAAGACATTAATTGAATATTCATATAATAGTTGCTGCACCATTTTATTTCAACAAACTGACTGGTAGCCCAAAGTTCTGCTGCTCCATTAAAACTATTAAAATATTTGACTTCAATTAAGTTTTTAAACCCCAGCATTAATTACTCAACTCCTGACAAGAACTTCATAGCATCTTTGACATGTGATCTGGTGAAATGCTTCTGTCTAGGTGTCTTAACTCAAAAGCTGGCAGAGATATACTGTCAGATAATATGACACCTCTTAAATGACAGTGCCACAAGCTATCAGGTGTCACATTCAAAGGAGATGCACTGGAAGATATCTTTGTCTGCTCTGATGGAAATACATGTTTGTACAAATTCCTACTATGATACTGAGTCTTCAATTCCTTTCTCATAGTGTATAGAGTTCTACTGAGAAAAAAAAGGTGAGGTGGTGAATAAAGAAACAAACATGAAAATTCAAATTATAACACCTCAGTTTTAAAACAACAGAATCAGTTCAATAAAGTAGCTGTTAAAGGCGTAGTTTGGCAAAACACACACCCCAGATGTAATCAATCAGCCAAGACTTGCTGAGAGTTGCTTTTGCTTCTTTAGTTTAGAATTGGAGCTACAAGGCAAACATTGCTAAAACACACTAGAAGTCAATAGTCACCCAAATCTTCAACATTACATGTACCTGTGAAGTTTTGTTTATTTTATAGCTCACAGGAAGTCACACATGGTTTGAGCATTTGTAGAAGTTTTATTTTTAAGGAAACAATTTGTGTGACAATTGACTTCTAGTGTTTGTTACCAATGTTAGACTCATAGCTCCAGCACTAAAGTGAAGAAGCAAAAATTTGATATTTTGCCAGCTTTCTTTAAGTTGTTTACTTTATATTAGGAGTGGGTTGAGCGGGGATATCATTGTTTGGGGCAATGGTTGCAAACACTAGTTAAGACCTATGAAGCACATCGGGCAAAAAAGTAATTTCAGCAGCATGGAGTATTGCAAGTGCTGTTACTCAGCAACTGGTGGTCACTGAGAAAATACACACATGGTGAAAAAACATGCTGTTATAACAACATCAGTAGAACACTTTTCAAAAGGAATTACAACCTACTAACAAATAAAACTGTTAAGAAACTGACATTTTGTCAACACCACAAGTCCCAATGCTACACCAGTAAGGTATCTACCCACTGGCTGTATAAGATTAATGACCCCTGAGATCTAGGTTCTTGACCCCTTTCCACCCCTGTCCCATGCTAAGTATTAAGTCAGGCCTCACACTGTTAAGCTCACGCTCCATTAGTGTTAGCAATCATTTATATTAGCCAAGAGTGAAGAGTCAGCATATTCCAGCTGCAACAGCCCAAACCCCTCCCACCGCACACCACCATGAGCTGCTCCTCAATTTCTTGATTCATTAGATGGAAGAAAACCTGAACAGCCAGCACAGGCAAAAGGAATGTTGTTTACTTTTTGGTGGGCTTCAATGATTCATGCTGAGGGATAATTAGAGCGTTAGCAGGTGGATGGGGCCTTTTGATTTTGGCTTCTACTCATACGGCAAGGGGGAGGGGTACAGTGTGTAGGCTGACACTGCTGCTGCTCTAGTACTTGGAGATGGTTGGGTGGAACTCTGCAGGTTTTTGAAATGCTTTATAGTTGCATATGCTGTCAGGTTAGATGTTAATTTCTGAGAAGAAAAAATAGGACCACAAACATAACAGTGTGCATGTATGTGTAAAAGTAAAACACACTTATACTTTACGTTTGTTTTCTTTTACAAGCCTGTCAAGAGCTGATGAGGCCTAACATCACAACAGGGGGGTTAAATGTATGGGGTCTGTCATTACACATATAGTGACAAGTATGAAACATTTAGTGTAGTCAGCATTGCATTTAAATAGAGAACAGTTTGCGAGCTTGTTCAGCTATGTAGGAAGTATTTAACAAAACTCAGCGAGGCATAAACACCCAGTCTTATCCTTAAAATGCATTTAATCTTACATTTACTCACCATGCAATACAGAACAACACTGATCTTTTATTTCCTTCTCATATATATGGGCCACTATTTAATAAACCATTACCCTTTAACAGTGCTCTGTAGGCTTTACCTTCTATTTTTATACTTTTAGCATTGCTGAGAAATCTTTAATCTTGTGTTTGCCTACCTTAGTGCACACTGGAGATCTACTCTTCGGACGGATGTCTGCATGTATTTTTTTCAACAATTACTAAGAATTTCACAGGCTAGGTGTCCTAGTCTACATACACTACGTACACTGACGAACGACTTCATTAAGTCCACCTACCTTGTATCTACACTTACTGTCTACTTTATCTGCTCCACTGATCATATATGTGCACTTCGTAGTTTACAGTTACAGACTGCAGTCCCTCAGTTTCTCTGCATCACTTGTTAGCTCCCATTACCCTCCATTCAATGGTCTGAATCCTCAAAACACCAGCAGTGAGCAGGTATTATTTGGGTGGTGGGCCTTTCGCAACACAGCAGTGACACTGACATGGTAGTGACGTGTGTGTGCATGCACTGTACAGAGTAGATCACACACAGCAGTCCTGCTGGAGTTTTTAAAACCTTAGTCTCACTGCTGGACTGGGAATAGTCCACCAACCAAAATATCTAGCTACCAGCATCCTGTGGCCAGAAACAGACCACTAATGATGGACTAGAGGGTGACCAACACAAACTGAGCAGAATCGGATCAGATCAGAATTATCATCAATAACTTTACCAAAATGTTGAGGTGGACCAAAAGGTTAACTGTCTCTGATGAAGTGGACAGTAAATTAACACAGTGTTTAAAACTCACTGCTGTGTGTGTGAGATCCACTCTGTGCAGCGTCCACGCACACGCACACACACACACACACACACACACACACACACACACACACACACACACACACACACACACACACAC
>JBBPCZ010000042.1:13411319-13422067 GCA_037974445.1 Brycinus macrolepidotus
CACACACACACACACACACACACACACACACACACACACACACACACACACACACACACACACACACAAACATCTTTCCCACTTACCTTAGGGTTGGGATGTCTGCTGATGATGAGACTCACTGGACCGGGGCCACATTCGCTCAGGATCGCATAGGCCTCGCTTAGAGCAGCATGGCGTAAGCTTACAGAGTCTACCTCCAACACCTGGTCCCCTCGGCTGGACACACAACATACACCCACAAATTTATAGAAGCCACCCTCATAAACAGACCTTCTCCTGCTGGTAAAAAAGATCTTAAGACTTCACAAGCGCACAAATGATGGGCACTGACGAACAGAGTTCTCCAGTATTTCAGAACCCCTCTCAATCTGATGGGGAGAGAAGAAATACAAATTAATGTGTATATTAGACTCTTATCTCTCCCTCATAGACAGCTGTGGACACTTTCACAGCAAGACACAACATTCAGAACCCTAAGTCTATCTTATGCCATGAAGACCCTATTCACGGGCTTTTGGCACCCACTGCACATTCTTGCTAAGCGAAAAGCAAGCCTTTTGAGATGTTTCATCTTGACATGCATGGGCACACATGAAATACACATGAAGTACCTACTCAATTATAAGGAGAGAAAAATGCTCATAGACACACACTTGTGTAACCACTAGGGCTGACACTGTCAATTATGACACAGTCATATTCAGGTTTACACAATTATTTCAGGTCTGATTATATGGAGACCACTAGGTGTGTAAAAACCAGCATACCATGTTAATTCAGTTACCCAAAGAAAGATGCTAATGAAGTTGTTTTGGAAGTACAAATTCACCTGAGTCTGCCATCCATCTTGGCCACAGATCCTGGAGCCAGACTATGAATGTAGATCCCAGGAGCGCTGTTCTCTAGCGTTAAACAGCAGGCACCTATTCCTAGCCCCACACCAGGCTCTAAAGCACACATACACAAACAGGGCAAACAGTTTGTTAACACTTACTAACAGGGCAACAGTTTGTTACAGTACATTTTCTTCTTTTCAGACATGATGAAAATTTCAGCAGTGATTTGTCAACAGTAATTCAATATCTAAATGTATACACAGACAGGTTATAAAGTGGTTTAATCGATTCGGCATGTATATTCAATGCAATTAGCAGCTGAACAGTTATTCTTAAAATTACTTTGATTTTATTTCATGGCAGACAGTATGAACCCAGGACTTCTCAGGGCTTGGAGGCATCTGGGATGGATCATCACACAATGAAAACATGTATCGTGGTCAGACGAATCAGTAGTTCTGATTTTTTTTGTAAGAAATTAATGCCATCGGTCCGGTCCATCCAGACAGTTATCAGCAACATATCCGAGAATCAGGGTCTGTCATGGTATGGGGCTGTGTCAGTGCCCTTGGCAAAGGTAATTTATACTTCTGTGATGGCAGCATTAATGCAGAAAAGTACATTAAGATTTTAGAGCAACACATGCTGTCTTTCAGGGACATCCATGCATTTTTCAAAAAGTGCAAAACTACATTCTGCACACATTACAAAACCCTGGCTGCGGAAGAAGAGGGTACGGTACTGGACTGACCTGCCTGCATTCTTGATATGTACCCAATGGAGAATGACTGGAGAATTTTGAAACAAAAAAATGCAACAACAATGACCCTGTATTGCTGCACACCTTAACTTTCCCTGGCTAGGTTTGTCAGAAGGAAAACAAGACCATTCACTCAAAAGCCAGGTACTGATTAAAACTGAGCGAGGGGAAGACATTAATATGGATGTGTACATGTAGAAGTAGACAGGTTTTTAAGGCCTGTCTTATACATGCATATTTTGTGATAAAAGGACCAACATTAACCTGATTAGAAAGCAACTGTTGATTTATAATTTATAAAACATGCTCTTATATTACCATATCACTCACAAACGTGTCAAACTATTTTACTAAAGACAGACTGAATATAAATCACTTTTTTTGAAACCTATTAAGTTTTGGTCAGTTCCATTTCTGTCCATCTTTTAAAGTGCGTTCTTTGGATTGATTGAGCTTCTGTACCTTTGGGATGAGTTGGAAAGGAGTTTGTGATCAGAAATAATCACCAACATCAGTACTTGACCTCACTAATGGTCTTGTGGCTAAATGAAATCAAATCCTCAAAACAACATCTAGTGTAAAGCCTTCCCAGAGGAGTAAAAGCTGTTACAGCAGAAGGGGGTGTGGGGTTTATCTATGGATCCCAGTCGTTGTTTTAAGTATTTGAGAAACACATGCTGGGTCCTGTAGTGAGACATTCATATACTAAAATACCAGTGATTACAAAACCCTGAATACTGTCAAAATGGTAAAGGGCTCTTATCCAGAGTGACTTACAATCATTAGTTACAGGGACAGTCCCCCTGGAGCAACTGAGGGTTAAGTGTCTTGCTCAAGGACACAATGGTAGAAAGTGGGGTTCGAACCTGCGACTTTGTGGTCATCAGGTTCATAGGCAAGTGTTTTACCCACTACGCTACTACCACCCATACAATACAATAGTATACAATAGTAAGATCTCTGCCAGAATGTCCCTTCAACTTTATATCTTATACTCTAAAAAAAAATTGGCCTTGGTCAGACCAACTTGCACCTTTCTAAGAAACACGATACAACAGCTACCTTTATTTAGTGTGACCTCCATAATGATGCGGTCTTTTGGGCCTGGTCCTTTCCGAGAGTCTCCATCATCAAACCCAGGTGGTATAGGGGTCCCACCACTGGTGTTAGAGTTGGGCGAACTGGATCGGCTGAGCAGCGTGGGTGTTGGGCAAGGGGTCAGGCTGGGGCTCCGCAAACGGGTGCGTACGGTTAATGTAACCACACCCTTCTTTAGCTGCTGTATGAGGGGGGGAATGATTATCAGCAAACTCTGTGTAAATACTGAATATTAAACATACAAGTCTACTGTCCCATATTAATTTGAAAAACCTCCTACTGCAGTTATTATTAACAGGGTTTAGAGGCAAATTCTAAAAACTATTCTTGCTCTCCTGTACAGGATAATAAAACAAATGCACGATAAAAGGAGCAGTACGCTTCTGATGTAGCATACACTATCAGTTATTTCAAGCAAAAATATTCATTTATCTGCAAAAGATGGTAACCAGTTAGCTGACAATAGCCTGAATAATTTGAACACATAATGTCTTTGTAAAGCCTACCTACTTCATATTATGTAGCTAAAAGACCACTACAGAAGTAAGAAATGCAACAGAGAGAAAAGTACAGTGGAAAATCATTCATGTAGTCACATTTCTTAGCTATATTATTAACTAACTGAAAAAATGTCACTCTTCTACAGCTAAAAGGAACTTTGTTGCTGTATTCCATTATGAAAAATGTTCGTAGTATGCTTATGACACAGTGGCCACAAGCATGTTATCACCACTGAAAAAAGATAAACATCCACTGTCACATCAATCAAATGCTTTGGGATCATTTACATAATTCCACAGATCTTTAAGATTTCCTCCAGTTAGCAACATTTGACCCTTATCTGACCTGACCACAGCTTAAGTAGTAAGATTAAAATCCTTTACTGGGACTTCTGTGTGACTGCAGCCGTCAGAAAGGATGACTAAGAAGTTTACCTTAAACGTCTGAATGGCCTGCTGATGCGTGAGGCCTTGAAGAGATTCTCCATTCACCTCCAGAATCTCGTCCCCTGAATAAGTAGGAATGATGGAGACAAATGACACAGAGGATTAGAAGAAGAGAACATAATAAAAATGACAGGGAAAGATTTGAATGTGGAAAGGCAATAGTAGAAAAGCTTGAGCTAACATTAAAATGACATTTCTACTTACAGATTTATGTCTTTTCAGAATCATTTTTGAGCAATAATAATATATTTGTATAAATGTTTCATATACACACTCCATAGTTACTGAAGAAGGGTTAGTAAATATGTAAACAGAGATGTGCAAATATACTTAATAAAAATCACTTTTTGGGTATTTGTTATGCTGCTTCTCAGAAAGTCAGAGAGAAAAACTAAAGGACAATTCAGTTATAAATAATAGGTGAAGTTTGTACTACAAACCATGAGTGCCCTAACGTATATGGTCTTACCTAGAGAGCTCTGTTTTCAGTGTTACCTCAAAGAGAAAAAACTTTGCTGACATGTAAATATGAAGTATAGCATCAAATTTATCCCTTCCTGTGGTTAACCAAATACCTGTTCAGTCACTCTTAGTCTTAGTGAGGTTCTTAAAATGTACATAGGGTTTTCCTCAATTTGTTATTTAAAGTAAATGTTAAAGGGAAGTCATGTTGGATTGTCCTTTCACAATGTCTCACATATTTTGAGTGAAACACAGCACCGGAGAGTGTCTCTGAGTTGGCTGAGCATTTTCACTCAATGATGCAAGATTTCAGGACAATAATTTTGCCTTTTAAATGATATATGATGATCCCGTGCACAAACTAAGGCAAAAAATGACAGGTTGAATTCAAATATGCTCTCATAAAAGGGCCTTTTTTATTTTTAACAGTGCATGTCCAGACTTCAGATTTTTTTTCTATGGTCTTAGACTTGTTTTGGGTATTTTCACACCTGCACATAATTGATCCTACAGTATTACACTGTACTCATACTGCACTTATTTTTTAATCAATACAAATAACAGAGCTCAAATGATCCTCCAGAATCACACAAAAATGATAAACAGTTAAGAAAGTGGTCTTGAAGAGTAATCTTTTTTTTCCTCTGTCTTAGCTCTGACTCTCTTATTTGGATTTGGTCTTGACTTAGACTCAGTCTTGACTCCGTCACGACTATGACAAGACCACAAATGTCTTGACCTCAGCTCTATCCAGGGGCTCACAACTCTAGTAACACTCACCCTCTTTTAGTCTTCCATCTGCTGCTGCTGCTCCATTGGGGAAAATGGTTTTGACAAATATCCCCATTCTCCCTCGAGCAGAATCTTGGCCTCCAACAATGCTAAAACCCAGACCCTAGCCATAAAGAAAAAGATAAAAGGATTTACTACAACTGCTATGTGTTAGCACCTGGGTTTACACCTTAATAGTATAGCTATTTGAACTGGCCTGAAATTTTAACTCTGTGAAATGCTTCTAACAGGCACTGATGACATACACTTGCTTTCACACACGTATGTTTTTTGATAAAGAAACAAAAATGTACTATAAAGTGAATGTATAATAACATTATAAATGTGCCTGTCTAATATGGTGTACTTGTGCAGGATACATCTATTGTCCAGACAGGCCACTCACCTTGCCCTGTCCTTTCATTAGGACAATGTTGGAGATAATAGATGGCTGCGCCAGTCGCCACGGAGACTCCACTTGAACAGTACTTAGGGAACGTGCCGATTTCTTCACAATTTGATATTCCTGGAGAGGATAAAAAAAAACTGACACCATACACCAGAAATGCTTCTTTCTACAGTATTCATCAGTGCATCACCTCATTGAAGAATGAAGTATTAAGCCTCATTAGAAAATATACAGCAGCTATTTTGAAACTGGAAGGGAAATTTTTAAACTGGCCTAAGCAAAGAATGCTTAGGCCAATCTTTCTTACATAACATCAGTTCTCAGTCACAGAACTGGTAATCAAGGTAATCTGAGGGAAGTTTCCATCTTCTCAAACACTGACATCTCTCAATTAGCTCTTGACAACTACGGCAATTAGTGGATCCATAGAGATCTCACAATATGCATTAAAGAAAGGGACTGGTCGATAAGATTAGTCTTTGATGTGCCACTGCTGGATATTTAGACATCAAAGAACACTTGGACCTCACTAAGACTCTCTTTGGGTGGTTTCTGCATCACCAACTGTGCCACAAATGCTTAGGGGAATGTTTTAAAAGACTAATAGTGAAAAGGCTGCATGGGACAGTCAAAAGAGCTACAAGGCTAATGAAGCTAATAATGGATGTTTATACCATATTAAGCATCATACAAACCACATGCCTAAATCAATGTGCACTTAGCTCAAAATCATGTAGAGGTATTAAGTAATCACTAGCAGACTTGCTTCTGTTGTTTTCCAACACTGTGAAACATACTGTTATCTACAAAATGCTGCACAGCTATAAACTGTAGCAGCAGCAATCTTGAAGCCTGAATTTCATGTGTACTTTTGTCCATGATTACTGCATCAGAAATCAAACATGTCTTCCTTCATCTACTACACTGGAGCTTTTTTTTTTTTTACATTTTTAAGTAAACCTATTCCTTTGAAATAGGACAGTGATGATGAGGAACTGACTTGTCTAATTCCCACAGTGTCCAGCTGTTGTGGGAGGGAGTGTTTACGTCCGCCACGTGATGGCTTCTCTACTACGTCACTTCCTGATTCACCATTTTCAACTATCAGCTCGTCATCTTCCCCAACTGACTCCAGACGGGAGCCACCACCTAATTATATGAAAAGCAACATAAAAAAAATGGTGAAATCCAATGCTGGTTAAGCTATACAAAATACTGCAAATACTGTGCCAAGTTATAGGTGACTATCACCTCAGCAGAGGCTGAGGTTAGCAGTATTAAACTTCAACTCAGAAGTTCTTTTAATCTGAACAGACAAACACACAATTAATAACAGCAACTGGCATGAATCCATCCTAGGAGCATCCATTACAAATTGTTCATGCTCTGCTTGTGCTTTGACTTGATATAAGATGGCACACACTTGTGTGCCTGACCTTGGGATCTGCTGCGGAACTTCATAGGCGTGGGGCTGCGGCAGCATCCTTTGGGTCCCTCCATTCGGCCACGCTCATCCAGCTTATCCTGCTCTGTGAACTGATAGAGGATAGAGGGAATTAGTGACACGGCAGTGAACTGTCCCTTCAAGCTCATGGCAGAGCTGTGAAGCCAGAGAAAAGCCTTCATATCAGTCCTAAATGGGAAAAGTTGGCAGAGACAAAAGGGGAAAACTCCTCTTTTCTAGAGGAGTTTTCTGAGACCATAAAAACACTTTTGCTTGCTCTCTAAACATTTGCAGAGTGTCTCAAGAATATAACATACTCCTTATGGTGAACAATGTCTTCACCAAAAGAACAACACAGTAAAACACATTTAGGCAGAAGATAGACAAGACCCTGGCATTTGACATTTGACTGAACCAGCATACTATTCTGCTAATAACTGTGCAACCTCAGCTAATGCTGACAAAATGTCAAAATGCCAGAGTGCTACCCAGCTTTGACCAATTAAAGACGAGTCATTCAGATCCTAAGATAGCACTATGTCCTTTGGTCATATTTTTAAAAATACAGTTACTTTTGGACAGTTCTCTCTTTCTTTGCCAAATTAACAACAAAGCATCTTCGAATCTTATCATCTGTCCATTATAATTTTTCTATCTTTTAAACATCCTCATATGCTTCAGTATCATTGATTTGCCGTTGTCCCAAATGCAGATTCAAAATTTAAAAATTAAGTTTAAAATATGATTTATCTGAAAGCTTTTAATGTGTCGAAATAAAGTAATATTCAAATAATAAGAAATATATTTAAGTAATTACTTCTATTAAACATTTTGACCTTTTTTTTTTTTTTTTTACCAAAAATATGGCTTACCTACAGTATCACTGTCATCATTGCAGCTGCAGCAATGTAATTTCCCTTTTTAAAAGTTGGTTGCTATCAAAACAGACAGTGACCGCAGAGCACATGGCTCATATGAAGGAGATTTATTTTCATTTAGTTTTTGTACCTTCATGGAAGAGGATACATTTTTTAAGTCAAACAGGTGTATTTGGCGTGCTTAGACATGCTAGCTATTATATCAAAGCTAAAATGCCAAGCTGCCTGCCAGTTTTTCTCAAAATACTGTAAAAATGTAATTTCCACCACAGCCACTTCTCTAGTTGTTAGCAAATACAAGAGTGTGATGTAAATTAGATTCATGCTGGTAGGGTTTAGGCCAAAAGTGCACCTGTGTGTGTGTGTATGCACGCTAAACTGGCTAAAATAAAGATTTCCATTAAACACTTTGCCAAAACTTTTCACAATCATTTGAACCACAATCAGCCAGACTCAAACAGCATTCTCTAACCCACTTCCCAGAAAGGTAAACAAAGCAACATTCTTGTCATGGACCAAGACATAAAACATTTCATAGTAGATTACTGGAAAAGTCCTATTTACTGATGATGACTCCAAGTTTGAGATTTATGGCAGAATCAGAATGATTTATGTAAGGAGAAGAACAGGAGGTTGATACCACAGTGTATCAAACCAAAAGGACAGCAAAACACACAAGAGCTGTGGAACAACTACTTGAACAAAGATGATCAATGAGTGCTGACTGTCACAGGCACCTGACCCAAACCCCATCAGGAATTTATGGGGGCACCTGAAGACAGAGAAAGCCAAGCACTTAGCAACATTATAAGATGTTTTTTTTTAAATAAATTTAAAATCATGCTGCGATAGTATGGATAACAATTTGCGCAAACTTGTGGATTCCATGCCACCTTGAGTTCATGCCATCATTACAGCAAAAGCATGACATACAAAATACTAATAAATTCTGAAATTCATATTTTGTTTTGTTCCCATGGATTCAACTTTTCACTCAAATTGTTATGGTGACTATATGATCTGTAATATTAAAAACACTGCATTACATTAGAGAAAAATGCAAAATAGAAGCATCCACTTTAGTGTTCTCAGACCCACTATATATACTGGGGATGCACAATGATAATGCAATTGTTTTCGTGTCATCAAATAATTGCTTTAAAAATACGGTACATTCCAAACCAGGACTCTTTAGCATACTTCTGTCTTTTGCAATGTCAGGATTAGAAAGGCCAATATCATGACAGTGGTTAACAGACTTTATATTGTGCACCCTTAATAGCTCAATCTACATAGTTAAAAGATGACAATATAGGTGTTTGTGCTCGCTTTATTCTAGCAGAGAGAATATGAAGTTAAATCAAGACTATTCTTGTTGACACAGCTTGGTCCTATCAAGCAGGTCTGGAACAGGATGTGAATATCATGCAACCAAAAGACCACAAGACCACATAAGACATCCAAATGTACGAAGTCTGTTTGTCTAATATGGCGAATTCCAGAGGAATTTAAAGAATGTCTTACTTTAAATGGAAGGAATTTCACAGGCGCTTCAAATACAAACTTCACACGATAATACAGAATGTTTTATCTTGTAGAAAGACCTCCAGAAGACTGGACATTTGTGAGAGGGACTGTGGCACCAAGCAAAGCATACCAAAATGATCATGCAGATGTGGTCTGTGTTTATCTACCTGTATGCTATTACCTGAGTAAAGCCAGAGGGATGGACTGTTACAAATGGCTTGTTTGGATCAACAGAGCGAAGCAGTATCAACAGTTCAAATATCCAAGGCCTGACTGTGCCAGATTCTTTGGTTTTAAAATGCATTCATATCTAATTAACCAACAAAATGCCCTCTATCCTCTGGAAATTGTGCAGTGTTCATGTTTTATGCATGTTTTACTCTCCAGAACAAATGTGCAAAACACTGATCTTGGAGGGCTGGAGTCCAGCATAGTTTGATAATTCCCATACTCAAACATACCCACTAAATGTGGCAATTAAGATGAAATGAAAGATTAGGTGTGTTTGAGTAGGGAAACTATCAACTATGCTGCCTCTGTGCACCCCCACTCTAGAGACAGTAGCCCTTATATTCACAGCTTACAATCTGTATAAATTCACAAATACCTGTATAGTTAGAATACAAAAATCATTAAAAACAACAGCAATTTACTCAACATCGACTGGAAACCCTGTGAATCAAGCACATACCACAATTTGAACACCAGTCACAATCTCAGGACATCACTTACGCTAGCAAGTCTAAAAAAATCAAAGCTATCAACTGGCTTAAGTTTATGAGCAAAACTCTATAGACATTTGCTGTATCCTTAAATAGTACCGCTTGACAGTACAGCACAGGATATTGAAACCATTTAGGTGACAAATATGCAAAGATTGAGAAAATCATGATAATTAATCATTTTCATGCCACTGCACAAAACATTGCCTGGAAAGCATATTATCAGATGTATTTGGCAACCAAACTAAAAAATGCATTTCTATGACAATATGACATGATAATGTGCAACAACATCACAATGAGACCACTCAATGTGAAATTTTTGCCCCCATTATCTTGAACATAATAGTGCTTTGTAACAACAAACGCTATTCCCGAGCAGCAGCCTGTGTCCTTAAACAAGTTTAAACAGTGCCATTTGGGAAACTACTGGCACTTCTTATTTCAGAGAGTAGGACTTCATCTCTGATTTTATTAGGGCGATTAGGGAGTTCTCAGTTGCCAGAGATATGCGCCTGTCTCCTGCATGAGTGCACCACAGTGTGAGCTACACTAGGTACTCTGTCTCAGACAGGCCTGTGGGCTTTGATGGAACTTCACACACCTCCACACCTCACAGGACTCAATGTGACAGTCACAGCTGTGTGCCTCCTCCAGAATTCTCTCACTTTCTTTATTTCTTGTTTTGTCCTTCTGCTATTCCCTCCCTTTGTCTTTCTTTCTGTCTCAGACAGCTGTATACCTGGCGGTTAAAAAGGAACCTGACAAGTGACTATTTTCTGAGGAACACGCCTAGACCTATTAAAAACAGCCATTTAAAGACATCCGTGGTAAACACTAAGTGAGGGCTGGGCCTGAGATAATCTGGATGCGAACGTGTATATATATAGT
>JBBPCZ010000042.1:13423184-13449072 GCA_037974445.1 Brycinus macrolepidotus
ACACACACACACACATATATATATATATATATATGTGTGTGTGTGGCTTATGGCACGTTAATTTCTACAAACACTAGAGACACTACAAATAGCAACCTGGATAGCTCAATGTCACCCTACGTTTTAAAGTACTGTCACAGTTAAAGCACAGTTTGCAGCTAATACCAGACCAGAGGTAAAGAAATGCTTCATCACGTTATGCCAAAAAAAATCAAGGTTATTGCTTTATCACAGAGGCCCACACTATCTGCTCTTTATCAGCTATAAATGTGCTGTTACGACTGTGAGTTGAGCCCAGCAAATTATGATATTAATACTCTTCTCCACACTGTTACATCAGTCAGAAGTTTTACAGATGTAGAGTCAGGTGTAACTGGCTTAAGTCACAGCTGATGTCAGCAGGAGCTTGAGAATCTGAGGGCAGGCGGGAAAGGAGCAAACATTTTTCATCCCACAAGCAATGCACCATGAGCTGTTGGAAGAGGCTGGGGGTGGTTACAGATGACCCACTTTACTCACATCCAAAGAGATTCACCAGTGGAGCTCTTTCCTAAATTCTAGAAATCAACGTTTAACAATAAACATGCTGCAGCTCTGACAACTGTCCAATATTGAGCTGCGTCACTGCTGCTCAACATACTAGAACAACATTTAGCTGTGGCTTGATTAAACATTAACAATGTCTGACAGCACTCAGTTGATGTGCCTCTGCTTGCTCACAGCAAATGAATTATTTCTTATCTGTGATGCATTCGGGCAAATGCTTTGGCTTTGACTGCTTAGCAAAGGGCAGAAAAAAAAATTCCGGAAAAACAAGATAAACCACAAGAACATGAACAAGCCCCCAGGACACAGATGAAAAAGAAAACTGATAAACAAAAACTTCACTAGCCTATTTAAAATGACTGAATGTGTTTCAGCAAGAACATGCTGGAGGAAAATACAGATAAATAATTAAAGTCCTTAATCTTAGCTCATAAAGTGCCTTAATGAACACTTTAAACTAGTGTCAGTAAGAGACTGATGACTTATAAGGCATGACTTATACACACAATGTACTCGCTTTCCAGAAAGGTACACACAACTTCACAGCACAAGCAATGCGGGAGCTTTCAAAACAATTTGGAAACTTGCTAATGCAGGTACAAGAGGTTTCATTTAAATATCCTACATTGTACACTATTTAAAAATACTCAATAAAATATTAAAATTTTTTCACTAAATTATCCATACCTTTTAATCAGTAAATAAACAAGGAAATAAACACAAAGATTTGGGATAAAAAACGATATTGAAATCATATCGGTGTTGAGCAATAATTGCATAACAAAAAGTATTGGCAATGGACAGATATAACCAATATATATGAACACTGGGCCACCATCCTAAAATGACAGTTTTTTCATACTACTACATTTCTAACTCTAATCCAAGTAGATGTAGTCCTCATTTCTACATATTACAAATGTTTATTTAACAGCAAATGTGTACATGAAAAATATCAGACACAGGCATCATAGGCCCATAATTCCCATATTTGCCTCAATCTCTTACGAGGGGGTTGGAAATTTGATTAACCATGGCTTATTATGCCTTAACTACTGCATATGCGTGCAGATGTAGAGGGAAATACTTTTAGTGATGAAAAACGATTACACAATGACACACAGACACATGAACATAAACAAAACTCAATAGAATTCAAGAGAAAGAGGCGGCTGCGTGAGATAGAGGTGGCAGATAGTGAGGCTGATAGGGCGAGTGGTGTACGTACCGAGTCCTGTGAGGGCAGGGAGAGGCTGCTGGCCCTCACGTCCTCCACATCCGGCTCCATGTTCTCCTTCTCCTCCCCAGGGGAGGGCAGGACGTCCTGCTCCGAACACGTGCTCACCAAGTCCGGCAGGCTGGTGGACGGGTACTTGTGGAAGTCCACTTCAGACTCGTCCTGATGCGGCGCCAGCATAAAATCCGAGCCAGTTGAAAAGAAAGCGAGACCAAGCGAGTGAGCGTAGTGTAAAAGAGCCTGGGTTTATTTTTAACTTTATCTATGAAAGCCACACGACAAGCACATTAAGGTTCCCCTCTTCAATTTTTCAGAGACTCCAGGCTGAAGCTTGGCTGTTGGAACAGATGGATTGCTGCAAATGCAGCTGCATATGAAAAAACATTTCGTAGTCTAAACTCCTTAAGCATGAGCAAGAAGAGTTATTGCAGGTACTGGGCCTTAATGGGGAAATGATACCAGAAAAATCCATAAGTTTGCCTGTAGTGTCAGTGTGAAGGTTTTAAAATATATATATATATATATATACCCTGCTAGCTACCACCAGCTGCACCAGGCCTGCAGTAGAACGTAGGACAGCCACAGCCTCCTGATGTGAGAGTCCCACCAAGGAGTGACCATTGATCATCAGCAGCTCGTCACCTGCCTTCAGTCGTCCATCCCTTTGACAAAAAGATCAAGGCTCATGTTAATCAGAGCAAGAGTTTTTCCCTTTATATCGTAAATAATTATATGGAAAACTGTGCCTAGATCTGCACCTTATACACATATGCTAGACACATATGTAACTAAGACTTTCAGCAGATTACTATAAGTATGCAACCCTCCAGATGCAAATTCAGTAATCCAAATACATATATGCCATGACATATGCTCATCATGCCTGAGGAATCTGGTGAAAGATTCATTATTATTTATTAAATTGTGTTAAAATTGCTAAATTTTATTTTAGTGAATAACGTATTAGTAAAAATGAATTTTTTTTTTTTACTTTAACTGTTTATAAGCATTAGCAATGCACGCTCAAAAAAGAGCTTTAAGAGTACACTCGCTTTAAAAAATGTTCATATATATACACAATGTACAAATACATATGCCCTAACTAAAGGACCTGAAGACAAGGTCCCACCTCAGAGTGGTACCATCCCAGTGATGAGTCTATGCACAAGAGTTAACATGTCCCTGAAAAAGTCTTTGAGTATTTGATTTAGACTCCTAAAAACAATTTAAAAAAAAACTAATAGGCTAATAAGCTTTTAAATATACTTTAAATATATGATACATTTTCATGCTTATTTTCACTAAATGTACCAGACACATTTTGAGGACTGCTTACAAAATATTTTGTTCTAAAACTACTGATCAGAAGCTTTTTTGGGCTCTTTCTAGTATTAGGAAAGTGTCATATGAGACTTCATGACAATTAAATTAAATGCGACAACAGTTAAAGCTGTTAATGGTGGAAATGAGATGGAATGCACCAGGAGCAAAAGCCAGGACTTAATCTAAGAATCTATTATTATTATACAAACCTCAAATCTCTTCTACAGCATGTGCATTACAAGCAACGTGTTAAATGTACCCCGAATCGAGCCTACAGCCCATACAGCCAGTAAGGAGTTGTGGTTCTGCACTCTGCACCCTGTTTGTAAAATCGCAGTTTGTTAGCATGTGTTCCATTTGTAAGGTGTGTAAAGAGACTCCCCAAGTGATTGTTCGCTTTCTAATCTCCTCTGATCATGATAACATCAACTGAATATTTTGTCTACTCAATGTATTTAATATTTTTATGCTTTATTTTCAGTCAGTGAGCTGGATGTCATGCAATGTTGCATAACAAATCTTGTCATTTTGCGCAACTATTGGGCATACTTGACATGCATCAAAGCAATCCTGGCAAATGACATTGCCAAGCTCTTGTTTTCGTTACACACCTTTGTAAACCCTTTTTTGAGCATTTATCTTCTCCCTCATTCATTCATAATTCATTCATTGTAACCATAGCTACAACAGCTCGTGCTGAACATAATCAACTTGTCAAACAAGTCACAAGACAAACGACTGGTATTAGCATTGCAGCTAACATTATCTTACTGACTTAGAGATACTTAGATAATCAGCATCTTCATTCAAAAAATGGATAAACTTACAACATAAAACAGATGTTAGATGGTCACTGTCTATTTTGCCTCTGGCCTGAAAATGGATATGTCCTGTTTCTTGAAAATCAAGTGACCGGACCAAATACAAGTATAGAATACATGATATAGTAACAAATTCTCAATTTTTGGTGTGAAATGTTAGCACACAAGGAAACACAGCAAAAGGTAAAACTATTAAAATACTCCCCTGCTGAAGGGTTAGGAGTAAGAAGTTAAAGAGAACTGTTGAAGTTAAGACAAAATCTGGAAGTTCAAGAAGAATACAGCTTGCATCACTGTCAAAGTCAAACAAGAAGATTTGGCTGGAACAGACACAGTTGATCCACAAACATCACAAACAATGCCAACATCTGATCTAAGCAACACAACACTGAGGCATTGTGGAATCAATTGATGAAATAAAATTTTAACTCCTTGTGCCTCAAAAATGTTTGAAGAAGCCAAAAAATGCCCTTTCAGCTGTTAAGCACGAGAGTGGATCTAATCTGTTGGTGATGAGTGGCAGACAACGGCACAATAAAGGTTGTGAAGGAGAAAATGTCCGACAGTCAGTGAAGCAACTAAATAAGAGGTTTGGGTAATACAAATAATAAAATATACATCAGACATTGGAAAAACAAGAAATTAAATATTGAAATGCACGTCACATTTACATTTTTTTCATGTTAAGTACATGAAAAATAATCACGCATTAAAATCTGCAGAAAATGCCATACTTGCGTTTATTCCATGCAGAGGTGGTGTTAACTTCTTTTCACTTAGAAAATCAATAAAATGTGTAATTTTAGGTGCCCAAATTTTCTGTATAACTGTGTAACTGTATAAAGAAATCCTCATTAGTGCTACATACTTGCTGAATTCAAATAAGAGTAACTTATGTCATTAACCATGAGATATGTTTGTTTAAACAGGCTTTCAAATTGAGACAGCAGTGATATCAAGCAGTGCTATCTGGGATACACCAGACTCATGCCTCCATGTTGTCTTAAACAATACAATAGAATGGAGGCGGATGAAATATGTACTTTTATTGTTTGCAATGGGCTGCGGTTGCACATAATTATCCATTTCAAACTTAAACAATAATTCTTAACAATAAGGCCCAATCATAGCAGTCCTGTATGACCTCACTAGAAATAACCCACCCTCACTGTGGGGGACTCTAAAGGGGCTGCGTATATTTTCTTCTGACAGACACTCCATTTCTCAGTGGCTCATATATCCTAAGCTCACTGAACTTTTTTGGGGCTTGTAAAGCAATCCCAAGGCAAAAACCGCAAAGCCTCATTTTTCTCTCTAAATGGTTCCTCCTTAACTTGGAATATTACCTGGGGAGGTCAATTCAAATGTTAAGAGACAAGTGATCTTAATCTCACTCAGTTCTTGGCTCATTACCATCCAGTTGTTGTTGTCGTTCACAAGTCTCTGCCAATGTGTGGTTTAATGTTTTGCAAAGTGAAGGAAGTCAGCAAATTCCTTAACACGTTACAGCTTTAAACAGTATGTGTTTAGGCGCAGTTGGCAAGATGTTTGCAAAAGGGTGGAGGAGACGGGATGCAGGAACTATAGGGATAGAGGAGTTTCCCACAATTTAACATTTCTAAGTTGCTGCAAATTAGTCTCATTTTTGTTAGTACAAGTTACAGTTTAAGTGTACATTAGTGTAAGTCTATCCAACACAGATGTTCACTTGTACACTGAGAAGCAGCTTAAAGTGCATGTACAGGTAAATATGTAAAAAAAAATTGGTGGGACATTGGAAGTGAGCCTGAGTACCTGTGAAGCTTAACTGATACGGCAACAAATGGCCAGGGTTCTCTCCTCCTCTAAATATCAGGTGTAGATTAATGGTAGTATATCAAAAGCATGTTTTTGAGAGACCTGCTTTGTTTCTGTCTGGAGACAAACACCATTTCTGAATACAAAGTATATCATGTACAGACTCCAATTCTTGGGAGTTCAGACCTAGCAAGTTCAGACTCGCAGGGACAGAAGGATGCAATACGATCAATTTGCATTTTTGTGGAATGTTTTGGTGAGAAAATATTGCAGTGCACTGCAACTTGTTGACAGCTTCCCTTTTGCTTCTACTGCCATCTTTTTTCACTACTATTTGCATTTTGTGTGATTAACTACAGCCTAACCAAAGTGAATGTTAATTTCAGCATTTTGTGAGCACATATTGCAACCGCATTAAGGTACATTTTGCACTTAGCCTGCTCACACACATACATCTTGCCCAGTGTACTAAAACCTGCTTGGAATTCCTGCAATTATTTGGTAATCAACATAGCCCCCTAAACTAAGTATCTGGCAAGTCAGTAATCAATAATACAACTGCAGCATATTTTCCTCAAATAATGACAGACACCACCATTAGAGAGCAAATCTATACTGGCCAAAACATGGATGATGCAGTGGCTTTGAAGACTAATGAGTGTCCTGGAGTGCACTTGAGTCACCATGACACTTTGCATATGGATGAGATGTGGATGAAACGTTGATGAAACAGTGTCACCATGGAACCCATCGTTGTCACAACGGCACATGATTGCCTCTTAACGATGGAGCCTGAAGGCAGAATGTTACCTCTGAGCAGCTCCTCCCTCCTCCACGTGGGCCACCACGATTCCATGTGGAGAGCGCTTAGAGCCGCGACCACCTGTAATCTGAATGCCCAGGCCGTCCTGCCCCTTCACCATGTGCATCTTCCAGATACGACTGCCCTCTCGGGGCTGAAAGGGAGATGAGGGGGTGAGGGGTGGGGGAGAGAAGAAGAGTCTTAATTAATAAACATAACCTTTTTAGACAGGTTGCCACGTGCAATATGTCAAAGATTTGAGAGACAACTAATCAAGCCTGACATATTTTGTGCACTTGCTGTGATGTCTCCACTCATCAGCACTCAAACTTCCAATAGTGTTTAAACCTGAAGCAGACATTAAAAATAGTATTGAACCCCCTTAACCATGGTGAAGCTTCTAGTGCCGTGTAATATAGTAAAACAGAATTTAGTTGATGTGGTTGTTCATATGTGTGTGGGTGTTCATATTTCAAGTACTTCACAACGGCTTCAACTTTGTCTTAGCCAAACACATTTTAGTCACAGAATTCTCAATTTCATAGTTACATGTTAGCAGTGTTATTATTATTTTTTTTTTTAATTGAACAGTAATTTCAAAGCAAAACAAGGTGTCCTTAAACTTTCGATGGGCAGTGTATCTCCTGAACCACAGGTGAAATTACACTCAAAGCAGTCAGACAAAGGCTTTGTCATGGTGGAACAATCAGGCCAAGATATAATTACATAAAGCTCAAATCAAACCCCGGATCCATCAAGCACCAGCTGTTTTGTGGGCTTAAATTAGATTACCTTTGTTAAAGTATTTTTCTGCACTGGCAATGGCTCGCAAAGAAATACTAACAACATTTGACAGAAACCAAACTCCCACTTTCCCAATTACCGCTCATCAGAAAAAAAAACTACTGAAAGCATGTCTGTTATTGCTGCACCCTAAAAAAGGAAACATCATCTCTAAAGCAACATTCAGGGTGACTGGAAAAAGGCAAAGTGATGTGTTTTCCATCTCACTTGGTTAAATCCATTTTTGATCCACACTGCTTCCTCTTTGGAGAGCCCTATAAATAAAGAGTGAAAGACTTTTAGGAAGCCAAAACCTGCTCCAGCCATCTTCTTAGCTCCTGAGCAGCGCTTCATTAATGTCAGCATGTCCACTGTTATTACTGTCATAGTGAATAGAAGATCTGGAAATCAAACTTTCTTGGGCTTTCAGCGGGCAAAATTTCATACTTACTATGAAATTTTACCTTCTTGCAGAGTGTAGTTCCAACCACAATATGCCACACTTGATCTGGCTCTTCAGAAGTCTTTAATTAGCTGGATCAGCTGCATTCGTTTTAGGTGAGGAGAAGGGGAGGATAGCATCTTTGAATTGAGTTGGAACTAAACTCTACAGGGAAACAGATCTCTGGAGATCTGTTTTAGAGTTACTTTGAATTTACAGTATAAATGATGGCATGTCATCTAAGCTACTTGTTGGGGTATAATAAAATTCAAACAAAAATCTATTTGGGAAGTAATAAGGAGGAGTATGACTTGGTGTAATAATGCAACAAAAGATAAATTAAACATAAATGTAATATAATTCTAAAATAAACAAACTGCTAATATAAATAGTGCAAACGTAAACAGTGACCATGATATGTGCAAAGTACACAGTGTGCTGTGTGCTGGAGTGCAAAGTGCAAAGTTCGACAGTGATTTCCTTTGTTGAGAAGTCCAATGGCAGACGGAAAGAAATTGTTCTTGTGACAAGAGGTTTTGGTCCTGATAGATCACAGCCTCTTTCCAACAGAAAGAGTCTAAAAATGTTTGTGTTTGGGGTGGAAGGGGCCAGCAGGAATCTTTCCTGCCCGCTTCAGAGTCTTAGATGCCTTGAAGAAAAGGGAGACTGCAGCCAATCACCTTCTCAGCAGAAAGTATGACATGCTGCATTCTCCCTTTGTCCTTAGCAATGGCAGCAGTAGGCCAGATTGTGATGGAGGCTGTGAGGATTCACTCAATAATGGAGGAGAAGAAGTGTACCATCACTGACTTGAATTTCTTCAGCTGCCGCAGGAACTACAGTGCCACCAGAAAGTATTTACACCCCTTCACTTCTTCCACATTTTGTTATGTTGCGGTCATATTCTAAAATAGATCTGAGTATAGTTTTTCCTCAAAGATCTACACACAGTACACCATAATGACCAGGCAAAAACAACCTTTCAGAAAGATGTGCACATTTTTTTTATTGCCAAAAGCTTGTTAATCCAGTGTTTCATAAGTATTCACACCCATGGCTTAATATTTTGTTGAAGCACCTTTGGCAGCAATCACAGCCTCAAGTCTTCTTGGGTATGCCTCTACAAGTTTGGCACACCTGTTTTTGGGGATTTTCTCCCATTCTTTCCTCCAGATCCTCTCAAGCCCAGTCAGGTTGGATGGGCAGCACGGGTAGACAGCCATTTTTAGGTCTTTTCCAGAGATGTTTGATTGGATTCAAGTCCAGACTCTGGCTAGGCCACTTAAGGACATTCACAGACTGCTCCTGAAGCCACTCCTTTTACATCTTGGCTGTGTGCTTCAGGTCACTGTCGTGTTGGAAGATGAATCGTCGCCCTAGTCTGAGATCCAGAGCTCTCTGGAGCAGGTTTTCTTGAAGAATCTCTCTGTATTTGGCTGCTGTCATCTTACCCTCTATGCGGACTAGTCACCCAGTTCCTTCTGCAGAAAAACATCCCCACAGCACGATGCTGCCACCACCATGCTTCACAGTAGGGGTGGTGTTAGCCAGGTGATGAGCAGTGCCTGTTTTTCTCCAGACATGACGCTTGGAGTTCATACCATAAAGCTCTATTTTGGTTTCATCAGACCAGAGGATTTTGCTTCTTACAGTCTGTGAATCTCCAAGCGGACTGCCATGTGCCTTTTAGTGAGGAGTGGCTTCTGCCTGGACACTCTACCATAAAGGCCTGATTGGTGAAGTGCTTTAGCTATGGCTGACCTTCTGGATGGTTCTCCTATCTCCTCAAGAGACCACTGGAGCTGGGGTTAGTGAACATTGGGTTCTTAGTCACCTCTCTGACCAAGGCTCTTCTTCCCCGATTACTCAGTTTGTCGGGCGGCCAGATCTAGGGAGGGTCCTGACAGTTCCACACTTCCTCCATTTCCGAATAATGGAGACCACAGTGCTTTCGTTACCTTCAGTGCTGCCGAAATATTTTTGTATCCTTCACCAGATTTGTGCCATAACACAATCCAGTCTCTGAGGTCTACAGACAATTCCCTGGACTTCATTGCTTTGTTTCTGCTCTGATATCCACTGTCAACTGTGTGAGTTTATATAGACAAGTGTGCCATTCCAAATCATGTTCAATCAACTGAATTTACCACAGGTGGACTCCAATCAAGTTGTAGAAGCATCTCAAGGATGATCAGTGGAAACCTGAGCTCAATTTTAAATGTCATAGGAAAGGGTGTGAATACTTATGTACTTATTGTATTTAAATGTTTACATTTTTTATAAATTTAAGAAAATGTTTGAAAACATGTTACGGCAAATATAAAAGAAAGTATAAAAAGTATAAAGTATAAAATAAAACTATACTCAAATCTATTTTAGAATAAGTCTGTAATGTGGAAGAAGTGAAGGGGTGTGAATACTTTCTGGTGGCACTGTATATGTTACATTTGTATGTAAAACTAATCCAAATAGGTGTGGTCCCAATTTCTATGTTTTAAAAACGGTAATGAAACACAATCCCCATATCAGTGTATCCTTAACCAACAGAGGCACACATTTGAAGATTCCAAGTAAAAGTGGTAACACATGCAACCACATAAATCAATTCTATAAAGTTAGATGATCAATCATGGATGCTAGCTGTAGCTTTTAAGACAGTGTGACAAAAGACTTTTCACACACGTACATTCTAACCATTATTTAAAAAAGAAGAAGAAGAAAAAGAGCAGAGCACTCAAGTAGTTTTAACCTGCACTGAAAGTTTAAACTCACACAATAAAATAGTGTTTGAAAACAAAACACTCAAAAGTGCACCCCCAAACCACCTATTACAGCTACTATAATCTCCATCATGTGTAAATAAATGTGGTCCTGCTCGCCACCCCTTTCCATTAATCTGATGAACTGACGTGGCCCGGACACATGAAAGGAACAAAGAATGCTCCATCCTTCTTTTTCATGCTAATCTACTCACATCAAAAGTGTTCAATTATACCACAGAACAGGGGCTTCAATTCTCCATTTTAAATCACACTCTCCCCTCCTTGCCAAACCTGACACTAAGAAGGGAAGGGAAATGAGAAGGCAAGGAAATAAACCATGTATTCTTGCAGCAATTCTTATGTTTCTCATATGACACCATTGGAATATTGGGCCTATATCCTGCATCTGTCTATGATAAACATGCAGGAAAAAAGCATAATATCATGAAAGAATTACAAATAGCTTCACAAGAACTACCAAATACACTTTTTACAGGAAAGAGTTCAGATAAATTTTGGATTAAGATGATCAGCCACACCATTTTTAGCTAAGTGGGATCAAAGCCTTTCTCATGGTAATACTGAAAATAGAAGTCCAAGAAATTTCAAAAGACAAATATTGTGAGATAAGCTAAAAATAAGCTGGTTATTGAATTCTAGCACAGTGTAATGTTTAGATGATTAGTGCCACAAGATAAACAGCATTTGGAGCAAGGCTTTGGGGGAAAAAACGCTGCTTTGTTGATTTAACTTAGTGCTATCCTTTGTACCAACTGGAAAAAAAGTTTTGAAAGCAGAACCTGTGAAAGCTCATTGTAGACATTTTCACATATAAACTCCAGACATTAAGTAACGACTCTGTCCAGAGTTGCCCTTTCAAACATGGAGCACACAACATGAGACTGTCTGTGTCCGACGTGTTCGCACCAACTGGAAATTCTTAGTGAAATTCTCACATTTGACACTTTCTTGAACTGTTAATTAGGAATGTTTAACCAAGTGTACAGCTACTATTTATTTTAAAAAAAAAAAAATAGAGATATAAGGTTCTGTTCTGACAGTGATGATTTACGGGTCATTCTCTATAATTCTTTCTTTTTTACATGCAGTTTACTGGTGATGCCTATAATGATATACTAGTATATAAGGCATATTGTGAAATATTCTCTCACAATAATGATAACATTTTGCTCACCTGAAATGAATGGCAAATATACAAAGAGTCTTAGTTGATTTAAACGTGCTTTGGATTTATGTTGCTTTAAACCAGCACACTAGATTTGAGGCATGTTTTGAATGCAGAGCTTGAGAAAGCTAGAACTCTCCATGCACCGCACTTACACTTGCTGACAGATAAGCAAACAATCTGTCTCCTTCAGCATGTGTTCACATGTTAGCACTAGCCTTTTCAATGGAACTTAACGGGAGGAGAGGTACCTGGTAATGAAAGGCTGACAGCAAGGATGAATCACTGACACAAAAGCCTGCATGATGAAATTAACCAGTCGGATCTCTCCCTCCCTCCACATTCCCACGACGTTGCTCTACACGCCCCAACTACACCTATAGGCATGTCCCCGACCAGCACGTGGCTTAACGTTTTCTTTCTGTACTCTCGTTGATGAGGCGTAACCAGCCCGCAGAGAATAAACAAACTTAATGGGAAATAGTCACGTTTCTGGACTAGTGATTATATGACCAAACACAAGAACAATTTAAGATATGTTTTGCTCAGAAGTGAATCCTCTTTATGAGTGGGTGATACATTTCACTCATTTAACAGCCTACCCTTATCCAGTTTATGCATGACACATCCTCCCTCGGCAAAAGTGTTAATCATGGGACGGGGCACTGAAATCCCATGAAAATGTAAGCCTGCTCAAGAGCTTTCAGATAGCTTAGCCTGTGGCTGGGCTTTTGCTAGGATTGTATGAGAAACCTGCATTTCATTCTGTCCACCCAAAAAAAAGGAGACATTTATAACATTACACAGACTCTGACCCTGGTTCTCTTAAGCGGTTTCTCAAAAAAAAGCCTCAGCTCCACATGTTCCACAGAACCAAAACCTTTTTGCCTTTGAAATCCCCTGTGATTGGTCAAGATCAAACTGCTTGAACTTCTGGTGTGATTCCTTGGAGCTGCTATGAACAACCACACAGATCCATTTGCTTCTGAAGCCAGAATGGTTATTTTGAGCTTGCAAGCCTCTTTCAGACATCACAAGGCCTATGTGCTTCAGGGAATGCCACAGAGGTTCTCTCAGGGTCGATTAGATCAGAAACATATGCACTGAGCCACACTGTGGGGTCCAAAATAATTACATGATGAGCATCAACCCACTGCTCCTCAAGGCTGTCAAGCAATGGAGCTGCATAAACTACTGTCCTCAAAGAGAGTGTGAATCACGGCATCTGTGCAACAATTTTACCGATGAGATAGGAATATATTCTGCTATTGACGAACATTGGGCATGTACATGATTATGTATAATTCCTGATGTGTCGAGATTTTAACTCTGAACTGTTAATGAGCATGCACCAGGGTTGAAAAGGCTCAGCCACTCAAGTGGTGAAAATAGCAAAAGACCTCTTGCTATTGGAATGATCCACCACGTCCAATAGTACAGTACCTGCTGGTGATCCTGTGGTGGTTTGACTATTTATGAAAATGGTAAAGAGTTCTACTAAATTATGCACAGAAACAGGTGGACTACAGTTTGTAATTGTAAATCACGAAGTGGACCTATATGGTAAGTGGAGTTGATAAAACAGACAATGAGGATAGATAAAGTAGGTGCACCTAATAAAATGCCTTGTCACTGCACATTGCATGTATGTTTTTCTGAGGTGCTCCTTTAGAGGACTTTGTAATTTCAGTCAGAGATGCCCTGATAGAGTTTTGCCCCCTAGCTGCAAATAATTTGGGGTAAAACGATATACTATGGGTGACTATGATGTTGTTTGATCAGTAGAAACAAAACAATAGAATGTCTGACAAATATAGCATTTGCTCCTCATAAAAACAGAAAAGGGTGACATTGAATGTCTGTAGTTCAGTTTTAGCCTTTTGTAAATGCTAATACCATACATAACAAAGTAGCCTGTCTTTATCTGTAACTGTAACAAAACAGTATCCTTTTTGTATATTGATTACATAACGCTGTTACATGAACTCTTTTACTATCCTGGCCAGTACCAAATTTGATTGGATATTTGTGTTTTTGTAGGGGATAGTGCCATACAGTGCATACTTGACGATAGAAAGGAAAAACTCTATACTACGTTGCCAAATACTGTAAAATGCTGCAGGAAATCTCTAAATTTATAGTATGTGAATGGTGTGACACTTTAAAGTAATTTTTGGACTATCTTTTTAAATGACCATTGTGGGGTATCTTGAAAATGTTACATTTGGGTTTCGAATATGCTGTTACCATTATGTATGTGTAATGAGCGCACACTCTGGTTTTGCATGCTAGATTTGACAGAAATCAGTGAGCTTACCCATAGTCAGTGACTGCTGTAGCCAATGCTGCTTTCATTCTCCACTTCAACAGTTCCACATTACAGATATTTATACTTTTTGCAAAGTTCACAAAACAGGCAAAACATAAACCACTGCCATTCCATTAAGCATTTATTAGTTATGTTACTCTTATGTTTAACTGGGTGATAACCACTGATTGGTAACCTTAAATTTGGTTTATCTAACTGCTTTCCTTAATGATTTCTTATTTTCTTAATGGAACTTATTTTCAATAATATGGTTCAGCGCCAAACTACTGTTTCGTAGACCGAATTCCCTCAGACATTATCAAAAATAAATCCAATTGGAAATGCATTACCTGGCTAGAGGGTTCACTGCTTATTGACTCGGCCTTGTAGTTCTCCGAAAGGCATGAGTAGGAGCACCTGGGCAAAGTGGCAGTGCTCCCAACCGTCACGTGATTGGGTATTGTCATAGAGGGAACAAAGACTGGCCTGTCCTCAGTTGGTGTATCCAACGGGGTACTGGGCTCTGGGGTTGTGGCCTCCATTTCCATGGAACTGTAACCATTCTCATGCTCAAAATCTCGACTGTCCTTGCTATCCTTGCTGTCTCGAGTGAAAGAAGAGCGGGAAATGACACCGAATTTGCGGGTTCGCTTGCCATTCTGAGTGGGGCTGCTCGCAGGCTCTGAGGAGATGCTGCTGCAGTGCTCGTTCGGTATCTCTGCGCAGTTGCTGCCACCATTGCCATTGCACGGAGGGAGAGGGGCCTTGCGCTTGATCCTACGCAACATGATCAGGTAGATGCAGCCGCCATTCCAGCACTGGTCTGCCAGATAACTGCAAAGAAACATAGGAATAGCAAAGATCATCACCTATCCAAACTCTGGAAACACAGAAGCTATAAATTCAGTGAAAAAACAGCAGATTCAGAAGTACAAACTGACTATTCAAATCTTAAAAGCTGTCTACTACAGCTCCACCTCAACAGAAGGTCTGTGACTTTATCATACCCATAATGGCTACCAAATGCAGAAAGGAACATAGCATTATTGAAAAGAAATATAGAAAACAATAATAATGTATTCTGGCATAAGTCAGAGTTTCAAAATGTTTGAGAATATTTGCAAACATCCAAAAGCCCTGTAGAAAGTCAATCACTCTAAACGAAGTTGAAATCCTTTGCAGAATAGTAAGCTTATAATAAGCTTATTATATAATATAATTGTTATTTGCAGAGTAAGTTGTTAGTTTAGCTACTTGGCTATGCGCTTCCATAGGCTGCAGTAGCCACTTCCAGTTTATTTTTTTAACCAAACTTAAAATCACTATGTAGAATATATCTCATCACTCCATCATGATACATTGCAGCCAATCCAGTCCCTACCATTAGACATAATGCAAATGTAAAGGAACATGGCAAGAATTCAAACAAAACACCTTGAGTTACATTCTTGGTAGATACATGCAGCACATACATAGAACTCTATAATCAAGATAACAATCGAAATACTTAGTAAAAAATGAGGGGCAGCAGCAGTAAGGAGGCCACTACGCCATTCACAATATTCAGACAAGTGCAGATACAGGTGACATACTGAATAAATACAGTGAAAGAAACACTCCTTGATATGAGAATCTGCTGCTATTTTCCAGTATGTTCTACCCTACTCTCTTGATTGCCCTTCATAAGCCACATTCTAAACAGCCTTATAAAGTCCCACATGACTGACTACCCTGTGGCCACCACTGAAAGGATTATTGTTGCTACATATTAACTAAGACCAGTACAACTTGCTAAAAGAACAATAGTCAATCATTTGTGCAACCTTGTTTTGCAAAGTTTGGGTCAATGAGGTTGCATAGAAAGTAGGGCTGCAAAGATTACTTAAATTCAGTTGATTAAGAAAAATTAAGGATTAAAATTTCACTTTTTGACAAATTTGTGATGATTAGTAGGGCTGGCCTGATTATTCTTTAGGCATCGAATACTGTCACCGAACAAGTATCAGAATAATCTCAAAAAACATTTCTGTTCATGTTTCACACTTAACCACAATTGTTTGCTTGTTTCATAATTCACTTTAAAATTCAAATATTTCATTTTTTGATAGTTTTACACATTATATATACAAAGATGCCAAGAGAAATATTATGCTATGCTGTTAATGGTCAAATAAGGAGACACACAAATGTGAATTTCTGCTGACCTAGATAGCAGAGATGACAAAGAATTAAGCTTAAGATATAATTCTCTTTAAATCTTTGTTTAGAGACATTTTCAGTGTCAGTTTAGCTGCTTTACCAAAGGAAGTGCCATGTTTCTGTTCCATTACTAACGTAGTGCTCCAGGTTCATTACTATTGTCTTGCTGGATTTTTTCAATTTCACCCTAAACTGTGCAGCAGTCAGAACATAACATTGCACCAAATGTCATTGTGAAAAAGCCAACTTCAGTTTTATAAATTTCATCGCAAATGAAGTAACTTAGGTAAGTGACTTGGAAAGTTATTTCAATGTTTTAAACCAAATTAGTGCAGATTTTGCAGTTAGATGTGCTGCTGTTTCATAAAGATGAACTGGCTGAATCATAAATATGTAAACAAATACCAACATAATGAAACCCTAGTGATTAGTAGGCAATTCTGACTTTTCTTGGAATAATACACAGCCTTATAGACACACACATTTATACGCATGAATTTATTACAGTCCATTTTCAAAAACTATATAATTAAAATTATTAGATTATTCGATTACTAACATTTTGGACAGGGACAGTCTTACTAGAAAGATATCATGACAGTGCCCTTTCTACAAAGAGTTAAAACTCAAATGTCTTATCAGCTCACAACATAAGACTGAGAAACTGAAATAAAACAACAAAAAGCCCAGGAAGCAAAGCAGTTATGCAAGCGAAGAACAACACACATTGAATTCTCCAACGGACAAAGCAGCACACAGACGTACCTTCATGTGTCAACTGTCTCCATCTCATTCTCAAGAGGGTCCGTAACTACTGTGTCAATATTATGTGCAGGGGTTGCTTTTTGCCAGTTTGTCAAGCTTGCAGTTGTACAAAAGAACAGAGGGGGATGGTCCCCCACAAATAACAATTTGACTCCCTGCACTGACAATACTGATGTGATGCACCAACAAAACAACTGCTTACCTACTCAAATTGTGAGCCAGACAATGAGTGTTAAAAGAACGTGTGCGCTTGTGTGTGCCAGTAGTTAAGAGAGAAAAACACACTCATCTGACCTAGAAGTTCATTATTACACTGAGAAACTGTTACAAAACAAAGTGAAGGGAGTATTTGTAATATGCAAAACAAATGAAGCTTCTAACATATTAAAGCTTCTCACACAGTATGATGTCTATTTTTAATATGTGGTTTCATTCACCAAGTCATTGCCATAATAGTGTATTTCTGACTTTTTTTTCAGACCACCACTGCATAAAATGAAACAAATTTTTGGCAACAGCATCTTTCTGCACAATACTGCTCCACCACAAGCAAAGTCATACGCTTGTCACTTTCCAGGAGTAGCATGTCACTAAAAGCACGTAAAACAACGCACTACAGGGTGAGCAAACATTATTTATCACAATCATGATACATTAGGTCACATTATGTCACAATCATTTTTTTGAGCATATTGTAGTACTGTGAATAACATCAAAACAATTAACAACACTGATCCGCTACCAGTTTCAATTAGTCTCGTCGAACTTAGATTTTGACAGTATTTTTTTTAAATATTGAACTACTGGTGCTTTTATTGTCTACTCTAATTTATCAAACCTCCTTAAAACTACAGCAAGTACTCGTCAAATGTCTAAAAGTATTGTGACATTATATTTTGGACATACTGTCCAACCCTACACCTGCAATGTTTTTAATGTTGTAAAAACAAACATTTCATTTTCAAGCCATGTTGAGTTGTTTCTGTTCACAAACATTGAAGTTTTGCATGCATGTTAACCTGTCACTGATTATCTCATTACACTGGTACTTGTCAGGGGTGAGATTGTTGTAATCTTTAAAAATGGGCAAACGTACGACATAACAGTAATAAGACGCTTAGGGATGCTCAGCAGCCCAAATATGATGGTTAGTGATCATCAAATGTAAATCGAAACTAAACCCAGATCTGAGCTGCCTAAAAGTGAACTGACCCACAAAAAGGTTTGAATCAACCTGTCAAACTGTTTCACACTATAAGAGGTATAAGTAGACCATTAGGGACCCAAAGCCACTAGGTATAAGGCCTACAACTACGCATTTCTGTTTTCATTATACATACATTTTTTAAATTTGCTTTTTTATATTTTGGCGACTGTGATTTCATGTGTGCCATGGCTCAGGCAGATACAAGAGCGGCCTTATGGTCTTTTCAGTCACAAACTGTATATGATTTTAATAGGCAAACATTCTTTGCAGTTCTACATCAGTCAAAATCAGCATAACTCACACAAAGTTATGTCGACTCACACCTGATGCACCGTCACCAAGATAATATGGTCACATGGCCACCAACATAATATTCCATAGAATTTTCAGTTTTATTTTTCATACTGGGCCCCCTGCTTTAAATGGCATTTATGCTCACATAGTATGATGTCAATTAGACATCTCATTAGATTATACTCATTAAGCAACATTAAGCAAATTAGGGCAGTTTGTTTACTCAGTGAAACAAATGGAATTACATGTGAGCTTCCACAGCAGTAATCAGCTTATTAATACCCCTTACTGAGCTGAAGTGGGTCTATTACAGCTAGGAAAGGAATAAAATGTACAGGACAGGGGGTCTCCAGAACCAGTGTTGGAAAACTCTGCCCTACAAAATGTCTTCAAACGCTGGCAAGTGAAATCATATAAAAAGACAGATGTGTGGGAAATTGTGAGTCTGTGGGGATTGTGTTTTCTAAAACTGCTGCAAAAAGACATGGAACAGAGTGTTGCAAGTAGCATCCGGGTGTTCTGTGGCTGCCAAGCGCTTTGATGCTATCTGTTCTTTTGACATAGCTCCTCACTGCTTTCCTTCTGGGTGAAAAAATGGAATGTCTTTGTCTTCCTCTTCTTGACCCATTTCTTGTCTCAGCTATTTGTCCCAGTATGGGTGGTTTTTCATTTCTTTGTATATGCATATATAATGTGCTGAAAAATTCACAGCAGCTGAAGACAAACTCACAACCTACCAATGTGTAAGTACTGAAATGATAATACTGGCATGCCAGAACCTGCTTTCAGCGCTCTGACAGATAATAGTCCACTGTGGAGGGAAACAAACTAGTGGTATAGAGTACAACAATCACTGGTTTGAATGCAGTGACATCAAAGTTTCAATATTCATGAATGCTTTCAACAACACTTGAAAAATAAAGACAACAGACCTCAGACTATTGTCACAGGTGGAGGATATCTTTGTGCTTTTTGTGGGAAAGACGGAAAATTTGACAAGTCTTTAGACTTCAAGTCTAAAATACATGCTGATGGTCTAAGCCGCTTCGCCCAGGACTGTGCTTATCTTGTTCTGGAATGCCAACTGTCCCTCTAGCCCACGCAGAGTAACATTCATAATGCTGCTGATAATATTCCCAGCAGGAAAAAGATTACTTTGGAATCCTCTTGGATGCATGTCTAAACATCTTTATGCTCTGCAGTCATTTCTTTATTGTATCAAAAAGCAAGATGATTGGTTCATGGGGGGAGAAACACAGAACTAGAGATGAATGACAGGAATTGGCTAAGAACAGAATCGGAAGATGACTGGCAAACAGGCAATCACATTACATTACATTCATCTGGCAGATGCTTTTTTTTAAAGCGACTTACAATTTGAGGAAACACTGCTTTTGCCTGTTTTTATAAATATACATATTTCTCCAATAGCTGTACACACATCCCACCGTCCTAGAAGACATGATCCTCATCGGGGGAGAAAATAATAACAATAAGCATTTGCATCCTTCTGTCACTTCTGTACATGAAATGGGTGCAGGAAACATGAAGATACAGATGCAGGAATCAATTAACTAATGAATAATGTTTTAAGTCTAACGATACAATTTCAAAGACAGACAAACTAATCCAACAAACAAACATAACTAAAGTATGAATAATTAAACAAAACAAAAGTCAATACACAAACTCAAGCACAGGCTCGTGATAACCAAATTGCTAAAAAGCTGAGATACACAGTCACAGAACCAAATGGTTAAGCGCTAAACTAAACTGTGCAAATGTGATAAATACTTCATGAGGGAAATCACCAAATCAAAGCTGGGGAGAGATTATTGTCTCAGAATCCACTGAGGCTGATCAGGTTGCTTTGTGATGAGAAATAAATGGAAAGTGAGCCAGGCTTGGTAGTTGCAGTGGGTCAGCGTGCACGCTGCAGACAACAAACACAAGTTAAAATGATGGTGACCAGACAAAGACTTCCGGGTAGGCTGGTTTTAAATAAGAAAGACAGAAATAAGAGACAGGCGAGAGTCGTAACTAAATTATTCTAAAAAAGGTAGAAGTACGCAGAACATAAACAAGCTAACAAATGAAGAGACAGATTAGACTAAACACGTAAATTAACTGAAATAAAACACAGGTGATAACAATAATGAAGGTTAAACTGAAACTTGTGCTCCTGAACAGGAAAAAAGCAAGCAGGGGCTGCCAGAGGCAGGCGGGGGTGGCGAGGCTGCAACACCTTCTCTGCCCATCCATTCTCTAACTGATTTGGGGTGGACTATGAAACTGTGAATCTTCCACACGAAAGGCAGATTACATTTCTGGTATTGCACCCCTTCATTCATTCCGCTTCTTGCCTCTTACTGAATTCAGAGAATTCGGCAATACCAGCACCTCTCGTCTCTGCTTTTGCTTTCTCTGTGCTCCCGACTGGAAGAGGAGGGGCACAGGACCGCTTCTCTCCCACAAATGGCACTTAACACCTCTCCTGCTCACATCTCAATATTTTATCTTTTGAATTCCACTGTGTCGCTGCAACTCATACCACCAAACTCCACATCATTGCTGTTCATTGTCCTCCTGGGGCAATAGGAACCACCACTCATTCTTCTGAGTGACTTCAACCTTCAAATGATAAGCTGCACACCTGCAGCATCCTAGAACTTCTGGCATCGTTTGCTCTGTACCTCAATAAGTCTCCTCCAATCCATTACACAGGTAATGTCCTTGAGCTTGCAAACCTACCACACCACCACTTCATCCAATACCATCACCCATGCTTCTGACCATTTCCTCAGATCTTTTCCCTTATATCGCTCACATAATAAATGGCTTCATGGAAACATGCCATGTTCCAACAGCCTTCAAAACAGCTGTAGTTACACCAATCCTATTAAAGACCATGCTTGACATCACTGATGTGAACATCTACAGACCTGTATCTCTTCTCTTATTCCTCTCCAAAGTTGGCTTCATGACCCAGACCATTATTGATTCAAAGCAAGGCATTCTACAGAAATTGCTTTTTTAGCTGTCATTGAGGAGCTTCATGCAGCCAAAACAGCTACTGTCAACCATCATATCTTCCTGGCTTCACTCACCCAAACCAGAATCACTGGTTTTGCATAGCAGTTGATTGTGTCCTACCTTGAGAGTCGCAGTTACCAAGTGCCATGGAAAGAATGTCTGCCCCACAAAGACTTACCACAGGTGTTCCCCAAGACTCAGTACTTGCGCCCCCCCCCCCCACTCTTTTCTCATGGTGGTACTATATCTTCACAAGGTTTCTCTTACAACTGTTATGCTGGTGACACTCTACTCATCTTCTCCTTTCGCCTTGGTGACTCAAATTTCAGCCAAGATTTCTGCATGTCTGAATGACATTTTTTCTGGACGACAGCACCTGAAGCTACATCTCAACAGAGCTCCTTAACATCCCAGGGGAAGCATCCCCAAGACCTGACCAGGTCATCACTTTTGGAAATGCTGTCATCACTCCCACATCAGAAGCATGAAATCTAGACTTTATCTTAGATAAAGAGCTCTAATTTCTAGCTCACAATTACCTGTCTCTCCTGAACGTTGAGGTACTTCTTTACAACATCAGGAGAATTCGTCTATTCCTCACCACTGATGCAACTCAGATACTCATCCAGTCACTTGTCATCTCACGACTGGGATACAGTAACTCGCTCCAAATGTCTCACACACTACTCTACTATTGCAAACCCTTCACTGGCTTTCTGTGGCTGCTTGCATCAGATTTAAAATGATGACACTAGCCAAAAATGGTCCAGCTCTGTCTTACCTATCAGCACTGATCAGACCATGGGTCTCAGTTCACCCTCTCAGAGCATCAAACACAGGCCTGACTCACCTCTTCACATGCATAAAGACATTTGTCAGCTTTGGTACACTCAGAACTGCTGAGACCCTCGTTGTCTTCAAACGGTGACTGAAGACCTCTTCACTGAGCACTTATGATAACAACTACAAGTTCATGTCATAAACTTAACTAACACAAATTCACAAATAACATTTGAAAAACTGTCTTCTGTGTGTGTGGTCCATAGTATATTCACTACTATAATTTATTTCTAGTGTGCATAAAAATGATTAATTTACATAGTAAAAAAAAAAAACCTTCAAGAAAAGGGATCCACTGGCTTTGAACATTTTATGGTCGATTCTGATTTATTTGTTGATTTTGTTGTTTATTTTCATTATCCAAAAGCTGACAATGTGCATGCTAACTTAAGACATGAAACATATTCACACATTTCCAGTAATGTCTTTTAGCCAAAGTTGCAATATAAATAACATTATTTTCTCCTTAATGCGAGAAATTGGTATTTAATCTGAAAAATCTGCTTCCTTTTAAAGTGACATGAATCAATCACAGACTGTATTATATTTCATAACTGGAAGAATGCCAGTTGTGTGTTTTGAGCAAAAATCTGCTGATTCCTATCTTGGTTGATTGTGACTGTGCATCCCTATCCAAGATCAAACAAAAACCACTACAACATTCACCGACTATAAGTAAAAAGCCTCATGATCCACCCACCAATTCAAGTAACAGAAATGAGGATTATAGGTAGAAGAGCAAAAAAAAGGTGAGGCAAAAGAAGATTTGATATTTTTATGCAAGTTTGACCCTTATCTAGACTTTCAGGTGTGTGGTATGATCTGTTTATTAAAACTATCACCATCATCAGCTTATACCACCGAAGAAGCCACATGTTCACTATTACACTTAAAAGAGATTGGCAGTTCTGTGCTCAGACTTTCTTTTCAAAAACATCTGTACACAAATCACCAATCTGATAAAAAACCAAACAAGAAGAAAAACAAGCCATGACCTCAACTCTGGCACGCTGACATGGAATTCAGCGGCTGTAAAAAGCTAATGGGGCACAAGTGAAACAAAACAAAAGTTTGAGCCCTTCAGCTCCTTCTCAGAGTCTCAGCCTCAGCTCTATTACAGTGCTGGGGAAAATCCATTGAGGCTCGACTGGCCTCAACACGTCTCCAATGGAATGAAGCCCAACGGAACTCGTACTGGCCATACTGTATTTCAGCCTTTAAATACAGTTTCTTCCACAAGGTTTGCCCTGACTAGCTGGTAAGGCTGCACAATATGTTGTTTATCAATCAGCACCGCAGCCAGTGCATTATGCAATGAGTCTCCAACCAATCACGGAAAGCTTTATTATGTATAGTGGGCTTCCTAACTAATCACAGCTGTCCTTTTCTGGGTTAATTAAGCCACTCAAATGATCCATTGATCCATCAAACATAAATAGGTTGATGTGTATATACACATACAATAGGAGTGAGTAATTTATCAAATATACTCAGTGTATTAGGGCTTGTTCTACGTTCAGTGTAGTAAAGGACTATATCATGAACATGAGATTTCACTCCTTTTGCTCTCTTCCATAGCTCTTTCCCTCTTACAGACACAAAGGCTGCATCCCAGACTACATCCCACAACACTAAATAGTGCATTAAAAATTGTGCACAGTCATTAGAAACGAATTCAGTAATATAGTATGGGAAGTACAGACGTGTGTGATTTGGGATGCAGCTAAAGAGAGGGGAAAAAAACTCACAAACATTTAAATATTTAAACACATACCTCTGTCAAAGCACTGAACATTCACTCTTGATTACATTCAAAGCTCCAGACCCTAAATCAAAATAAATGTTATAATTGCTATGCATGAAGTATATATGTATGGAATGAAACTGTATGTAAGTTGGAATTTTTATGTGGCACAAAATTTAACTTGGCACTTAACGAGAACATTTCAAATTGATGTTTAATGTCAAAAAGGCTTTAAAGGAGATTTCAAAATATCGAGATGTATATCACGTAACGCAGAAAGGCCTACAATATTGCAATAACATTTACAAGTCATACTGTCCAGCACTATTGTTAATATATTTTGTTGTTAAAGACATGAGAAGGCAGACGTAGCATGGCTTTATCGCAAACTACGCTAACTCCTCTATCTGATGTTAGCTAGTTCCAGAAAGCAAAAATACAACTGACATGTTGGCACATTGAGGATAAACACCTATATAAGATGGCAGGTCCTCATCAGCATCCTGTGTTGTTCTGGTTAACTCACTTAGTAGTAGTTCATCTGAGGCAGCTTCTATTAACGTTACTCATCCTATAAAAAACCACCAATTTCCCAATTCTTTTATTGTATGATAAAATGTTTTAAAATGTATTCCTCTGTCAGTACTGTGACATAAAAAGACAAGCCAAAGTCGGCAGTTAACCATATATGCATTCATGAACTCTTACAGATATTTAAATAACAAAATGATTAGAAAATGTGACATGGTTAAAGACTGCAACTGTGATTCATCAAAACACTCCCAGCACACAATCACTAACCTGGTTGGTTAAGGGCCTCATTTATGTGTTTCAGCAACTTTCCTGCAAGCTTGGATTCGGCAGAGTAGAACACCTTAAACTGCATGGACTGAAAAGACTAGGTTTCACAACAATACAGGGTGATTTAGATACTCGTTCCAATCAAGCCTCCTGACGTATTTCTTCCCATGACTGTGTGCCAAGAGAATGGAAAAAAACGCACATATTCAAAGCCCATGTGTGCACCTGGCTATCATATGGTGCAGCAGATTTCACATCTTCGTGAGAAGAGGCATAAGCAATACAAAGCAGAGCAAGGAAATCATATTTCTTGGTTTGGATTTGGATAGTGCATAGCAGCATTCACTACAAGCTATCAACCAACCCCCCGCCCCAAGATGGAAATTCCATTCAAAGCTATAAGATTACACTTGCTCGCGTTACTGCATCATGCTTTTCCTGTGCCCCCTTGGTTCTGATGTGTGGTGATCATCTTCAGCAGCACAGTTTGAGAGGAGGGAAAAGTCTCCCAGAGCAATGGCTCAGCGCCTGCCAGATTTCAGAGACTTAAAGGCAGACACACTCCAGGGTCCCTGCCAAGTAGCAGAAGACAACATCTGTTGGGCTGCTGCAGAGCGAGAGAAAGGAGTTTCTACTGCGTTAGCCCAGACGCTATCGAAAAAAATTCCAACAGTACCACCTCTGGCTGCACTTTATGATCATTTGTACTGACATAGTTGACCTTTGATTTACCTTTGTCAATGGACTGGAGCAATGGACTGAGTGTCTACTATCAGATCTAGAAAAAGTAAATGTTCCCATACAAGAAAAATACAATCTGTTTCTTCCATTTTTACTTTTTGGTTAAAGGGCAATTCTGCCCATTTTTCTACATTTTTACATAATTTATTGGCTGAGATCTAAAAAAAAAAAAAAAAAAAAAAAAACTTTAGAGTGGTTTGATGGGAATTTGAACCAAAGGTTGTGATGTCGATACAAATATAGCCATTTGGTTTGCA